>PYUH01004018.1:308978-345480 GCA_016808085.1 Suaeda aralocaspica | reverse complement strand
TACACCCCCCCCCCCCCCCCCCGCCTCCCCCCCCCTTCTTCCTTCTGTTTTTATTTTTTATCATACGCGTTTCCCCCCCCCCCTCCCCGCACCGTCCCGTACAATAACGTGCCCCTGGAAAATGGCCTCCTATAATACCATCTCAACGTAGAAGGAAGCGACGGTAGTGGGCGTGCGAGGCTGGACGCGGATTATACGGCGCATGGTGGACACATAAGTCAGCATGGAAAGACGAAGGGGATACAAACTCTGGCAAGTCTTTATGTAGAGCTTTGTGGAGTGATTTACACTATGTTTGTGATAACAACCTAAGGAAAGAGGAAGGGACTAGCTAGGTGTATGAAAGGAGTGAGGAAAATGGAGCCCTCCGTCCCTGCTCGCCTCTGCCTGGCCCTCAATTGGCTCTATGCAGTACACTAGGGGTTGCGGTCTGTCCCGCTCGCTGTGCCTGTGCGCTTTGTTCTCGCCCTCGCTGATCTCAGGGCCGGTTGGTGAATATCAAACAACGGAGGGGGAGTGCGACCTGGGGTGAGCGGATAATTGGAAGTATTTTAAGCGTGGATTACATCGGGATGGACGAACTCTTAGTGTGTTCTTGAAAGTGCACACATGCAAAAGGGAGGGGCGTGGGAAGGTGGGTGTGCGGGGGGCGGGGGGCGCGGAGTGTGCGGGCACGCCCGGACAGGGGAGAATGAGATGAGGGAAGCGACTGCTGGTGAGGAGGGATGGGGAACTGGGAGGGGTGCGGAGGCTAACGACAGTTGAGTTGAGGCGACTCGGCAGATACGACAACACCACAGAACAGGGACGCCTGAGGAGTAAGCCCTGGAAAGCGGCATGAGCGACGCAAGGCTAGAGATGAGAATATGCATCTGGCAAACAAGACACCAGAGCAGGGGAGTCCGGCGCAAAGGGGGCAGAAACTAGGGCAACGAAGGGCAGCGGGACGGGTCGAATTGGGGCGCGGGGCGCGAGGCGGGGGGAGATAGGGGGGGGGGGAGTGGGAAGTGGGGGCGGTAGACTGGGGGCGGCATGGTCGCCCATCGACATCCGCCGATGCACGCCAAGGCGGCCTTGAATCAGCTACGTTGGAGGACGAAAGAACAGGGGCGGGAAATGCCACAGTGGCAAGGAGGGGGGGGGGACAGCCGGAGGAAGGGGGAATAGGGCTGCGGCAGGAGGGTTCAGGGAAGGGTGCGGGGAGGGGGGGTGCAGGAGGGGCAGAGTGGCGGGGGGGTCGGAAACAGCGGGGGACCAATGGGAGGGGGGGGGGGAGCCGAGGGACGAAGGCGGGGGAATGCAGGGGTGATGTGGGGAGTTGGAAAAGGAGAGAATTCGTCTTTGAGGCGCGTGGGGGGTATAAAGCTGCGGAACTGATCTTGGAGCAAAGGGTGGAGTTGAGATCTAGAGCCGACGCCGAGTGGGAGAAAATAGATCGGGCAGGGACAAATCAAGAGGGTGGGTGAAGAAGGGCAGGGGGGAGTGTGGTCGGTCGTGGGGCGGGCGCAGAACAGACGGGGGAGCGTCAAAGTATTACTCGCGGTGAGCAACCGGCAAAAAGACTGGCAAGACGGAGAGGGGCCGGCAGCACTAGTATAGCAGGTGGGGGGCCGCCGGCACCGACTGCAAAAACTACTTGCGCTTTCTTGGGCCTGTCTGATGGGGTGTCTCTCGCGGAAAAGTACCCACTACAGTGGTGGCAACGGGGGCAAAGGGTCGGTCCGAGGGGGAGAAGCGGCGAGAGTGCTAAAGGGGGACAGGGGCGAGAAACGTTTTAGCACACAACGTCTGAATGTGATGATGCCACGAATGCGCTCAGCATCCGCATGGCAAGGTCTCAATGGTTGTGTTAGCAGAGGAAAGAACAACAAAAGTGCCAAGGCGCCAGCAATACCGGGAACTGAAAGAGGGGGGGGGAAGAGAGTGGCTCGCATGCCATGACCCGGGGGACACGTGTACGGAGGACAGAATCGATAGCGTCTCCTGATAGGTGGGTTCTTGTTCAAAACATCGAGATGAGCACAAAGCAAATATTCAGCTAACGTTCGAGAAGCACAAGGACACTGTTAAACACTATCCCTGAGTCCTGACTATGATAATGTCTCAATAACATAGATGTGTTAGCGCCATTACACAAAAACAAAAGCACCAAACACGGGATAGGATAATATTCACAAGCGTGAGCCATAAGAGTGTCAGAAGGAAAATACCAAGTACATCAGAGCAACAAGGAGAGTGTTAACAAAACAACAAGGAATTCTATAACGAAGCACGGAGGAAGAGCCCGAGATAGTAGACGGAATGTTAGGTGGAATGGGCGTAGACTATAACAGTCACACAAGGAAATGTAGGGAGGGTATAAGGGAGTACAGGGACGCTGAAACCTTTGTGAGCGGGGATGCCGGCTCCAAACTCACTAAGGTAGATTTAGAGGCTAAACCGAATTACGAGAGTCGGGCCTGAAGCAGTTATCACATTGTAGGCTTGCCATTCAAATTAATCAAGGGAAGCGTGGAAGGGGAGTGGCCGAGCCGGGGCGAGTTGGCGGGGGGGGTCAGGCAGCGAAGAGGGCGAGTATCGGCCAGGCGGCGGTGTCTAAGGAGCGGGCCGGGGCAGGTCGGGCTGACAAAGGACCACACTCCCAACAGACATGGGACGGACCCAGAGACGCACAATGGGGGGTGCCGCAGCCCGGAATGGGGCGGGGGAAGAGAAAGCAGAGCTCTCCGCATGCCGGAGAAAGAAGAGAAAGGGGGAGCGGGGTGGAGGTAGGAATCACGAAGGGCACAATAAATGGAATGGTAAGCAGAGGGGTCATAGGACGTACACTGCTATCGTATTCAAGGTGTCTCGGGGGTGTAATAAAAAGGCATGTGGCGAAGCATGATGCCAAAGGCGGACGAGGTGGGGTGTGGGGGGCTGGTGGCTGACAACAAGTGGTGGAAGGGGGATGGGTGACGGCAGAATACAAGCGGAGCCCGATCCAGGAGGACGAGGCGGAAAACACGAGGCCCCGACACGACAAGTACCTGGGGGGCCCGGGCCAGGCGCTCCCCGGGATGGCCGCAGGGTGGACGGGGTTGGCGGTGGGCGCTAGTGCGGTGCGCGCAGACAGTTCAGATGGCCATGCGGACCCGGCAGGGAATTGAAAACTGATAAACGGAGTGGTGAATGACAGCAACCGCGTGGAAGGAGTATGGGAACAGCGAGGGGGCTGGGGCGGGGAGCGCAGCAAAGGGCAAAAAAAAAAAAAAAGGACGGAAGCCTGGTTGATGTGAGCTAGCCCAAAGCGCACTAGGTGAGGCACCCAGGAAGTGGGAGCAAGCCCATCAAGGTGGAAGGTGGAATGGGGAGTCGGTAGAGGACAGTGCGCTTAGGGTGCCGGAAAGAGAGACAATACGATTTCACTCGGTGTTAGGCAGTATGGGATCCCCGGTGAATTGTCTGGACACGAATTATCTGTCGAATGAGGAACTGGAGATAATTTGAGTGGGTCAGATAAGCGGGCTAAAAGCATATGGGGGGGTGGGCTCCATAGGCAGAACTGGTGCGCTACCGGGTGCAGGGGACAGCAAGTGTAGCGACCCAGCGGGGAAGGGAGGGACGGCAGGGGGGAATAGGCAGAGGGGCCGCGACAGCCGAATGGTGCCCGAAGGAGGAAGTGTAGGTAGCGGGGTCAAACTGAGACGGGTCGCAAGGACGAGGGCCGGGTGCCCAGCGACCGGGGCCGGCTGGGCGGATTTTAGACGTATTGGGGGTACCAGCGTTCCAAGAAGCATCTCTCCTGAAAGGGGGCTGTCGCCAAGGCTCTAGTGGCAAAATAACAGACCAATGGAGATGTGAGTATCCAGGTAGTTAAAGAACAGCAATGAAGTTCTCATTCATGGTCACAAACCTAGAGAAGCTGCGTGACCATGTTGAGAAGAGCGATCATTCAAATACACAAGGAGACTATGGGCAAGAAGCCCCCCTTCAAAGGTTAAATTGTGAGCGGATTGATTTCTCTTCAGTCACCCGAACCGCGATTCAAGTGGGAGACAGCCAAATGCAACTAGTCCTGTGCCCTGTTACTTCGCGTTTGTTTGGGCCACTAGTTGTTACTGCTATGCTACAAACCTCTTATGAGTAGGTAGTCATCCATACAAACTTTTGCAGCTCCTACTGTGATGTTCGGGACTATATTGTAGAATAGGAAGTCAATTTAGGGGTGGGGTGTAGGCATGGGAAGGGCCTAACTGCGCGGAAATCCGTAGCAGAACGAATGAATAGTATAACCCGCATCTATTAAACGAATGTGATTCTTTGCGAGAAATGATGTTCTGATTTTAGGGCAAATGAAGCATTTGTGTATGGGAGGAATTGTGCGTACGAGCCAGCCGATGGATGGGAGTGAAAATTGAACTCAATAATGAGACGAGAAATATTGTCTATAAACATATTCACCTTAAAATGAAAATAAATTTGCTGCTCCAAGACTGTAGATCGGTAGAAGTGGGTGTCGACTGACCTAAATGTAATTTTCAGCATAGGAACATTCTGTGGATTGTAGTTATCGTTTCCATCGCTCTATTTCCAGGATACTGGGATGCTGAGAAGTCGTAGATTAGGTTAACAGTAAAAGTGTGGGATAAGGTGAAGGGGGGCGAGGAGATAGTTTTGTGGTGATTATCATTGGGCATTGGGGAGGCTAGATAGCGGACAGAGGTGTGAATCGCCTCCACTTATTATGTGTCTATTGTTTGGGGGGCTAAGATGTCGTGAGAGACGTCAGTGGTCAGTGTAGGGGGAGAGGCGTCACGGAGGGGGATGATGCATGATAAAGGGTAAAGTAGATGAGAGTGGCTGGCTGGTTAGTGTGCAATGTGTCCATGATGCAAGCCTGAACTGATAGTTATGAGGGATGGGGGAATGGTAAAGTGGTAGAGGAGCGTTCGAAGATGGGGAAGACTTGTAGAGCAAGGAGTATGGGGTGGGGAGAAGGCGAGAGTAGACAGTGTGAAATCAGAAGTAGAAGGTTTCTGAACTGAAAGTAGCGAATGACTTGGTATGCAAAGATGGGTTGCAGGAGACTGAGGGGAAATAAAAATACACTGGAAGGATGACCGAATCGGAGAATAGAACACCGTGTGTGTCATAATGACGGTCAAGGAGATTGTAGGACGAACAGGAGATGAGAGGGGCATGTCCGGTAGGTTTTTCAGACTGTGTCGAAGACACGTAAGAGGTGGTGTATGGATGCATCGGCGGTGGGGAATGGGGACAATTAACGGTGCTTTTACGAATCAAGCTTTGGATTTGCAAACCAACTCTAAACCGCTGCAACAGAGACAAATCACCAAATAGTAAAAAGTAGAAAATGATCAATGGATGACACACAATAACAATCAAATGAATGGCATGTGGACAAAGAGTAAACACAGCCTAACAACGTGCCGTCGATACAATGCACGAATGGTCACACCTTCATAAACTGCCTGAAGCACAAAAAAAAAAGCTACCAAGCCCAGATCCCACGTCGGGCCACTGGCATTTGGGAGACCGGCGCGGCAAGAAGGGCGGGCGTGCCACCACGCAACCGGGGGGGGCCCACCCAACTCGAAAAACCGAAAAAATAAAGGGGGGAAAGGGAAAGGCGGGGTCACAGACACAAGGGACCACGGACAGAGGGAAAAAAGTAGGGAGCAGGGCACAAAGGGAGCGACCCTATAAGAGGAAAGAAGAACCGGGGCAAGGGATAGACCAAAGACGGGGACGGCAAAGAGAAAGTCGTTTTAACCTAAGACAGCAACCACGACAAAACACACTGCAACCTAAACTGGTGCTGAGCTCAACTGTGTGTGCAATCCGAGACCCACACGTGGAGATCCGTAACCCCCACATACTCACCCATGGCAATAGGATGTGGCAATCCCTAGCGGTAAAACAAAAAAACGAGCGTTTCACGGGGCCAGAGGTGAATGTAGGGGACGGACATTTAAGGACCAAACACAAAACTTCCTTCGAAAAGAGGGGTGTGAAAAAAAAGCACACCTTGTGGAATACTTTCGGATCTTGAAATAAAAGGAGAATAATGGTGTCGCTGGGGCGTCTCCCTCGGTAATGTGAAAATTCGACGGTACAACTACAGGCCAAAAAACGGTACTCGTAACTAAAAGGAGCAGGGTTAAGTAATTGAGGAACAAGGTACAGCCTAATGGCATATGGATCTACGTAGCTCCGAGCAATTATTTCGTTTTATTTTACCTCCGGCTTGGATCATTGCGATTACATATTGGAGTGCTAATTGTCAGGTTGCTTCTCTCACTAATTAAATATGTAGGAACCAATGTGATGACTCTGGGGACAGGGGGGGGGATCGACGCCGCGCAAGGAGGGCAGTAACAAGCGGGCCGAGACAAGGTCAGCAGTAAAACAGATGACCGGACATTGTCTACAATACAGTATAGGGCCGGTAGCATAACAGGGGGATATCACTCTGGGAAACGGGACAGCAAGAAAACAGGCGGGCCAAATAAGGGAGGAGTGCAACAGGAAAAAAGAAAAAAGTGTTGAGGAGCGGGGGTGCTAAGCCGTAATAGCATCCGGACATAGGGTGATCTTACGCCTAGAGGTGGATGGAAAGTTTTAGAGGGCGCTATTGGGAGGCGGGAGGGAGGGGGACTAGTCTGTTTACCCCAAGGGGGGCGCACATTACAGTGATACGCTCCATTATAGTTCAAGGAGTGTACGCATTTTCAGAGGAGTGGAAGGGGAAGTCATAGTGTTTGTGAATTGTAAGCAACAAAAGTAAGTGGGAGAAAGATAAACTCTACTGGATGCAAGTCGAAAACCCCCTGTATTTTACGGTGGAAACGCTCCAAGTGAAGGTAAGGGCTATTGTATGCATGCAAGAAAGATTCAAAAAAAACCATTAGAAGAGTAGCGACAAGCTAACGGCAAGGCACACTGGCGAAAGAGGACGGAAAAGCAATTAGGTGTACGTGATAAATCCGCGAGAAGTGGAAAAAGAGGCGTCACTACGACTTTACAGTAAAAGCACAGGTGGACAGTGTGCAGACCTCAAAAAGCTAAAACGTAAGAAAAGTTAGTGATTGTCTTCAGTTTACACAGTCAATACAATAGGGATTGTTATAGTGTGTAAAAATTGAAGCAAATTTGCAAAAGGTCAGATGGAAAGCTATAAAACAAATGTAAAAAAGCCTAAAAATGAGATTATTGAATGATATAGGGCGGGCGCCCACTCAAAAGCTAGTTAGCAAAGCAACAGAGTAGTACCTAAGGAAAGGTAAACAACACAACTTGCGCACAACATGAATCATGACATCACTTCTTTTTGACAGCTATTATATACAAAGAAAAAAAAAAAAAACTGGGCAAACCCACACCCAGGCCGGCTCGAAAGGGCTTCCCGGACGGACTGATTCAGATCCAGGAGCAGTGACCATGTTTCCATTCTCGGACATGTGAGTAGGTAATTTTTCTAGTCACTAAATCTGCCAAATGAGGAAAGTGTCCCAATGAGCTTGAAGGACAGTACCTGTAAGCCACACTTAGTAGGAAAAAATTATAAAGTCCAACTGTAACAAAACTAACAAATGCTCATTACGTCGCTAAATACAGGCAAGACAATTGCCTGAAACAACCATTCTTTTATGCCATTTTCTTAACTACACAGCGTCCACACTACATGTTACTTGACGATCAGATAGGTGTAATAATTTTTCTGTTATGAGTACCACTCATACTCACAAACATTTTCCTACCCTAAAGACGAGCCCTATAATCCAAGCTCTATGACAACTATAACTTCTGCTTATCAGAGGATAAGTAACAATATTGAGATAAAATTCTCATACAAACAAATGTAGAAAGAAGATTACCCTGAGAAAGAAAGGCAATGCAATCATCAAACTGTTTTTCTATTCGATCTACTTCCATCTCACATCGGCCTAATGGCAGAAACTGCCCCACCACTATTAAGTGTTTTTCTGTTCGAGTAGAATCCAGACCAATCCTAGGATAGTGTTATCCTGCTGGCTATCAGTGCCCCCTGTAGTTTTATACAAACAGATTTCGAATATGAGCCAGAGGCAGCAAGTCAAAACTACAATTTGAGAAAGGAAAATGTCAAGAGAAGTGCCAACCAGCTTATCAGGAACACACAAAGCATTGCCTTTGTGATGATAGCAAGTACGCTTCGTGTACTTCAACTTCATCTAAAGACATGCTGCTGAAATGCCTTGGCACATCTCACGCCAAGCACTATGATAGACGCTGGAACATTTAGCATGAAACGGTAAGATAAGACTTCCTAGAACCACTACAGGGCAGATTAGAATTTGAGTATCAAGAGAAAGAACTGCGTCTCATTTAGCGATAAGATCGAGAACAGCAGAACACTAATATCAACCCAACCACCACAGTCCACCACCCCAATCAAAATAATAAATTTTTAAAAAATATAATATAACAATGATATTATTTTCAAAAAAATCATAAATCGAATAGTCACCTAATTGTTCAAGCCAAAGCAGAACACAAAGCAACACCTTTTTTCCATAATTAAAACACAAAAACGAAACCGGTCCATTAATAAACTTTACAGTATAAATATCTACTCTATCCTCACCATTTGATGAAAAGCATCCAAAAATGTAAAGCTTTTGTTCCACCCAACCAATGTCGTTTTGCTGTTGACTGTTGCAACACCTTTTTTCTGCAAAACGAGATGGTAAAAAAAACAGTAAAGGATCGATCCTAAAATTTTTGCACACCAAGTTAACACGCGTTACATGCCAAACAGAACAGCCAAACAAAGGATAAAGGACAAAGTCCACCTTCCAGATCATCTCCGAACTTTATCAAGCACAAATGGCACGCTTTAACTTTCACAACAAGAAATGCATCACCTACTCTAAAAATTTCAGAATCACAAATAATGAATGCCAATGATACTCTACGGAAAAATAGAAAATACCGGGTTATATTTTCTGATAGCTCTCGGTGTTAGCAATAAGTTCAAGTGGCCAGAAAACCTATAACATTGAATATGCAAATTTTTAATTGCAAAAGAAAGAAAATGAACACCTTGCAAATATTATCAACATCAACACGATAATCACAGTACTGTTTACCAGAAACAGCTCTTTGCATATGTCTCATCCCAGTCCCCAACCCACCTTAGTGTATTTCAACCTCAAGATAAGCACACTGGGGCAATGATATTGGTAGGTGATTTTGCTCATTTAATAAGTTCCAAGTTTCCTACTAGAATCGACTTGAAACTTGAAAATGATAATCCACAAAGATTGTTCGACCCCTCACTCAATGCGTTAGCCATTTTACGATATAAATTATAATGTATAAGAATGAAGACCACCTAATGCATAACCAAGCCTAAGGTAAGATCAAACAAATGGAGAGTAAGATAAACTCGGCCTAGGAAGATCTGCATACAGGTTCGAACTCAATCAACCACTAATACAATTGCAACAAGCTTGTTACACCACACTCCTAGCCTAAAAGGCTACTGTTTGGCACCATTGACTAAAAGTTAGTTAGATGTGATTGACTCATACAGACCATGTTATAAATTGCCTTAGAGACTTTCAACAACATTCAATGAAAGTTGTAAGTGCATTAGTACACAAGGAGTAAAAATCATAAAACAACCTTGTAAGTGACAATTGAGCACGTCAAGACTATTAACACACCCAAAATGTGTTCATGCACCTTTAGGAGGTGTAGGTGCAACGGCAGTTGCTTCTGCAGACAGTTACCATCAGGACTCATGAGATGTGGAAATCGACACCATTAGTAGTCCGGTGCTGTCAATATCATGCATCTGCAGATTTCGCTAATTGACTCCTGAAAAACAACAAGAGAAACCAATCAATCTCAGTATATATCTATCTATAATCCAGTGGAAAATATGATAGAAAATAGTTTATGTAAAAATAATCTAACTAATCGTGATATAAGAATCAAAAGCATCTACAACTCATCATAATCCTCAATAGCCTCCTAAGCTAGAGAAACAATGTAAATTCAATCCAAACCAAAATTATCAGGAGAGCAAAATTGCCCACTAGGGATTAGAACCTCACCTGCATATAATTCAACTCAAAATCATCATCCCATATCCCCTTATCCACTTTGTGAAAATTACAATCAGGAAGTGTTGGAGGAGATCCCCAAGATAAGAATTTTGCAATCACCCAGTATATTGATCGATAATACAATCATGGTCACAGACTCAAGTCTTTGTGAGTTGGTGACATAGCATTGAGAAATGAACAAGTAGGGTAATAAAGACACACGATCGCTCTTAGGTCCAACACAGACCTGCAAATAACATAAACTGTCACCAGTGCAACCATATGCAAATATCATCCCGAAGTACTGCCAACTCATCCATTATGCCATGTCCAGTCTGGAGTTAATTTAGATACAATGTGGCTTCCAATAATATCCACCTGAAGTAAGCAAAAGGAAAAAAGAAATTTTAATAAAAAACAATACATTCCTTCAGTAATATTATTCCATTATTAACTAAATATACAGCTAGACCTGCTTCTTTAATGTAGACTTTAATGACATTCTTGCAAGTATAACCAGGAATTGGAGTGCCCCTAGGTTGCGGCAACTTGAACTCCACGTAAAATTCTAGCAGATAAGGAGAGTAATATATCACTTTTTTTGAGGTAGCCGCCTCTGATACACAGCAGGGAAATGTAATCACTACCGTGGACATGCATTAGATACGTAATCACTCAGAGCCAGTCGTAGGTGTATTACATATTGTGTGTCTTTTTTATAGAGTTATATCATCTACACAATATTACCGGAAACAGTATACTATAAAAAGAAACCCAGCGTGATATGAAGGAAGACTGTTGGAAGGGAAACAGCGTGTCTGAACAGGTCTTGAGTTCCCCTAGTGAACGACAGCATAAGGAGAATGCTGGCAAGCTTCCTAATTGAAATCCAAAGGGAAGGTTTGTTTTTAGTTGGTTCGCGAGGAATGCGCCGTTGCGGGCAAGAGAAACCCGCCCGAAAGCTGCAGCATTGAAGGGAGTGAAGAATTGCATCCGTTGTGGACAAAGTGAAATATTTCTCGGCATCGATTGTGGTCGTTCATAATTTCTGGACACAACGGAATAGTGCGTTGCTGGAACACAAAGATGGGACCAGGCGCCAATTCATTACGGGAGGTGCTTATTCTCTCACAGCTCCCAGTAACTCGCATGAAACATGCCGAGTAGCCTACCTTGAGAAGTGAGGCTCTGCAGACGGTCCGGCAATATACGAATCCAAAATGCAACCCAAGGCTGACGAGGGCGGGGCAGTGCAGAGGGCCCGCAGGTGGGCTATGTGCTCGCGCTACTGAGAAGTTTGGCCTCTCCAACGCACATCTCAATAAAAAGGAATCATAATGTGGGGTAAAATCAAATACTTATCTATAAAAGAACATGGATCCATGACAATGATACACACAGTGTGTGCCCTACCAGCAAGAACACAAAAAAGGCGCCCCCTCTAACCAAAGTTTGCGAACCAGCTGTACTGCACCCTCTAATATGTAATTACTGGAATCATTACCACCGTATAACGGTGAAAGCACCCAAGGCGTTAGATCGCCCTCCTGAAGGGGACATCACATTTAAAGTCAGTAGGAACAATCTAATCACGCAAAGACTTTCCAGCAGAAATAGTTCCGTGCGATGTCCTAAGAAAACAAGGACTCGCGATGGACTGGCTGTAAGGAGCTATAACCCAAGAGAGGGCAGCACTAGCATCCCTGCGTGCATTTGTGTGATACAGGGATCGTCCAGATTGCTAGCGCGTCTCACAAAACTCAGGGTAAGTAATGAAACAGGTGGACGTGTGCAAGAAAGAACAACGTAGAAAACAAGGAGGCAGTCAAATAGAACAAAAAGGTCGCACTGGAGAGAATAGAAATTAGGTATAGTATATTTCTGGCTCTCAACACTAAAGGGGGACAGTGCCTTATGAAAGAACGGTAGGGGGAAGGAACATGGTTTTGACAACAAATAGAGAACTGAGAGATAATCCATATAACTGATAGTAAGGCAGAGCAGGTCCCACTCATCAAGGATAACTAAAAACTTGCAAACATTACTGAAGCACACAATGAGAAACATAATTTAGATATCGTTCAACTATAATCAAAATCGGAAGGATAAGAAGGTCTCATGACGCACCAGAGAGCCTAGCCTGAGTAATTTAGTTGTTAGCTCTGTGCTATGTCATATTGCTTGCGGCAAACATGAACTGTTTGCTGTGGCAACTTTCCCCGAAGGTGTGGACCCGGTCACTAGCCGACCGCCCTCATTTTTTCCCCCCCCCCCCCCGCCGAACAAAACGGCCCCTTAAAATGTTCTCTATATCCATCTCAACATAATTATCTTGGTCTTCTATTCTTGACTCTGATTAGTACTGTTACAACAACAAAGAGCATGAAATACGAAGTTGACATACTCTGTCAATGCTTTATGTAGATTTTGGAGGTTTACACTATGTTTGTATAACAACCTAAGGGAAAGGAAGGGATAGTGTTTATTAAAGGAGGAGGGAAAATGGATCCCTCCTCCCTCGCCTCTTCCTTCCCTCAATTCTTATTCTACACAAGGGGTTTCTGTCCCCTTCTCTTCCTTTTCCCTTTCTTTCCTCCCCCTCCATTTCCTTGTATTCAAACAAAGGGTTAGTGATCTACCTTTGATCTGAATTGAAAGTTTAAGAATTAATTTATCAAATTATGTATCTGTAAAGTTTATAAAAATATGGTCTTGAATTTGCCTTGGTTTGTTGTGCTCAGTATTGCTTGACTCCCGTTTATTTATTTATTTATTTATTTATTTATTTATTTATTTATTTTTTATTTATTGGAAGTTAGTTTTCTGAGGCTCAGTTGTTTTTTCTACTCTTCAGATACTACAAGCACCACAATGACTACCTTGAAATGTGTCGATGCTACAAGTCTATATATGAGATATCATCTGTCAAAGAAGACCCAGAGCAGTGGATTCCTGTAAGCAATGTTTCATAAACAATAGTTGCACTACATGTGCATCTTACGTTTCTAATGTTGTATGTGGCTTATTCTGTAGATTTTGAGGAAGATTTGCTGGTACTTGGCTCTTGCCCCACACGATCCTATGCAATCAAGTCTTCTGAACTCTACTTTGGAGGATAAGAACATTTCGGAAATTCCAAAGTTCAAGTATGTTGTTTACAGCCTTAGAAGTTAAATTCCTTTCATGAGTTGTCATTTAATGTGTCTTTTGATGTGTTGCATTAGGTCATTGTTGAAACAGCTGGTGACAATGGAGGTTATCCTATGGACTAATCTTTGGAATGAATTTGAGGTTGAGTTTGAAAATGAGAAGAATCTTCTTGGAGGCTCTTTGGGTGAGAAAGCTGCTGAAGATCTTAGACAAAGGGTTATTGAACATGTAAGCCTATTGATTAAAAAGATCTATGATGAAACAATAGGGTGGTTAATAATTGCATGTTTTGATTTTTACTTTTTTGGCAGAACATACTTGTTATCTCAAAGTATTACTCGAGGATCACCTTGAAAAGACTTGCAGACTTATTATGCCTTAGCATACAGGTTTGTTTCCTTCACGAGTTCAAAATACTTGCGCTTTCTGTCCTGTCTATGTTGTTTTCTGAAAAGTAGCCAAATACATTTGGAAACTTGTCAGAAGTTTCGTCCTATGTGTATAAGCTCTAGATCTAAGTTGAATGGGGCGAGAAATGTTTCACTGGTGAAGTGATGATGCCACTAATGCTCTCATCATCTCATGTTCAATGTCTCAATTGTTGTAGCTAGTAAACAAATCAAAATTTTCAATGTCATCAGATATCTGAATTAAAGATTGTGTATTAGTGTCCTCTGCCCTGACCGTGTATACAAGTTACCGAGGACAGTAACAGGAGCGTCAGCTTTGCTAATCAACATTGATTATCAGCAAAGCAAAGATGAGTTAACTTTAGATAGCACGACCCTTAGTCCCTTACGATGAGTTCAAAATGAGGTTTAGCTCTTAACACAACTCCAAAACCCTGTGAGATATTTCATGCACATAAGTATGTAATGAATCAAATATCAGACCAAGGATAGTTTAGGAATTTTATAATAACTTAGAAGATTCTAGAATAGTTTAGAATGTTAGGTAGGAAATTGCTTATATATATAGTACCA
This sequence comes from Suaeda aralocaspica, assembly GCA_016808085.1. Taxonomy (NCBI): domain Eukaryota; kingdom Viridiplantae; phylum Streptophyta; class Magnoliopsida; order Caryophyllales; family Amaranthaceae; genus Suaeda; species Suaeda aralocaspica. The sequence goes on along the minus strand of PYUH01004018.1, from coordinate 331,250 downwards.
AGGAGAGTAGGGAGGGATAGGAGAATTTGGAGTGAAAACTTTTGAGTCTTGTGAGCTAAACTCACTAATGTAGAGTTATAGGCTAAACCTAATTTAGAGAGTCATGGCCTTAAGCCATTTATCATTGTAGTCTTCCATTCAAATTAATCAATCTTTAATTTTATTTTTCTAGCATTATTAGTTCTAAATTTCTGTTGGTAGTAATCTAAGATTTCAGTATTATCGTCCATTTGCTGTTTAATTAGTCAGTCCGGGTCAGTTCTTCACAAAGTACACACCAACATCAGGGACGACCAGAGATCACCTTGCCTCAGCCTTTATTTTCTTGAATAAATCTAGAAGCCTGCCTTATAAGAGATAAGTTGGATGCTTGATAGTAGTAATCACGAATAGGCAAAAATAAATTGTTATGGGGTTTCAAAGGATTAAAGCCTCTATCATTTCCCTTTTGAAAAAAATTCCACTAATCTAATCAAATTCAAAAGTTTTTTTTTTTTTTTTTTTTTGAAATTTTTTAATTTTGTTTATTCAGTTATCCCTATCCTGAGGAGTACTGGTTTACACTATGCCCCTACCTAAATCATGGCCCTTTCCAGTCCCAATTTGATTCTCATGTTTATGGTTTTTGGTTCTTGGCTGCTTCAGAGTTCAGATTTCATGAGTAACCTGCATTGACAATTGAAAACTGAAAAGGAGATGAATATTCACCTCTTGAAGGAGTATGGAACATACGAGGGGTTTGTTACTTGTAGCTCATCAAAGTTTAAAAAAAAAAAAAAAAAAATTGGAGCTGAAGCCTTTTGGATGTAGCTAGCCCAAATCTCACCATTAATTGGATCAAGCCATCAATTATTGTAAATTTTAGGGTAGTTCGAGACATCCTTGGCTGAAATATAGAAATGATCCGGTTTGAAGATAGGTTATACCCTTTTAAGTTGGACACTTGTGTCTAATTTGAACTTGATATTGATTTCAGAAAATACATGTGCTAGAACTACGTGTTGTCCATTCATAACTGTGCTTGAAATCAATATGTTTTCCCTCTTTGAATTTAGTGACGGTCAGTGTGTAAATATTCATTTTCCGCTTACAAGCATAATTTCTTGCCCTATTATTTAATTTGGAGTATTTTGTAAAACATTAGACTTGAGCAAGAAGATTCCTTGTTCCCATCTATCTTTTCCTTCTGGTCTGATTTTATACGTGTTGTTGTACCAGGATGCAGAGAAGCATCTATCTGAAATGGTTGTCTCCAAGGCTCTAGTGGCAAAAATAGACAGACCAATGGAGATTGTATGTTTCCAGGTAGTAAAAGACAGCAATGAAGTTCTCAATTCATGGTCAGCAAACCTAGAGAAGCTGCTTGACCTTGTTGAGAAGAGCTGTCATCAAATACACAAGGAGACTATGGTGCACAAAGCCGCCCTTAAAGTTTAATTGAGCGATTGATTTTCTTCATGTCCCACCAGCGATTCAAAGTGGAGCAAAGCCAAATGCACTATTCTGTCCCTTGTTACTCTTGTTTTTTTGTCAACTATTGTGTTACTTGCTACAAACATGCTTAGTTAGGTGTACTAGACCTGTTACTCCAACTGTGATGTTGCTTTTAGAAGTCAATTTAGTTTGTATTATGTGAAGGCCAACTTTCTCTGAAAACTTAGCAAAACAGAATAGTTAACTCATCTTTACCGAATGTGATTCTTTGTGTAGAAATGATGTTCTGATTTTATGCAAATGAAGCATTTTGTTTGTTATTAATTGTCTAGCTTAGCCATGCCGATTGAATGGGAGTGAAAATTGACTAAATAAATTGAGAAGATTTTCTAAAAATATTCACCTTAAAAAAAGAGTAATTGCATGCATCCAACTGTTAGATGGTTAGCAATGGGTATCACGACCTAAATTTGTAATTTCAGCATTAATTTCTTTTTTGTAGTTATCGTTACATACGCGTACATTTCAGGATCTGGTATTCTGTAAGTCGTAGATTAGGTAACAGTAAAAGTTGTCTGAAAAGGTGAAGTGGTGTGAGATATGTTTGTTTACATTGCATTTTTTAGTCTGATAGGGAGATTGAATATCCAATTTTTGTTTATTGTTTTTGTTAATATTCTTTATACTAGTTTTAAATTTTATTTGAGATGCTTACGGAGGTTGATTATTCAAATAATTTAAATTAGATTGATTTGCTGTTGTTTATGTTCTTCAAAAGCATACCTGATATTTTGAGGTACTGTTTTAATTGTAAATTTTAGAGTAGTTATTCGAATTGGTTAAATCTATAGATCTTGTTAGTTTTGTTGGTAGAATCGATAAGTAAATGTCGAGAAGTAAATGTTTAACTTAAATGTTAAATTAATTGTTGCACAGTGTGTTGCAGGAAATAAAAATACATGGAGATGATAAACAGTGGGTATGACGCAGTTGTGATTGAATCAGGTAGTGGGACGAAGGGTAGAGAAGGTGGTGTTCGTAGGTTTCTTCCTAAGAAACGTAGAGTTGGTGAGGATTCATCGGCGGTGGTTGAATTGGAATTAACGGTGATGCTTTGGATGTGCAAACAAACTCTACAACCTACTGCAACATATACATCACCAAATATTAAAAAAATTTAAAGACAACCAACAAAAATCAACAATCAATGACAAAGATTAACACAATAACAACTTGCCTTTCGATACACGAATTTCACCTTCAAAAACTGCTGCACCACACTCCCTTCGATTTCACTGTCAATTTTTATACGTTCTTCAATAGTCTCCAAAACTTGTTTTCCACCCAACATCTAAAACCTAACAAAATAAATTTGGTAAAGTGAAAGTCTGGTCAAATACACAAGGGACCACTTACATATTTAAAAAGTATTTTCACAAAGTTAGCGGACCCCTATAATAGTAAAATAACCTTTTCAATGTATACCAAATACGTTTGACAAAAGTAGAAATATTTAACTAATACATCACCAATACAAAAACAATGCAAACCTAAATTTTCTCAATATTTACACCTATACCACGTGATATCCTTAACCCCACATCTCACCATTAGATGTGGGGAATCCCTCGGAAAAAAAAAAACTAGCTTTTCAACAGGGACACAAAACATCCTTCTAAAAGAGGGTTGTTGAAAAAGCACGACCTTGGAATATACTTTGGATATCTTGAAATAAATTATGAATAATTGTTTTCGGCGTACACCTCTGTAATGTGAAATGTCTATGGTACAACTACAGGCAAAAAAAAGTTTAATCGAACTAAAATGAGCAGTTTTTAATTAATTTATGAACAATGTATCATCTAATTGCATATTGATCTACTCCGAGCAATTATTTCATGTTTATTTTATCTCCGTGCAATGTATCATCTAATTACATATTGATCTAAATTTCATGTTTATTTTATCTAATTAATTTATGAACAATTATTTCATGTTACATATTGATCTACTCCGCGCAATTATTTCATGAACAATGTCATCAATGTAAGTAGACATATATTCTAAATTTCTAATACATTAATTTCCGTTGCAATCATGTGTTCATTTGTAAACTTATACATCAATAAACATGCATTTCCAAATAATGATTATTGAAGAAAAAAGAAAAAAGTAAAGGAGTTTTTCTAAGCTATACATCTGGGCTATTGATTTCTCTAAGGTGTATTTAAATTTTTTAGATTTCTCTATTGTAGTCTTTAAGTGATCATTGAATATTCAATGGTAATTACATTGTTAACTCGCCATTAGTATTGTAGTTTACCTTTTTTTTATTGAATGGGAAGTCATAGTGTTGGTGATTTAAGCAACAAAATTAATTGGGAGAAATAACCAAGTGCAAGTGAAACCCCTTAGTTTTTACGGTGGAAACGCTCCAAGTTAAATAAGTTAACTATTTAATTCAATTCAATTAAATATTAAAAAAAACATTAGAGTTAGCGACAATACTAACGGCAAGTTACACACTTGTTAATATGAGTAAAAATTAATTAGTTTAGTAATACAGCTGAGAAGTTTGAAAAATTTTGTATAGACCTTAGAAAAATCAACATTTGAGGTGCATACCTAAAAAAAATCTAAAACTAAATAATAATTTATTTGTATTCAATTTATCATCAATACATAATTGTTTTTTATATTTGTACAAAATTTTGAACATAATTTTACAAAATGTCAGATTTTGATTAAAGCTATTAAAACAAATGTAAAAAAGCCTTAAAATGATATATTATTGAATGATATAGGGCGGCGCCCACTCAAAAGCTAGTTAGTATGCAAAACAACATAGTAGTTTTTTATCCTAAGAAAGGTAACAACTAACAACATTGCGCACAACATGAATCATGACATCTACTTCTTTTTGACAGCTATTATAATACAAAGAAAAAAAAAAAAAAACTGTGGCAAACCCAATCACCCAGGCCTGCTCGAAAAGGGCTTCCCTGACTTGACTGATTCAGATCCAGGAGCAGTGACCATGTTTCCATTATCGGACATGTAGTAGTAGTTGTAATTTATTCTAGTCACTAAATCTGCCAAATGAGGAAAGTGTCCCACATTGAGCTTGAAGGACAGTACCTGTAAAGCCACACATTAGTAGGAAATAATTATAAAGTCCAACTGTAACAAAACTAACAAATGCTCATTATCGTCGCTAAATAAGGCAAGACAATTGCCTGAAACAACCAATTCTTTTATGCCATTTTCTTAACTACCATCGGTCCATCACTACATGTTACTTGACGATCAGATAGGTGTAATAATTTTTCTGTTATGATGTACCACTCATACTCACAAACATTTTCCTACCCTAAAGACGAGCCCTATAATCCTAAGCTCTAGTGACAATCTATAACTTCTGCTTATCAGAGGATAAGTAACAAGTATTGAGATAAATTCTCATACAAACAAAATGTAGAAAGAAAGAGTACCCTGAGAAGAAAGGCAATGCAATCATCAAACTGTTTTTCTATTCGATCTACTTCCATCTCACATCTGGCCTTAATGGCAGAAACTGCCCCACCACTATTAAGTGTTTTCTGTATCGAGTAGAAGTCCAGAGCCAATCCTAGGATAGTGTTTATCCTGCTGGCTATCAGTGCCCCCTGTAGTTTATACAAAACAGATTTCGAATATGAGCCAGAGGCAGCAAGTCAAAACTACAATTTGAAGAAAGGAAAAATGTACAAGAGAAGATGCCAACCAGCTTATCAGGAACAACAAAGCATTGCCTTTGGATTGATAGCAAGTACGCTTCGTGTACTTCAATTACTTCATCTAAAGAACATGCTGCTGAAATGCCTTGGCACATCTCACGCCAAGCACTATGATAGACCTGGAACAATTTTAGCATGAAATACGGTTAAGACTTCCTAGACACTACAGGGCAGATTAGAATTTGAGTATCAAGAGAAAGAACTGCGTTCTTATTAGCGATAAGATTCGAGAACAGCAGAACACTAATATCAACCCAACCACCACAGGTCACACCACCCAATCAAAAATAATAAATTTTTAAAAAAATAATAATAACAAATGGATATTTATTCAAAGAAAATCAATAAATCGAATATCACCTAATTGTTCAAGCAAAGCAGAACACAAAGCAACACCTTTTTCCATAATTAAAACACAAAAACAGAAACCGGTCCATTAAATAAAATCTTTAACAGTGATAAATATCTTACTCTATCCATCACATATTGATGAAAAGCATCCACAAAATGTAAAAGCTTTTGTTCCACCAACCAATGTCGTTTGCTGTTGACTGTTGCAACACCTTTTTTCTGCAAAACATGAGATGGTAAAAAACTAGTAAAGGTCGATCCTAAAATTTTTATTGCACAACAAGTTCAGCGTTTACATGCCAAATCAGAACACAGGCAAAACAAAAGGATAAAGACAAAGTGCAACCTTCCAGATCCATCTCCGAACTTTATCAAGCACAAACTTGGCACGCTTAACTTTCAACAAGAAATGCATCACCTACATATAAGAAATTTCAGAAATCAGCAAATAATGATGCCAATGAACTCTACGGAAAAATAAGAAAATACCTGGTTATATTTTCTGATAGCCTCGGTGTTAGCAATAAGTTCAAGTGGCCAAGAAACCTATAACATTGAAATATGCAAATTTTATAATTGCAAAAAGAAAGAAATGAACACCTTGCAAAATATTATCAAACATCAACGATAATCACAGTAGCTGTTACCAGAAACCAGCTCTTTGCATATGTCTCATCCCAGTCCCCAACCCACCTTAGGTGATTATGCAACCTCAAGATAAGCACACTGGGGCAATGATTATGGTAGGTGATTTTGCTCATTTAATAAAGTTCCAAGTTTCCTACTAGAATCGACTTGAAACTTGAAAATGATAATCCACAAAGATTGTTCGACCCTCACTCAATGCGTTAGCCATTTTACTAGATAAAATTATATGTATAAGAATGACCACCTAATGCATTAACAAGCCTAAGGTAAGATCAAACAAATGGAGAGTAAGATAAACTCGGCCTAGGTAAGACTGCATACAGGTTCGAACTCAATCAACCAACTAATACAATTGCAACAAGCTTGTTTACACCACACTCATAGCCTAAAAGGCTTACTGTTTTGCACCATGTGAACTAAAAGTTAGTTAGAATTTGATTGACTCCATACAGACCAATGTTATATAATTGCCATTAGAGACTTTCAACAACATTCAATGAAAGTTGATAGTGCATTAAGTACACTGGAGTAAAAATCATAAAACAAACCTTGTAAGTGAAATTGAGCACGTCAAGACTATTAACACCCAAAATGTGTTCATGACCTTTAGGAGGTGTAGGTGCAACGGCAGTTGCATTCTGCAGATCAGTACCATCAGGACCATGAGATTTGGAAATCGAGACCATTAGTGAGTCCGGTGCTGTCAATATCATGGCATCTGCAGAATTTCTAATTGACTCCTGAAATAGACAACAAGAGAAACCAGAAAATCAACTTCAGTATATATTATTCTATCTAAATCCAGTGGAAATTATGATAGATAAAATATTAATTTTTATGTTAAAAAATTAATCTTAATCTTAATCGTTGATATAAGAATCAAAAGCATCTTACAGCACTCAATCATAATCCTCATAGCCTCCTAAGCTAGAGAAACAATGTAAAATTCCAGAACCAAAATATATCAGGAGAGCAAAATTGCCACTAGGGATGTTAGAATCCTCACCTGCAGTATCATATTCAACTCAAAATCATCATCCCATGATTCCCCTTTATCCACTTTGTTGAAAATTACAATCAGGAAGTGTTGGAGGAGATCCCCTAAGATAAGAATTTGCAATCATCCCAGTTATATGATCGAATAATACATCATGGTCACAGTACTCAAGTCTTTGTGAGTTGGTGACATAGCATTGATGAAATGAAACAAGGAGGGTAATAAAAGAACAAGATCCTCTAGGTCCAACCGACTGGAAATAACATAAAAGTACCTGAACCTAGCAAATATATAGCACGAAGTACTGCCAACTCATCCATTAGTCTCCAGTCTTGGAGTAATTTAGATAACATGTGGCTTCCAATAATATCCACCTGAAGTAAGCAAAAGGAAAAAGAAATTTTAATAAAAAAAATACATTCCTTATGTAAATATTATTCATTATGTAACTAAATATACAGCTAGAACCTGCTTCTTAATGTAGACTTTAAGACATTCTTGCAGTATAACCATAGGAAGTGGAGTGCCCCTAGGTTCGGCAACTTGAATCCAGCGTAAAATTCTAGCAGATAGAGTACTATTTTTTTGTAGAGGTAGCAGCTCTGACATCTGAAGATCCTCCTGACATTAATTATAAATCAACCATTAGAGAGGTGATTTAAAGATTATAACACAAAATATATATCCTGAAACCAGTAATTTAAAAAGAAACCTCGTATGAAGGAAGAACTGTTGGAAAGGGAAACATCTTTTCTAACAGTTTTGAGTCTTCTAGTGAACGAAGATACTGAGATTCACTAAATTGAAAACCAAAAGTGAAGTTTGTTTGTTTGGTTGATGAAGCTCCTTTGCTGTCAATATAAACAGCCTCCCTTAAATCTTCATCATTTAATGGAGGAAGATTGGCATCCTTTGACAAAGAAATATTTCTCAAGGCATCTTTGTTGTCGTTCAATAATTTCTGACAAACAGTAATAGCTGGATTTCTAGAACAGAAAGATTTTACATGCTCAAGTTCATTTACTTGATTTGTATCTTCATCTCCTTTACCATGAGACACCGAGTATCCTACTTGAGAAGTAGCTTCTCTTTCCTGCAATATACTATCCAAAAATTCAACCCAAGTCTTCCTAGGGCTTGTCATTGCAGAGTTCTCAGTGTCTATTCCTCTAAGATTTTGCCTCTCCAACTCACAGCTCAATAAGAAAGGAATCATAGAGGGAAAATCATCTTTCATAAAATAATTATAGACATGATCACCATGGCCTATAATACCAGCAATAGACACAAAAAAGGCCTCTACCAAAGTTAACCCAGCTGTACTGCACCCTCTATGTAATTCACTGGAATCATTAACACCGTATAAACTTGTTAAATCACCCAAGGCGTTATATCTCCCTCCTGAAGGTGACATCACATTTAAAGTCATTGGAACATGCCTAATCAGCTGCAAAGACTTTCCAGCAGAAATGATTTCCTTAGCTATGTCCTTAAGAAACAATGGACATGCTTGATGCTTAAGAGCTAAACCCGAGAGTTCAGCATCACCCTTTTGATGTGTTAGGGATCTCCATAGGTAGCTCTTCTCCCAAAACTCAGTGTCATTAATCGAAACAGTTTTATTTTCATAGAAGAACAACTGTAGAAAAACAAAGGAATGCATGTCAAAAGAAAAAAAAGGCCACTTGAGAGAAGATAATATGTAGACTTATATTTTCATCTACACTAAATTTGGACAGTCTTTGAAGAATTTGGGAAGTACAGGTTGACAAACAATAGAAGAACGAGAATATCCATATAACTATATAAGTGAAGGCAGCCAGGTCTCCACTAAATAAAATGATAAATAAAACTTGCAAAACATTCTGAAGCACACAATGAGAAACATAAATTTATAGTATGCAACTATAATAAAAATCGGAGGATAAGAATGTCATGACCACCAGAGAGCCTATCTGAAGTAATTTGATTTGTTTGCTCTGTGCTGATGTCTATTCTTGCGGCAAATGATGTGTTGCTGTGGCAAACTTTTCCTCGAAGGTGTGGACACTGTCACTGCCGACCCCAAATTAATTTGGGACTAAGGCTTTGTTGTTGTTGTTGTTGTGTGGACACTGTCACTACTCACTACTGATGCTTATAGAACTTCAGTTGGGTCCTAAGTGTTCTGTAGGCCTTGGTAATACACTTATTTGCCCAAAAAACAAAAAAAGAAGAAAAAAAAAACAGAGCAAAAATTGAATAACGAGGCTTTTCAATTTCTGCATGAAACTGTTTCAAGACTTTAATGGCTCAACTGTTGAGCTGAAACATTATCTAGATTTTTCTTTAATCTTTTATGAAAAAAACAACAAAAGGAATAAAGTCTTGGAAAAAGAAATTTAACATGCAACTTATAGTCCACACACTCCGGGCAAAGGAAGCTAAACCCCTTCAATTAGTTTTCCCTTCTTACCCTCCTACTCTTACCCTCAAGCCATTTATACTACTCTTAACCTCTAGTACTTTAAGCTAGTACAACCTCCTTTAAGGGAGGGGGGAAGTTCAAAGTCAAACCCTACAATCCACATACTAAACTGAAGCTTAAACTCCAACATACAGTTGATATCCATCAACACATCCTAGGCTATATCTAGCAACAATTCCTAGAAAATCAACCAACGAGTGAGATAAATGAGTCCAGAATTTGACATTAAATTAGTAAATGTAAACACTGCTGTTGAGAAATTACCTCATTATATGGATCATCAAGAATCCCTTCAAAAATCCAGGAATCAAGGATCTCAATATATGGCATTAGGCTTCCAGCAAATAAATAAAGGAGCATCCTGTATGCCTCTTCCTGAAAGTTGCATAATTTGTCACGAAGAATAACTAGATACATTAAGAATAAAGATATTAAACAAACAAAAAAATTACTTGTTAACAACCTCACCACCCTGCACTAGACAAGTTTCATTCAGCTTTTTGTAAAGATGATCAAGGATATAGACAGCCACTTCAGCAGCAGATGAAGAATGCAGAGAATCAAGCCAGAATGTTGGAACTGCTTCACGAACTATTTGTAACATAAATTCAGCTCCTGAACAAAGGCTAAAATTTAAATTAATTATGATCAGAGGTTCCCTATCGAAAGCAAAGAAATGGTGAGCCCTACTCAAACAAAACTTCATATACATATTAGCTTATTATAAAATAGCAACTATACACTAAGGAAAAATGACTTTAATTCTTAGAACAAGGTAAGTTTTTACAACATATGTGTACATCATAAATATAGTACTTATATCAATAAATGCACAAACACAACAAAGTGAAACAGTTTTACATAAGTTTCCATGTTTCCATAAGGAAGCAAAAACAATACTCTAGCAATGAAAAAAAAAGTTTCTTTGCTAAGGTACGATTAAATTTTTTTTATTTAAATTATTTTTTTTGTAAATTACCACCTATTGTTTTTGTTCTTAGATATTACCACCTTATGTTCGACAAATTCTAACATTTTACCACCTCCTAATTTTTTATTTTTTTTAATCAAAAATTCCGTGTCAAGTGATCCAATTAGAGTTAATGAGGGGCAATAAACCTCAATTCAAAAGCAGGGCCCACAAGAAGAATATGTAGGATAAAAAACATGAAGAGTTGGTGAAATATAGTGATTAGTTAAAGAAAAGGTAGTAGTAAAAATATAAAAATAAATAAAGGTTGTTAAATCAAAAAATTGAGAAACAAAAGGAGATTAAGTTTATACTTGATACTTTCTAATAAAAAGGATGTAAGAACAAGGTACATTACCATGTAGGTATCATTTAATTTGAAAATGGGAGACAACCATTAATCTAGGACTACATTTTTTGCCTTATAAAGTTCTGCTATAATAACTTTTCATAAATCCCAACTAGGGTCCATAATTTATTAGAAGGGCTGATAAAACATGAGTCCATAACTTCAGATAAGGGCTGCAGTTCAAACCACAATAACATACAATTTCATCTGGTTGAACAAAGTAATAAGCTTGGAAAAAAAAACGGACTTACCTATTCAAACAAATTTAGATAAGAAAAATAGGTTTATAAAACAGATTTCAAGGCAGGAAATAACAAGTGATATTAGAAGCATAGTTGGCATTGTAGTAGAGGTTTAAATCTTGGAAGTTGGAAGTGAAGGTAAACAATATAACAACTTACAAATATTACTGAAAATTGGCAGAACCAAATAGCTGAAATTCCTTGGCATTTCAAAATGATGGAACCAAAAACCTATACAATGCAATTGCATTGCAATGATTTGTAGCATTAGTACAAAACCTTCAAGGCTTCAATTACAACAAATTGAACCGTGACACATCCCTTATGGAGTTGTGGAAATCCAACCTTGACTGCTGATTAGTTGCCCAAACATGGGAAAAAAACTTATAAAATATCTCATATTACCATATGGGCATCAAGACTGATACAATCCATGCTCCTTATACCTTCTACCATAGAGTCTGCACAATAGACTGATATTTGTAGTTAAGTTAAATGCTAAAGAACTGAAAATTAATGGAAGATTGAATGCTTGATTGAAGTCTAGCAAAATGAACTACAAGGATAGTTGACAACTTGAGGTTATCACTCTACAGTAGCTTTAGGCTACAAATCTCCTAAGCATGAGGTTGCCAATCTCTAAGGACTCATTCCCTAATTTCTCAATACTCTCTACCTCTACATCTCTTTGATAAAATAAACAAAATCACTTAAGGTGCATTTCCTAATTGAGATAAACATATAAGCAATCAAGCAACATTTTCCTTTGGTGATTAGATCAGTCTTTTTGCCTGCATCTTCTTATTTTCCTCGCTTTATTTGCATTTGGAAATCTGATTCTTTAACTAGGAAAAGCTAACTACTTCTTTAGTGTATACACTCATAAGGAGGGCTCATCACAATATGATACCTTATTTTGCTTTCAAGCACAATATCACCAACAAGCCAAATGACCACCACAACTAAAAGTCATAACAGAGACCAAACCTAAACAACCTCGAAAGCCAAGAGCTTTTCGTTGGCATTTAAAAAAAAAATAATTACCACACTCCCGAATTTCAAAAAAGAGATAGAGTATAAAGAAAAACAATAGACACGACAATATGATAATTTCCAAAGTAACCCCATTCCTCAAGAATCAAATTTTTGAAACAAACAGACTCACCTCCCCACGGAACACCTAGAAAAGTAGAAGACTAAATATCCATATTGTGAAGGATAAAAAGACCAAGGAAGCTAACAAACAATAATCACAAACCCACTATAAAGATTCAAATGATTAGAAGATAATCATGATCTCCACAATCATGTAGTACGCAAACAATTAAAATATGAAAAATGAAGCATCACACCCTTTGTCCATAGCTTTAGTTTCCAAAGACAGCAGCTTCACCAAAGACCCTAAATAAGGTGTTCACAAAGACAAAAGGATTTCTTCTCGCAAACTTTCAAATATGTCAACTGAACGTATTTACGAGTCACAAAAACCATCATCAATCATAGAAATAAAAACAGAGGAAAAAAAAAGCAGTGACTACTGACCCTTTTGTTCCATCAATAACCAGAAACTTGTATCTATAAACACTTAGCTGATTTACCTTAATCATAGGTCTTCCCTTCCTCCAATGCTTTCAATGGCTCATTGAACAGTAACACAACATCTACTGGAAAACCTATTCTTCACCAACTGTCACATCAGTTACACAAAAACCAGCAGTTGACTGTCTCTATTCATAATAGTTACTGCTTTCCAAACCTCTAAGACTCTAACACATCAAAAGTCTTCCTAGGTTTTCTATACTAAATGTGGGAAAGAAATCTACCCAAAAGAAAGTCACTCTCTCAAAAAGTCCACTTTTAGTAAACCTTAAGAAAAACACACCAAATGGTCAACTCTAGAGATAGCCCATTGAACTAGGAGACCGAATATTAGTTAAAAAAAATGGAAGTTCAAACATATTTTAAAATTTTAAAACATAATACAGATATAATCACTAAAATAAATATAGCCTGGACCAATCCTCTCTAATACAGGTATTCGTTCCATTAAGCATGGCACACAAGCTAAATGAATAATTTTGCAAGCCCCATTTTTGCTAATGCCCAAAATTGTGAATCCCAATAGCAATTGCAATTTACTTTGGCCAGCTACGCAAGCACCTCTCCATTTGTGGAAGCATAACTTCCTGAAATCTCTCCCAAAATTTTGTCAATCAAACAATGAAACATTAAGGATCTAAGTATAGCCATTTAACTACTCCTACACAATCACACATGACATGTGGCAAATTCACAATCTCCATGCCCATCTGCACTGAAAAATTGTTTGATCGGGCATTAAATCCACAGACAAGAGCCACAGAAGTGTTTTGATACACATCAATCTATCTTTCTAATATATTTACATTTTACACCTTAAAACAATACCAACCACATATAGGAAATGCATAAATGTGGGAACAAGATGGACTTTAACATGACTTCAATGGCAATCAAGATAATAGAATAGTTCTAGTAACATAAATATTATGCCAACCTGGATAATGAGTTTGCCAGCCCTAAAAGTGTAGCAACAATCCGTGGATCAGTTTCATTAATCTTGACTTCCTCCTTCAAAGCAATGTCTCGCAACCTCTATTTCAAACAAAAGCAACTTAGTTGGTAAGCAATAAAAGAGCAACCTAATCTATTTCCCACATTTTTGGGTATCTATACACATGAAGGAATGATAACTACTTCTACCAGTATAGGTGGCCACCAACAATTCAGAAGAATCATAACAACGGTATATGCAAAGAGAAGATCACTTTGTCTAGAAATAATAATCGAGTTGTCTAAACATATCATATTTCAGGTTTTACTACGCTTCTACTCATCCATTTCGAATTGGGCTATAATAAGGAATCCAAGCATTATCTACTACACAAAACTATAATCATTAATATCTTTGATCATGTTTTAATTAAAAATATTTCTACAAAATGATATTCTTACAATAGAATCAAAAAGGTCCACGGTGACTACAATTTTGCTGTACTAGAGTGTAACGGTAAATAGTACAATGTTAGGAAACATGACAATATCCTAAAATAATATAGGAAACCATCATTTTATTAAGGAGAGTATACAATTAGCATTGCAACAAAAAGGGAGCACGAAAGCATTGCAACAAAAAGGGAGCACGAAATTGACCTTGAGCCAAGCTGAAACCGAATTCCCGAATGCCCTCAATGTAGGAAGGCGCTTCCCCTCCTTTTCGATCCTTTCAACAACAAGCTCTACTAGCTTTAAACATGTAGCAGCATACAAAAACTGATTGAGAACATCATGTAAACTCGTCTGTGAAAGGTGAGTCACATACAACCCCATTTTGGCAACAAAACGACATCGAATTTCGTCCCAAACAAAGAAATGGCTAGAATTACCCTGCAATATATGCAATATACCTTGTACCTAAACAAAACAAAATCGATGTTAAACAACAAGAACAAAAATTCAAAATTCCTTCAAATGGGCATCATTCAAATAACAAAAATCAAAAACCCAGATTAGGGTTTTCAATTTAGAGTCAAATTAAAATAAGAATATACCAATTCAAGTTCACTAGTTTTGTGGGAAGAAATTGTTGCAGCAAAATATATGCCATTTGGAACAGAATTATTAATTCTGCTAATCAAACTTGTGGGACCCTCAATCTTCATATTTAGTACCTCATCAAATCAAAATCATCAACTGAAAATTAAAGCATTGAACAATTAAATTACATAAAATTGAAGCTCGAAATTATAAATTGCGAAACGAAATTCGAATGTATGCTTACCAAAATTAGGGGAAATTTTGCTTCCAATGAAAGAAACCCTAGATAATTTGAAGAATGCTGATCCAAGAAAATTGGAGTTTGAGTGCGAGTATAAGTGAAGAGGAAAAGATACAGTTGGAAATAAAGTGAGGGAAAAGTTGTGAGTTTTGTCAGTTTGAAATGATTATTTCGAATTTTTAGGAAAAGATTAAAAAAAACAAAAAAATAATTTGGGAGGTAATTATGATTTATGGGGCTAGGTTGGAATGTTGTATCACTTGTATGAGTAATATGGATAATTAGATGCAGCCATATAGGAAAGAGGTTGTGATATGGGGAGTTCTCGTGTTTTTTTTTTTGAAAGTTGAAGGGTTATTTGGTTTGGATATGAGATAAATGAATTTGGGTAAGGCCGGAGTGATTTTGATTATTTAATTGGGTGTGAGTCGTTTTTGCCCCGGCAATCTGCACACATACAGATACAAAAAGTATGTATATTGGTATAGCCATTTATAAATTCTCTATTGAAGGTTAAAATTATAAACAATTTGTAACTTTAGCTCTATGGTGTGCTTGTGGCTCACGAGTATAGGCACTATTTAGGAAGCTCAGACTCGGCAATGGACCCCACCATACCAGTGTCGACACGACACGACGTCGGTACAAACATGGGATCCGGGTGACATCCGGCATAGAGAAAACCTACTCTACAAAACCCTAGATCTAAAACTGCAGGTGGAATAAATCAAAATTGAAACCAACAAATTAGGGATTTTCTTTGTCATCGTATGGCGGCCACATAGTGATGTTTTTATACACTAATATACCTCCGACCATCTTCACCGGTGATGGCAGTAGGGTGTAAAAAACCTTTTTGTTGTTTGTTTTTTTATTTCATAAAATACACAAAAGAATATAACAAGTAAAAGAAGTAGGTAGAGCTTTAATTTGTATATGTGTACAACTGTGAGTCACGTGCCTTTAATTTATTCATCATTTTTCCACTTAAACAACTGTGCAATTTTTTTTTGTCTATTGTTTCCCTTTCTTTAGTACTTTTAAATTCATACTTCCACGCACACCTATTTTCATCCTACCATTTATTTCCCTTTCTCTCCTACTCTTTTTACATAATGTATACTCCGTACATATTTATTGATTTTTATCAGTGTCTCGAGTCCAATTTCAAATTTTGGACCCTTTGAAAACGTGTCGACGAGTCCTTACTTTCGGAAAATTACAAGATCCAAGTGTCGGACCCATATCCATGTCGGACACTTATACGCGGGTCCGAGCATCCTAGGGCACTAGTGACCTTAGCAACAAGGTTTTATACTTCAACGATACAAGAAGTGTACACGGGGTGACCATAATACATGTTAATAACCAGAGTCATATGTAATACTTAGAGCCATTGGAAACATTTCTAAATGATAATTTAGAGTGGTCCATACGACCATTGAGTTAAGATAAATCTCAAAAGTTGTCGACCATAAAAGTCCATTTAATTTATCTAGTACACTAAATACAAGGGACACACACCTTCTCTTGAGTTGCCAAGCTCCAACCGAAGATGAACTACACCCGCCCCGCTCCGCCTGGTCCCTCTAACATCTCTAATATTTGACAACTCCATCCCATATCAATTCATTCATCCTTCAATATTCTCCGAAAAAAAACATCCAAACACAAAAAAAAAAGAAAGAAAACCAAAGATAGCAAACCCAAAGTCAAATTTTCACTTCAAACTTCACTAGAGAGTAACCCTCCAAAAATGGCAATGAGAGTTCACAACATATGGAATCACTCACCACTTTCCTTCATAAATCATCCAAAACTCAAAACCACAACTTCTTCTCTTTTTCGCCGCAACAACAAATTCACTTCTTCTCCTTTAAAACTACCAAACATGTCATTATGCACTTGTTCTTCTTCCTCCAACACTCATCCTCAAAACGACACTTTTGTCCTCACTACACCTTTATATTACGTTAATGCCCCTCCTCATATGGGTAGTGCTTACACTACTATTGCTGCTGACGCCATTGCTCGTTTTCAGGTATCATTTTTATATTTAACCCCCCCCCCCCTTTTTTTTTTAATTTTCTGTTAATTATTTTTTATTGAATTTTCAAGGGTTTTAGACTTGTCACTAATTACATTTGTTTTGAACAGTGAAATCACAAATTGGGCATTTTTTAATTGATTGTTTTTCTGTACAATTTGTTGTGGATTTTGTGAACTGGGGTTTTTGGAATGTAATTATTTGACAGTTTAATTTTAATGTATTTTTTTTTAAAATGCTTTGGGAATTATTATGTTTGAGCAATTTTGTTGAAATTGACAGTGTTTCAAATTCCCAAGATGTTAGGATGAACTAATGAATTATGTAAATGTGAAATTCAATGTTGAATTAGGAGATTGAATTATGATTGATGGATGTTGTGATTTGTTAGGAATGTCATTAAGGGTGCATTCGCGAAATTGTTGTAAATTGTTAGGAATGTAATTAAGGGTGCATTCGCGAAACGGTATAATAAACATATTGTTTATTGTGTCGTTTCGTGTTGAAGGGTTGTCACTTGCCAAGGCAAGTGGGAGTGAAGCAGGATGTCATGAAAAGAATAGGAGAAAGGTTTGGTGGGATGCTAATTAGAAATGGAGGATAGCATTGCTATAGCAATTAAAATTTGACCTTATTGATGTTAAGGTTTGGTGACGTTCTCACCAAAAGTAGTGTTAACTCCATTTGATATTTAGAGAGGACAATAGAAAGATATCGGCAGAAGTAGTTTGTGTAGTAGAAACCTTAATGTGTTAATTTTTCCTCGCTGGTGACCTTATCTTTAATGCAAAATTTACATATATGTTGTAAGCTAACTCTTAAAAGTTGCATTTGCCGCATAAATGAGTTCGATTTCGAGTGTCGGCAACAAGGTATTTAAGAACTATGTGGTGTTGTTGAAAAATGATTCAAGTGAGTAACTTTGGCTAGGTCGCTAGGTTCACTCGAAAAACTGACTTAGATGCTGAGTGTCGACAATTTAGGAGGTATGATTTCTGGTCATATCATATTGATATAGAGGAGCTTCCTTGTCAGTCTTATGTGCACCTCCGGTTTAGAAAGCTTATCGCCATTACATGAGCTCAACGTGAATGTTTTCCCTTTGATAATACCTCTTGCAATTCTGTAGTGGCATAGCAGGGGTTCAATTGAACCCTGTTAGATCCGCGTAAAAATCTGGAAAATTAAAAAAATTAATTGAGCAATATTTATTAAACACGCAACTTTTAAACATATGTAACTCGTTAGTCCAGTGGTAGAGATGCTTCTTTTTGGTACACTAACCCTTGTTTGAATCTTGAGAAGTTTTTTAGGGGGGTTTTATTTCTTCTAACCCAAAGCTCACAAATGACAAATCTCTCACCTCACAATGACCCAAAGGCCAAATCCAACCCTAGTTTACCTTGACCTCTCCACGGCCCCACCTGCAACGACCCCACCTGCGAGACAGCGTTAGCCTCACGGCCCCTTTGTCGTTACCTGGGCGATGCTAGTCTCATATACTTAGGGTCTTAGGGTAATCTCATATACCACACGTTCCTTCATTGTGTCAAAATTCACACTTTTGCGAGGCTCCTGATAGTAATAGATGGCTCTAGTTCTTCACTTCTCCTCAATAAGTTAATTGGTTAGTTCAATTGTTTGGTTAGTTCAATTGAATTGTTAGTTTGATTGAATTGAAATTGGTAGTTCTTAGTTTACAGATTTGTAGATTTAGTTTAATTGAATTTAAATGTTTAGTTTTGGTAGGTTAATTTATTAGTTAATAATTACTTAAAATAGTTGAGTTCAATTCTTCAATTGAAATCCTTTTGTTAGTTTAATTTATTAGTTAAATTGAATTGAATTAATTATGTTCAATACTTCAATTGAAAATTTTACAGGTTTGCTAGTTTAATATATGATTTAGCTTAATGTGTTAATTAGTTCAGAAATTCAATTGTTTGTTAAATTTTAATTTTTGAGTATTACTAATCCAAACATCCAATGTTACACCCGAATAACCGAATACCCTGTCCTTGAAAATGTTCGAACACCTGTAGTACGAATTCTAGATCTTCCAACTGTTTCTGTTCACCTCAATACCAAGGAATTATTTGAGGTTTCCAGGGTCTTTAGCGTTTAGATGCCACAACTCTCAATATTAAGGGATTATTTGCGGTTTCCACTTTCCAAGTTCTTTAGATGCCATAGCTCTCATACGATGTAGGCACAACCTCTAACTAACTTTAAGCTAATTAAACATCTACTTGCAAGTTATATACAGTTTTGTCAACAGCTCCGACAAGCGACACACATGTTTATCTAAGGGTGGCAATAATAAACTTTTGTTTGTTTTGACTGTTTTCTTAGAGGTTGATGGAGAAGAAAGTCATATTTGTGACTGGCACGGATGAGCATGGAGAGAAAATTGCTACTGCAGCAGTTGCAGTTGGTTCCAGCCCCAGCGACCACTGTGATACCATCTCTCAAGCCTATAGAATGCTTTGGAAAGAGGTGTAAGATTTAATTCATTTCATGGCTTCTTTTCTAAGCTAAAACATTAAATAAATAAAGTTTGTTCAATTAAAGTAATATCCATTTTGTTTTCCTGTAGCTTGATATTTCATATGACAAATATATTCGTACAACCAGTCCTAAGCATGAAGCCATTGTGAACGAGTTTTACTTGAAAGTACTGGAGAGTGGTGATATTTACCAAGCAGACTATGAGGGCTTGTACTGCATCAGTTGTGAGGAGTACAAGGTATGTTTTTGTCATTCTATGTGATATATCCCAATAAAGGGTCATTAGTTTAAAAAAAACAGCTTTTTCAATATAATGATATAGGTTTTAATAAGCATTACTTGAATAATTTTTTTCTTCTTTGTTCTCGATTAAAAGTTGTACTATTATGTGAATAATAATGCTCCAATTACTGGTTCAATGATACTGATTACGTTCTAGTGTTCTAATATTATAGATGTCTATTTTCTCATTGTTCCATTTTGTGATCACTGATGATTTTCTAAAGAAATTGAATGAACCTTCAGTAGTTTTTCCTTAATTTTGATTCATAATTTTAGTGGAGTGATGTCAATGCTGGGGAAAAAAATAATGAATTTGTGCTCTTGTGCTTTCATGTTATATAATGATATAAAGTTATCAACTATAAATGAATAATGTCTTCATCTGCTGGAATAAGAATATTCAAATCAAGCGTCAAAAAAAAAAAAAAATGAAATTGAAACTCAATGCTTGATGTTAGTTTCTTCCGGCTATATCATCATATCGCCAAATCTAGCTTCAATACTTCAGCAATCCAAGCAACTTGAACCTATATGTGCCTGTCTCTATCAATTGAGATGCCTGCCCTAGTTCCCATCACCATCACTAGTTTGGCTCCCGCTGCTGTGATGTTAACCTTAATCAACCATCAGAGTATATGTGCGATCTCATTTTCAACACTGCCAACCTATTTACTATGACGAAAGAACTTATCAATGATGGTGGAATCCTGACCTTGTTTAAACCTTTGATGCTTCTTTTTCATGTGCAACTGTGTACCTTTGTATTTCTCATTCATTTCCTTACTGATTACTGCAAACAAATGTGTTATTGTTGACCAACAACAACAACAAAGCATTAGTCCCAAAATAATTTCGGGTCCACTACACATGAATCTATAAGAGGAATCACAATACCTTCTCATCCCTGTTTAACATTGAATTTTCCTAAAGCCCCAATAACCTCATATCTTCACCGACTACCCTCATCCAAGTTGCTTAAGTCTTCTTCTACCTCTCCTCTGTCCGCCCTGTTGCCACTCTCCAAGCCTCCTTACAGCATGTTACTCGGTCTCCGTCTTATATGTACAAACCATCTTAGACGATTTTCCCTAATCTTATTTTCTATACAGCCATCCCTACCTTCTATTTAATTACCTCATTCCTTTTTTTATACTTTCTTGTATCCCACACACCCAATGCGACATACATATGTTTTGTCGACCAAAGTGTCTTTGTGAGTGGAATAATGCTCAGGAAAGAAGTGAGGATGGAAACAGGAACTATTTGCCATAATCTTAATGTCTAATTATATGTGAATGGATAGACAGGCTGATAGATTAAAAAAAAAAAAAAGAAGCAGATTATTTGCTATGTGTACGTCATTTCACTAACTATTATTATCACTTTGAACTTGCAGGACAAAAAAGAATTGAATGAGGATAATTGTTGTCCTATTCATCTTAAACCATGTATAGCTAGGAAAGAAGACAACTACTTCTTCGCTTTGTCAAAATACCAAAAACAATTGGAAGACCTCCTGGAGCAGAATCCTGATTTTGTCCAGCCTTCTAGCCGTCTGAATGAGGTAAGTCGATTCCTCATTCTATTCCCTTCTGTATATCTTCCTTGCCGGCTTTTGTTAGTTGTCTTGCATGATTGCATATGTGTGGCTGTCTGTTCAGTCATCAGTATTCAGCTGAATTCTCGAAATATTAAGAGTTTTTTAATCTTTGAAGTAGGCAAAGCTATAGTGTTGGAGTCACAGGTTATCTTTTCGGCTTGAATGTTGTGGATACATACTGTGGTATTCATTTGATCGTGTATGGTTTTTAAAAATCAGTCCGTAATCATGGTCAGATGTTGAATTAAGGCCCAAGTTTTTAGGCTGCCAAGCTTGTATAATAACTTTGTCGAAGTAAAAATTGCATGTTCCCTGCTATGTTGGCACTTGCCTTATGTATTCTGTCTTATTTACAAACATAATCTGCGGCTCTTCACTCTTCAAGTAGCTTGATGCATGCATATTGTTTTCTGAATTTTTAATAATAGATGGCATTCCCATCTGTTGAATGATTTGTACTGAGAAAAGTGGCAATCTTTTTTACTATCTTAAGTCTATTAATTAAACTTAGGTCCAAGGTTGGATAAAGACTGGGTTGAAAGATTTCTCTATATCCCGAGCAGCAGTTGACTGGGGTATTCGTGTTCCCGGTGACAATAGCCAAACAATATATGTTTGGTTTGATGCACTATTAGGGTAAGGTTTCTCACACAAACTGTCTTCTTCTTCTTTTCTTTATTTCTTAATGTATTTTCTCGTATGTTGTAAGCCTTTCTTGTCATATATAAATTCACTCTAAAAATGCTTTTTTTCAGTACTTGTGATCTTTTTTTTTTTTTTTTTT
>PYUH01004018.1:281218-308953 GCA_016808085.1 Suaeda aralocaspica | reverse complement strand
TGTTGAAGAAATAAGTTTTGGTCTTCATTGGTGAATTTGCGCATGTTACTTCACAGCTTTTTAAAGCCATAGTCTTTTAAGCTCACCATATCCATGACTTTTTTTTTTCTTTCCCTTTTTCACTGAGGCCTGGCCCACCTGAGCAAAACTTCCTTGCGTGTTTTTTTTGTTCATGAACTTGGTGGTTTTCAGTTAACTTACTATCACGCTGTTGAAAATTTCAAAGTTTGTTGACAATTCTTTATCTCATTTTTTGTTGGCCACCCTCTCCATCTCTTAGGCGGAGCGGGGGCGTAGAAATCGGCCTCTTGTTTTCTAGGAATTGCATAAAACCCTTTCGTGCAATGTAACGACGGGCCTTGAGCATCTATCGACTAATTTAGCGGCATGTGTAAATCCATGTTTTGGAAGACTAATTATGCGCTATTATTGTCGGGGGATTTTTGGGTTAACATGTTAAATTTATTATCTTTTGTCGTTTATAGGGACGTCTGGGGGGGGCGGAAAGAACAATATGGACAGATCCTACTGCACAGGGGGGGGGAGGTGCCTAACGGCGAGGGGGGGCTGTAACTTCGATGCGCTATGCTGAGATCGAAAGATCTTAGACCATGTTCGCAGGGGAATACGCAGGAGATTGACGAATTGCGGGTAAGAAAACAGGATAATTATTTCGAGAAAACACCACTTCATGCACTACGTTTAAGCTGTGCACGCAGATCGCCACTAACTGCTAGAAGGGATCTCTCCTGCCTGGAGCTGAAGATGATGGGGATATAGACCGAGGTATCTTATTTGACTTGGTGTCCCAAAGAATCTTTGCACACGTACATTTGTGAGCTGTGGCTTGTGAAATGAAATCTGGAAAAACAAAATAAAAATGGAATGTGTAACACCCCAATTTTCCCCCCAGTCCCCCACAAGTGACGCTGCGGTCCAAGGACTGCCGCGCGAATCATTGCTTTAGTGTGCATCACTTGCATGTCCCTGCCATAGGCAGCAGCGGAGCCATGAATATCAAACACACGAGATCACTTAAATAAGGTCACCAGCTATAACAGCAAGGGAGAACAAGGAACAGCCTAGTTACAAGAGCCGTTGCTTTTGGCTGGCCGCTTCACCACTTAATTGGCAAGGTATGATCACTTTGTCAATAATATAATTAATGGCAAAGGCAGTGGTTCTTGGGGAATAGTTGTTGTCTTGAGGCTGCAACCACATCATTATTATTTTATAAAAAATAATTGGTCAATATTGGAAGGGTTATAATAATTCCCCTTCCTCCTCTCCCCCGTTTATCTATGCCGGCACCTCTCCTAGGTATGGCTGCACTAAGCCCCATTTTTTGCCATGCCATTTTCTACCCCCTGTTAGTATAACCAAAGGAGAAAAAAAGAGAGACCCTGAATCTTGGACTAATTAACAAGGAAACGTGCCCCTGACGACAAATAAGCCAATTTCTTATGAAAAGTGAGGCAAACAGGCATAGGTTGACTCACTTTGAGTTCCCCGGAACGCATTACTCTTTCCATTTGACAAAAAAAGGAAAAAAAAAAAGAATGAATTATTAATTTAACGATGCAGAAAACGGTCCTGAGGTTCCCTCTAGAAAAAAATCAATGAAACTCGTATGAAGGGATTGATCAATTATGTAAATGTAAGTTCTCTCCCCCTTTGAAGAGATTCAACTGGTGAAGAATGAAAGGACAGTGAGTGTAGTGTTACGGATTCGCGCCATCTCTTTACCGCCCGCTAACAACCAGGGCAAGTGCTCCCCTGAACCATTCTCCGTATCATGTTACGCTCCATCTAAAGTAAGTGGCTGGCTATGGAATGAACGACTACACTTGCGGCAGACCAGAGTAATGATCACAGTTAAAGAGGAGATTAAGACAGAAATGGAATGAGTAGTTGATGCAGGAGGGCTTAGAGCCATTACCCTCTAGCACCATACACTTCTAAAAAGTCTACTCTCCCTAGCTAGTGAAGACAAAATAACGCAGGAGCCTTTGGTGGTGGTTGAGTGTGGGCTGCTCTACAAAGCTGTCCCCCCCGCTTGGTAAGGTGTGAATAGGTGGATGGGATTGGCCATTCAGGCACTTACAACCACAAATCCAAGCCTTCACTCCCTAATTGGCAACATCTGGACAAGGGAACCTAGCCCAACACTCCATAATCCCCTAAAGTATGGGTGCAAGAGCAGCAGTGGCCCTTGATGTAGATGTAGGGAGATGATAGGATTGATGACCAGATATAACATTTGGTCATGTATGAGTAATAGGCTTTGATGGTTGAAAAAAGGATAATCAGCTGGCCATGTTGAGCAAGGGCTCTTTACTCTGCCTACATCCTAACATCACTCATTGGATTTACTGTTCTGCTTGTCCTTGGCCCAGACTCTGGAACTACCACATAACTTAAGCGACGGAGCATTCACCTCTTTCCTTGTTAGCTCCCTTAACTTAAGTCAAGGTGTTACTTGTAATCTCTATTCTTGGGACTAAGTTCATGGATACAACTCTTCTCTGCTCCTTTCAATTAAAAACATATATTGTACCTGATTTTCAAGAAAATCTATTGTAGGGAACTTGTAACTTAGGAAGAAAAGGGAAACACTATTTTAGGCCAAGTGTAACCCTAAGCGAGTCTAATTCATTTATCTCGTACCATATTAGCAGGTTGCCATTAAACAGTGGTTTAGTAATACTTGCTGTCCTGCTGTTTCAAGAATTTCATGATCACGATATGCAATGCATCCCATTATCCTGGTCACATGGCTCAAAGCTGTTGTAATATTTTTCTATCTTGCAGGATATTTTACGTTTCATGCAGTTTATTGGCCCACTATGCTGATGTCAGCAGGATTAAGCCTTCCAAAGATGGTTTTTGGCCATGTTTTCTGGACAAAGGTACTATTGCTCACCTATTCCAATGTCAAACTTGTTCTGATGTCAAAACGGAGTATAAGATACGTCCTTAGTCCAGGCTCTTAGTTTCAAAGAGGTGGACTTGAGAGATATATCAGGAAGTTAAGAAATCGTCAAGTGAAAAGAACCATAACCAAAAAAAAAAAGTGAAAAATAACCAATTTCCAATACCCTGGTAGTTTGGTTGTACTGATTGAAGGTTAGGAGTTGGGACTTAAACAGGTACGCCCAATAGGGACTGACAATGACAATTTGAAAATCGAATAATGAGCATACTGGGAATCAACATATGTTATTGTTGCTTAGGTCTTATTGGTAGGAGAGGCTACAACGATGAACAGAGTAAAGGAAGGTGAAGCTGTTGCATGCTGCTCTTTTACAACATATAGCAGGTCAGAACGAGGATTTTAGGAGGTTAAGCCGGAAGTGTGTCGATAAATGTAAGAAGGTTAAATAACTGTGATAAAAAGACTAACATATTTGCAAAAAGAGTACACAGAGAGGAGGTGGAAAGGAAAGTTCCACTGTTTTAGCCCAGTAGGGCTTTTGGTCAATACTCATATAGTGACCTGTAAGGCTTAATTGGTAGGCCTTGATAGGATGAAGATTTAAGACATCCTTCGGACAGCGTTGGAACCAAGAAAACAAATGGTCCCCTGTGCCTTTTCGTTTGAACTATAGAACTACTTTAAAACAATCAGAAAGTCTCAGAATTAAGTAATACAAAATAAAATAAATAATAACCACTGCAAAGAAAACAAAGTAGAGCAAAAAGGCAAGGTTGCAGTAGGGAAACAAAGAAAGATAAGGAAGGATAAATCGTCACAATCAAAATAGAAAAGTTGCATACATAGAAAAATAAACAACCAGAGTAGGCAAGGACACCACACAAAATGGGTCAGAAGGTGAGGGTGGCACTGAAGAGAGAAAGGGAGAAGAAAAGATATTAGAAAAATTGAAAGTATGGCCCATTGACCCCCTTCACTTTTTCTGGAATAGAAGCCAACTTAGACATGGAGCAAATGATAGAGTATAAAACCAATTCCTGGGCCTCAACTATCAGCTTAAGCTTTTGGTTGAGTTGGCCTCTAATAGGTATCAGCGCCAGCGTGACACAAGGTCATGGGTTCGAATCTCATTCACCCTCTCTTCTAAGTGGAATTATTAGCGCAGGGTATGAGGGGGCCCATGCTGCATCCACACTCAAGCCCAACAGGCTCTCGTGCGAGGGGCGTGATAGAGTATAAACCAATTCCTGGGCCTCAACTATCACTTAAACTTGTGTTGAGTTAGTCCTCTAAAGCAACACATGACATGATGAGTACCTGTTGGCCCCAAAATATTTTGAGCTGTACCCAACAAACCTCATGCATACCCATGGTTCCCTGACCTGTATCTGTCCTTATCTTGAAGCACTACCTGGTATGCATTCCTTGATCCTTGCTCATGTTTTAGGTGAGTGAGTGCAAGAATCTGCTGCTTGCGTAGCTTATTGAAGAGTATGCTACCCAGGAGCATGTAACAGTTGCAGCCCATAATAATCTGTTAATTTTGCCAGGTCGAGAATATACTCATGTTGATTGATTGCAGCTTACTGCAAACAATGTCCGATTGTAATTTTAAATTTTAGTGCTTTGTTGAAGAGTTTGCTCGTTGCATGTGTCAATAATCTCTTTATATTTTCAATGTCATGCAGCAAGCCTTTTTGTGTTTAAAATTATAGGATGGCATGAATGGGCAAGTCTTTAGGAAACCTATTGAGCCAAATGAGCTGGTCCAGAGGTTTGGAGCTGATGCAGTTCGATACTTTTTCCTGAGGGAAGTTGAATTTGGAAGTGATGGAGATTACTCAGAAGATCGTTCACAATATGTAGGCTCATCTTGCCACCACAATTGGTGATTTAATGCTTGTAGTTTTGATTTGTGTTACTGTTGCTGAAGGTGTTGCAGATTAGTGATTTTTGGATTAACTATAATGTACACGGAAACCTTCTCAACCGTACACTTGGGCTTCTCAGAAAGAATTGCCAGTCAACTTTAGCTGTTGATTCTATTATTGCTGGTGAAGGGAACACATTCAGATCATGTAGAGAAATCGGTAAGCCTTAGGTTTATTTTATGATTATACCTAACCAGAATTAATTTTTTTCTCAATTTTTTAAAAAAAAGAAGAAAAAAAGTAAATGGCCTAGTTGATACCAAAAAATGTTAACTTCTATCCAATGGGCATATTTACTTCATGATCGCAATTAGCATGGTTTGGTGTAAATTTTTAATTTCAAGTGTTAGTAATGGAATCAATTAGGCATCTAACTTATTGTTTGATATGAGGTGGTATCACACATTCCATTTCCTAAGGGTAACCATTGCCTCCCATTTGTTACCTTCACGCTCCTGCTGAGCAAATCTTTCCCCTTTAAAACTGTTTCCATTTCGTTTCTTAGTTATACCTTATACTAATAGTAATGGTAACACTTAATTTAATTCCTTTCTTATAACTATACCATATCCCCTTATCGGCAAATATGTTTTCATTGCTTATTTTATAAGCCTTCTACCACAGCCTCATTTCAATCTGACAGTTCAACATTATTTCTTGTGCGTCTCTTACCCGTTCTCCACCAAGTTTTGTGTTCTGAAACTGAATTCCGATGCCTGTTCAAAATCTGAAAGAACGATTACTATGTTGTTGATCGGTACACTCCCAAATAATTTGTAAAGGTGCAATTAGTCCCTTCTTTTCATAAGTGAGCGAGAACGTTAGATTTCTAATATGGATGACGCCCAAGTGTCTATAGTTATTAGAAGATCAAGGACATTATAATCTTCAATATGGATGTGCCTAAAGTACTTACAAATCTAGGATTTTCCATCAACAAAATTCTTGTTTTTGTGGCTTTAAAGGTTTTGACGATGGTACGGCAGAATTTTTTGGTTTCATGGGCCTTTAATCTAGTGAACATCGTTAACTCAATTAGGTGCCTGTGTTTATGGACTACTAGTGAAGTTAGGACAAACCGAACCAACTTTCAAGAAAAAATATTCCTTCCAAAATTTTTTAACCGTCATGTTTTCTGTATTTCCAGGTTGAGAGGCTAATGCTCACTATCAAAGTTTGCGTTCGCTGCTGTTAGGCTGTACTAGAAATCGGAAACGCTGGTAATGTTTATATGACGAGCGTGCACCAGGCTCTTTTCAAACAAGGAGGTACTGCTGCAGAAGCTGCTGCAAGGTTTGTTATTCTGCTTCTCCTGCTGTGGAATTAGATGTTCCTTGTGAGAATAATGAAAATAAACAGAACACCTCAGTGAAGTTGATTTTGCTATAATTTTGTTTGAAGAGAGACACTTAGTTACACATCTAGGCTCCGTTTGGTAGAGCGTAAAACATTTTCCTGAAAAGTGTTTCCTCCCTTTCCCCTTTACATTGTTTGGTACACAAAGGAATATAAAATCATTTTCCATTGGAGTAAATTTTCCTTACAATGATAGAAAACTATTTTCCTTCGAAAACAATTTTCCTCCCATCCCCTTATACACTCTTTCCTCATTCCCTCCTTCCACCCCCTTCATTTTCCCCTATTTTCATCACTTTTTTTACATGTAACCAAACAATGGAAAATTGTTTCTATGAATTGTTTTCCCCATGGAAAACTAATTTCAATGAAAATCTTTTACATTGAAAATGTTTTACGCCCTACCATACGGACCACCTAGTGGTACGGTAGTGTTCAGCAACGTCTGTGCTGAAGAGCCCATTGTGCTAAGCAGACTCTTAGGAAGCTTCTCATCTAAAGATATGATTCAATGCTTATGAAACTGACTTGATTCTAATACAAAACACTTTCATTGGTTCATGATAATGAAATGGTGTTTAGGATCCCAATCATGAAAAGATGTTAGAATTTACTGTGGTTAATTTGTTAATCCTTGAACTATACTGTGGCAGGATCTTGTAATCATATTGGAAGCTATGCAATCTCGCCATTGCATTATGCCAGTTGCTGCTCCGAGCTTATGTTGGAGGATATACTCTCAGCTTGGCTATTCAGGATGAATACAATTCACTGACTTGGGTTAATATCTCTCTTCCTTGTCCTCTCCCCACCCACTTGTACTCTACCAAACTCTACTGATTTGGTTTGATGTTATAGGTTTATGCAGAATGTACAAAATGGGGCGTCTAAAGGCTGGGCTTGTTATGCCCGAAGCAAAACCAGTCTTGCTAAGATTGAGCTCATATCTCATGCAGATGATGTTTGTTCAGCCAGTTAAGAAGGATCCGAAAAACAAAGGAAAGAAGTTGCTAAGGCTCAAAGTTCTTAGCTGCCTGAGTTCATTTGCGGCTTTATACGGTTTAACATTAATTTTACTTGTACATTCACCATCAGTCTTCAGGAGGGTTGATCTTCTTATCTTGACGTGGTTTTAAATTTCCTTTTTCAAGATATATTGTACAGCTTTTGGACTTTCTACTGATTTAAGGCTAATAGTTTTCTTTTTTGTAAAGACTAAACCTTAATTTTGATTAGGGATTGAAGCTGATTCAAAGACCATTTAAATCTTTGTGCAACATAATTAAAAATTTAAATTGATTGAAATGCCATTAAGCCAAACCTTTCAGAATTATTTGTTTATTATTTATTTTATATATTTTGGTAAGGAAACAAAAACCAGTTAGCAGAGCCAACCAATTTCCGCATCAAGAAAAGGTGGTTTATTCTTTGCCACCCAAACCTTTTTGAAGAAGATATCATATTGTTATAGGATTATCCCCTTTGTAGGGGAGCTACTACTATATTGTCTCTGCTATGTAATGTAGGAAGTCTTTCTTTATCCAACTTTTTACTTATCACAATATCAAACTTGACTAATTCAAAGCATTAAACCATGATCAAATTCCATCTCTTTTAGAAGTAGCACAATTGCAAAGATAAGAAATCAATTACTGGAATTCCCTCCTAAACATTACATTTCTATAAGGATACTTGTTACAATTTTACACCATGCATGCTCTTTCTCAAAAGAGACAAGACATGGGATTCATTTATGAAGTTTTGGAGGTCGGACTTTGATATCAAATTCCGTTCACATCATTACCTTTACAGCTACGTATACTTATATAGCAAACAAGTCAAGCTTATAGTCGAGGCCGAATCCCATCCAAATCACCATCACTATTACCACCACCATCTCGATCTCGTTTCGCCCATCATATCCAAAACCCTCCTAAACAACCCTTTCCTAATCTCACAAAACAACCACCATCCCGCTTCCTCTCCCAAAACTCTCCCCCCAACTAATAGCCCCCTCATTGTCCCTTCCACTCGCAAACACCCATCCACCCACCCATTATTTCCATCCCTTTCTCCGCGGTCACCTTCTCCGCCTCCAAAACAACCCTCCTTCCCCCCTCCACCCACTAATCTACACCTCAACACCGCATAAACCATGGCGATCACTAAACCCTATATCCAGCTCACTCATATACAAAACCTCTATCCTTCCTCTTACAACATAGTCATGCGAAATTGCAACATACAACCAGCTGCAGATGCGTGCCCTTACGGCCCAATCGTAGCATTGGAAAATTAATTAATCACGAACCAATGATGTAATAAGGAAC
This sequence comes from Suaeda aralocaspica, assembly GCA_016808085.1. Classification (NCBI taxonomy): domain Eukaryota; kingdom Viridiplantae; phylum Streptophyta; class Magnoliopsida; order Caryophyllales; family Amaranthaceae; genus Suaeda; species Suaeda aralocaspica. The sequence continues at coordinate 300,401 of PYUH01004018.1, read as the reverse complement.
CATAATCATTTTAGTAAATTAGGGTTTGGTGATGATTTAGCATAGCTAAGATCATAACCATTCGAAAAAGAACTTTCCCTCTGCTGTAGTAATTAGAGCTGCTGACGATATGAAGAATTTAGGGTTTTTGATTTGAGAATTGGGATTTATTGGGAAAGTGATGATCGAATGAAGAATTAGGGTTGGGTTTAAGCGATGTTCGTTGTTTCCTTTAGGGTTAATAAAAATGTTTCCTCTCTTTTGAATTGTGCATAATTTGTTTGTCTCTTGTTGTTTTTTCCTTTTTTTTTTTTTTGATGTAGTTTGTAAAGGATGTGTGGAAGTTGGAGTAATTTTGGTTTTTTTTTTGGATAGATTGTACTCCTATTTATTGATTGAATAACGTCTAATTATTAAATGTCAAGTGTTTTTTGCGTGAAATTGTACGGAGTATCTACTATCTGGTTATTTTAAGTGATTGATCAGATCAAGAGTCGGTTGTGGGGTAGAAGATCACACACAATGTTAAAAATTGATTGCAGAATGGATTATCGAAAGACGTAGGCTGCTGGATTAAAGTAAGTTGTAAGTTAGGTACGGCGACTTGGAAATGGAGTTGGATGCGAATATAGATACCGAGATATAGGGATTGAAAACGGTAAATGTAAAAGTACTATTTAAGGTACAATCAATTATAATATGAAAAATGAAAATCGCTTCCATAGTCGATACGGAATGAATTGATTTGGAAACGATTACCCAATAAATTACACAAGCTAGATAGGTAGTAAGTGGGCATACAGTTAATTATAATTAAAAATAAGGGTAAAGAAAAATAAAAATTGAGTGAGCAATAAGACGGTTGGATTTTCTTACTCCACATAAATTGTACAATAATTTTAAAAATCCAAATGTTGCTTCTATCTTCGTGGAAGAAGTTAAAAGTTACCGAAAAATCACTACCTAAATTGTATGCCATCTTTTGCAAATAAAAAATAATACCTATTATTGGTTGTGGTTTTATAACTTAATAAATACCCCTTTGTCCTGAAATATTGCGCATATGCTTTCAATTAGGTTTTTATACAAGAAAAATATGTAGGGACCATTACTTTATAAAATAGTTAGGTAAAAAATGGGTATTAAATGTCAAGAAAAAAAAAATTCCGTATAAGATTAAGTAGAGATAATTGAGTGTGAAAAATGACAAAATAAGGATAAAGCTATAAAAATTTATATGGAGACCACAACTCAAAAAATAATGTAGCAAGCGAATTATAAATTTAGAATATCCCTTTAAGAGTAAATGTAACATATATTTTAAAACGGAAGATAGAAAACTTGTCATCATAAATAAAAACGATAGAGAAGTTGTTTTGATGACTTATAGGCTAATCAAAGGTAGGAGTTAAACAAGAACCCTTAATTTTAAAATAACCTTACCCTTTAGAATACTAGGGATAATATTTTGTTGTTTTGTGATCGGGGTGTGTGAATGACCTTTTTTTTTTTTTTCTTTTTTTGTTTTTTTTTTTTTTGAGAAATAGCGTGCCAAAACTCAAGGACTCATCAGGTATCCAGGTGGACTTGTTATTTTCATTTTCTGAAGGGAAAAAAAATATACTGCAAAGGCTAAACTTACCCAAAATTCAATTTTAGATGCATAACTGGCTTGAAATCCCAGGTTACTATACTGGTCTCCCAAACAGTTTCTCCAGGCCACAGTCAATAGAATGATGTTTGCTGAATCTCCTATGGTGCAGTGAGTAAACATTTCTGGCTCGGCTCCAATATAATCTTTGCTTAAAAGCAGTTTGCTATATACAATTCAATGCCAAAGATTACAACATACTTGAAACAATAATTTCTCACTAAACATCAAATTTTGTTATGATACAATGAGAGAAAACACACAAAATGAATGGTTTTACAAAACTACAGCTACAAATTGCATTACTGCAAAAACTACAGATTTACAGAGCAGTCAATCATAAATACAAAGTTATTGAAAAAAACAAAAAAAAACTCTCAGCGCATCCAATTAACGCCCTTTTTTTGGTGGCAGAGCATCAGCCCCTTAAAAGTGGAGATGTGCGCCTTCCCATCATTTTCTGGCTTCAGTGGCTGATCATTATGCCACACAAAATCATTGTTACAACAAAGCCACCCTAAGCTGTTATTATAGTTGTCAATTGCAAAGACTTCACCAGGCTAATAAAAACCGCCATAGGGCATAAATTAACAGTGGATCTTTTTCCCAAAATTTCTTCCAGATGTAGGATTTGGACACGATTAGATAAACCATTCACCTCTCCAGAAGTTAGTCAGCACAAACCCAGATTTGGAAACACCTGAGATATCTAGAACAGAGTTTTTAACAACAGTGTGATAAATCAGATACTCTGAAAAAGAAAGGGAACAGTACCAAATGTATCAGTAAAACAGTAATACAGCATAAACTGACATACCTGGCAGACAGGCTTCGTCATTGAAGTAACTCTCAGAATAAAAAAACTTGATTTGTGTAAGCAATCCTGAATACATTTACAGCAATTCCTGCTATCAGCATCATACCTTAATCATTTGCCGCCGAGTTATCATCCGCATTTCTAAAGCAAGGAAGAGTCCATAGTCTTGCTACCTTCCTTCACAGCTTTTCGACTAACAATAGAGACAAAGTGGCCTATGAAATCCACAAAGCTAAAGTTGAATATCAAGGCACAAAGACACCTATGAAACTCAACAGTCCCACCCAAAGGAACCTCAACACCCCAGCCACCCTACTGCTCCCTAGCTCATTGTCCACATTTCAAGACTCGGGGCCTTGAAATATAAGAACGCCTTAAATCTCACAATTCTTTACAACACCCACTTCCGAAATCATTTGTCACTGAAGTATTCCACGCATCTGAAGATATGGATTCCTCCAACAGTTTTTTCATTGTTGCTCTCATTAGCAATGTTAAAAGAACGTCAAGCTAAGTAGCCAATAAACATAGCAATCATAACAAAGAACCCAGAAAGTGACACAAAGTCACATATTTATATAACCATAAAGACATAATTTCCCCGTAAACTAGGAGGTTTAAATTGGTTTTTTTTTGTTTTTTTTTTTTTTTTTTTTTTTTTTTTTTGAAGAAATAAGTTTTGGCTTCATTGGTGTGAATTTGCAGTTTACTTCAACCTTTTTAAAGCCATAGTCTTTTAAGCTCACCATTCCATGACTTTTTTTCTTTCCCTTTTTCACAGGCCTGGCCACCTGAGCAAACTTTCCTTGCTGTTTTTTTGTTCATGACTTGGTGGTTTCAGTTAACTTAGGCCTATCAGCTGTTAAAATTTCAAATTTTGTTGACATTCTTTATCTCATTTTTTTGGCACCTCCTTCCCATCTCTTAGCGGAGCGGGGGGCTTAGAACAGGGCCTCTTTTTTTTCTTAGGAATGCAAAACTTTCGTGCAAAGTAAAGATGGCTGAGCATATCGAACTAATTTAGCGGCATGTGTAATCATGTTTTTGAAGATCATAATTATGCTATTATTTTCGGATTTTTTTTTTAACTTTTTAAATTTTATTTATTTTTTATTTTTGGTTCTGGAAAAATAGACAATCCAGCCTTCAGGACTACTGTACTTGAGACTCTTAGTATTTGTTCCATGGAATATCAAATTAAATATTCAGTATGTTTGTTGAAACTAGTTGATAATTATTTCCTTTCGAATTAAAAACACCTTACTGTCAACACTAGTTTAAGGCTGTGCATCCAGATCCCCTACTCTGTAGAAGGACCCTCTTTTTGATCTTTGAAGTGATGGTGGATATATGACCGAGGTATCTTAATTTGACTTGGTGTCCCAAGAGAATCTTTGCACACTTGTACATTTTGGAGCTTTGTGGCTTGTGAATATGAAATCTGGAAAAACTTAAAATAAAAAATGGAATGTGTAACACCCATCTAATTTTCTCCCCCAGTCCCCCACTAAGTGACGCTTGCTTTGTTCCAATGTTGATCTGCCGTCTGCAGATCATTTGCTTTAGTGTTGCATCACTTGCATGTCCTTGTTTCTGCATTATGCAGATCATTTGTGCTGTAGCTTCTATTTTTGTTATTATATCTATAAGATCTTTACATGTCTTGTATCACTATAATTAATGTCACCAGCTATATATCAGCATTATTGGAGAACAAGGAACAGCCTAGTTTACAAGATGCCGTTGCTTTTGGCTGGCCTGCTTCACTTCACTTAATTGGCAAGGTATGATCTACTTGTCAAATAATATAATTAATGGCAAAGGCAGTTGTTTCTTGGGGAATAGTTGTTGTCTTGAGGCTGCAACCACATCATTATTATTTTTTATTAAAAAATAATTTGTCAATATTGGAAGGGTTTATTATAATTCCCCTTCCTCCTCTCCCCCGTTTATTCTTATGTTGCTTTCTGCACCTCTCCTAGGTATGGCTGCTAATCATAGCTTGCCCATTTTTTGCTCATGCTCATTTTCTACCCCCTTGTTAGTATAACCAAAGGAGGAAAAAAATAGGAGAGATCCCTGAATCTTGGATCTAATTTAACAAAGGAAACGTGCCCTGCTACTGATCAAATAAGCCAATTTTCTTATGAAAAGTTGATTGCAACAGTACATTATTGTGGTTTGACTCACTTTGAGTTCCCCTGAACGCATTACTCTTTCTCATTTTGACTTAAAAAAAGGAAAAAAAAAAAGAATGAATTATTAATTTTAATCGATGCAAGAAAACTGTCCTTGAGGTTCCCTCTTAGAAAAAAAATCATTTATGAAACTTCGTATGACATGGGATTGATCAATTATGGTAAATGTAAGTTTTTCTTTCTTTTTTTTTTCCCCCTTCTTGATGAGATTCAACTGGTGAAGATATGAAATTGGTCAGTAGAGTTTGTTAGTGTATACGGATTCTTGCGCCATTTTCTTCTTTTATCCTGTCCCTCTGTCTAACAATTTCCAGTGCTAAGTGCTCCCCTGAACCATTTTCTCCGTATCATGTTTACGTCCTTCCATCTAAAGTAATTTTGGTTTTCCTTGGCTATGGAATGAACTGACTACACTTGCTGCAGACTCAGAGTAATGATCACAGTTAAATTGAGAATTAAGACAGATTAATGGAATGATTAGGATTTGATTGCAGGATGGCTTTAGGCCATTACTCTCTAAGTTCACCTATACACTTTTCTAAAAAGTTCTACTCTCTCCTTAGCTAGTGAGACAAAATAACAGCATGAGCCTTTAGGTGGTGGTTGAGTTTTGTTGTCTGCTTCTACAATAGCTGTTCCCCTCTGCCCGCTTTGGTAAGTGTGAATAATAGGTGGATGGGATTGGCTCATTTCAGGCTACTTACATTATCCACAAATCCAAGCCTTCACTTCCCTAATTGCAACATCTTTTGGACAATGCTGATACCTAGCCTCAACATCTCCTATAATCCCCTAAAGTATTGGTGCAAGAGCAGCATGTGGCACTTGATTGTAGATGTAGGGAGATGATATGGATTGATGACCAGTATAGTAACATTTTGGTTCATGTATAGTATAAGGCTTTGATTGTTGAAAAAAGGATAATCAGCTGGCCATGTTGAGCTAAGAGGCTCTTTACTCTGCCTATTCATGTCCTAGCATCACCTGTGGATTTACTGTTCTGCTTGTCCTTGGCCCAGACTCTGGAACTACCACATAACTTAAGCGACGAGAGCATTCACCTCTTTTTCCTTGTTAGCTCCCTTAACTTAAGTCAAGGTGTTACTTGTAATCTCTATTCTTGGGACTAAGTTTCATGGATACAACTCTTTCTCTGCTCCTTTCAATTAAAAACATATATTGTACCTGATTTTCAAGAAAATCTATATTGTAGGGAACTTGTAACTTATCGAAGAAAAGGGAAGAGACATCTATGTTAGGCCAAGTGTACACCTAAGCGAGTCTAATTCATTTATCTCGTACCATATTTAGCAGGTTGCCATTAAAACAGTGGTGTAGTAATACTTGCTGTCCTGCTGTTTCAAGAATTTCATGATCACGATATGCAATGCATCCCATTATCCTGGTCTACATGGCTCAAAGCTGTTGTAATATATTTTTCTATCTTGCAGGATATTTTACGTTTTCATGCAGTTTATTGGCCAGCTATGCTGATGTCAGCAGGATTAAGCCTTCCAAAGATGGTTTTTGGCCATGGTTTCTTGACAAAGGTACTATTGCTCACCTTATTACCAATGTCAAACTTGTTCTGATGTCAAATACGGAGTATAAGATACTGTCCTTTAGTCCAGGCTCTTAGTTTCAAATAGAGTTGGGACTTGAGAGATATATCAGGAAGTTAAAGAAATCGTCAAGTGAAAAAGAACCAATTTACCAAAAAAAAAAAGTGAAAAATAACCAATTTCCAATACCCTGGTAGTTTGGTTGTACTGATTGAAGGTTAGGAGTTGGGACTTAAACAGGTACGCCAATAGGGACTGACAATGACAATTTTGAAAATCGTAAATAATGAGCATACTGAGGAATCAACATATGTTATTGTTGCTTAGGTCTTTATTTGGTTTAGGAGAGGCTACAACGATGAACAGAGTAAAAGGAAGGTGATAGCTGTTGCAATTGCTGCTCTTGTTTACAACATATAGCAGGTCAGAACGAGGATTTTTAGGAGGTTAAGCCGGAAGTGTCGATAAAAATGTAAGAATGTTAAATATACTGTTATAAAAAGACTAATCTATATTTTTGCTAAAAAAGTTAGTACACAGGATAGGTTATGGTTGGAAAGTTGTAAAGTTCCACTTGTTTTAGCCCAGTAGGGCTTTTGGTCATATACTCATATAGTGACCTTGTAAGGCTTAATTGGTTTATGCCTTGTTTATTAGGATGAAGATTTTTAAGTATTCATCCTTTTCGGATTTCAGCTTGTTTTTTGGTTAACCAAGAAAACAAATGGTCCCCTTTGTCCTTTTCGTTTTGTTTTGATACTATTAGAACTACTTTAAAACTAATCAGAAAGTCATTCAGAATTAAGTATTATATCAAAAATAAATAAATAAATAAATAACCACTGCCTAAAGATAACAAAGTAGAAGCAAATATAAGGCATAGTTGCAGTAGGGAAACAAAGATAAGATAAGGAAGGATAAATCGATCAACAATCAAAATAGTAAAAAGTTGCATACATAAGAAAAATAAACAACCAGAGTAGGCAATGACACCACACAAAATTGGTCAAGAAGGTGATGTGTTGGTCACTGAAGAGAGAAAGGGAGAAGAAAAGATATTAGAAAAATTGAAAGTATGGCCCATTGACCCCCTTCACTTATTTTCTTTTGAAATTAGAAGCCAACTTTAGACATGGAGCAAATGATAGAGTATAAAACCAATTCCTGGGCCTCAACTATCAGCTTAAGCTTTTGGTTGAGTTGGTCCTCTAATATGGTATCAGCGCCAGCGTGACACAAAGGTCATGGGTTCGAATCTCATTCACCCCTCTCTTCTAAGTGGAATTATTAAGCGCAGGGTATGAGGGGGCCCATGCTGCATCCACACTTCAAGCCCAACAGGCTCTCGTGCGAGGGGGCGTGATAGAGTATAAAACCAATTCCTGGGCCTCAACTATCAGCTTAAACTTTTGGTTGAGTTAGTCCTCTAATAGCAGACACATGACATGATGAGTACCTGTTGGCCCCAAAATATTTTGAGCTGTACCCAACAAACCTCATGCATACCCATGGTTCCCTGACCTGTATCTGTCCTTAATTCTTGAAGCACTACCTGGTATGCATTCCTTGATCCTTGCTCATGTTTTAGGTGAGTGAGTGCAAGAATCTGCTGCTTGCGTAGCTTATGAAGAGTATGCTACTCCAGGAGCATGTAACAGTTGCAGCCCATAATAATCTGTTAATTTTGTCAGGTCGATGAATATACTCATGTTAGATTGATTGCAGCTTACTGCAAACAATGTCCGATTTGTAATTTTAAATTTTTAGTGCTTTGTTGGAAGAGTTTGCTCGTTGCATGTGTCAATAATTTCTCTTATATATATTTCAATGTCATGCAGCAATGCCTTTTTGTTTTAAAATTATAGGATGGCATGAAGATGGGCAAGTCTTTAGGAAACACTATTGAGCCAAATGAGCTGGTCCAGAGGTTTGGAGCTGATGCAGTTCGATACTTTTTCCTGAGGGAAGTTGAATTTGGAAGTGATGGAGATTACTCAGAAGATCGTTTCATCAATATTGTTAATGCTCATCTTGCCAACACAATTGGTGATTTAATGCTTGTAGTTTTGATTTGTGTTACCTGTTGCTGAAGGTTGTTGCAGATTAGTGATTTTTGGATTAACTATAATGTACACAGGAAACCTTCTCAACCGTACACTTGGGCTTCTCAGAAAGAATTGCCAGTCAACTTTAGCTGTTGATTCTATTATTGCTGGTGAAGGGAACACATTCAAGATCAATGTAGAGAAATCGGTAAGCCTTAGGTTTATTTTATTGATTTAACCTAACCAGAATTTAATTTTTTTCTCAATTTTTTTAAAAAAAAGAAGAAAAAAAGTAAATGGCCTAGTTGATACCAAAACATGTTAACTTCTATCCAATGGGCAGATTTACTTTCATGATCGCAATTAGCATGGTTTGGTGTAAATTTTTAATTTCAAGTGTTAGTAATGGAATCAATTAGGCATCTAACTTATTGTTTGATATGAGAGGTGGTATCACATTCCATTTCCTAAGGGTAACCATTGCCTCCCATTTGTTACCTTCACGATCCTGCGGTAGCAAAATCTTTCCCCTTTAAAACTGTTTCCATTTCGTTTTCTTAGTTATACCTTATACTAATAGTAATGGTAACACTTAATTTAATTCCTTTCTTATAACTATACCAAATATCCCCTTATTCGGCAAATATGTTTTGCATTGCTTATTTTATAAGCCTTCTACCAACAGCCTCATTTCAATCTTTGACAGTTCAACATTATAATTTCTTGTGCGTCTCTTACCCGTTCTCCACCAAGGTTTTGTGTTCTGAAACTGAATTCCGATTGCCTGTTCAAAATCTGAAAAGAACGATTACTATGTTTGTTGATCGGTACACTTCCCAAATATTTGTAAAGGTGCAATTAGTCCCTTCTTTTCATAAGTGAGCGAGAACGTTAGAAGTTCTAATATGGATGACTGCCCAAGTGTCTATAGTATATTAGAAGATTCAAGGACATTTATAATCTTCAATATGGATGTGCCTAAAGTACATTACAAGATCTAGGATTTTCCATCAACAAAATTCTTGTTTTTGTGGCTTTTAAAGGTTTTTGACTGATGGTACGGCAGAATTTTTTTGGTTTCATGTGGCCTTTTAATCTTAGTGAACATCGTTAATCTCAATTATGTGCCTTGTGTTTATGGACTACTAGTGAAGTTAGGACAAACCGAACCAACTTTCAAGAAAAAATATTTCCTTCCAAAGATTTTTTAACCGTCATGTTTTCTGTTATTTGCCAGGTTGAGAAGGCTAATGCTCACTATCAAAGTTTTGCGTTGTCATCTGCTTGTGAGGCTGTACTAGAAATCGGAAACGCTGGTAATGTTTATATGGACGAGCGTGCACCATGGTCTCTTTTCAAACAAGGAGGTACTGCTGCAGAAGCTGCTGCCAAGGTTTGTTTATTCTGCTTCTCCTGCTGTGGAATTAGATGTTCCTTTGTGAGAATAATGAAAATAAACAGAACACCTCAGTTGAAGTTGAATTTGCTATAATTTTGTTTGAAGAGAGACACTTAGTTACACATCTAGGCTCCGTTTGGTAGAGCGTAAAACATTTTCCATGAAAAGTGTTTTCCTCCCTTTCCCCATTTTACATTGTTTGGTACACAAAGGAATATAAAATCATTTTCCATTGGAGTAAATTTTTCCTTACAATGATAGAAAACTATTTTCCTTCGAAAACAATTTTCCTCCCATCCCCTTATACACTCTTTCCTCATTACCTCCTTCCACCCCCTTCATTTTCCCTATTTTCATCACTTTTTTTACATGTAACCAAACAATGGAAAATTGTTTCTATGAAAATTGTTTTCCATGGAAAACTAATTTCAATGAAAATCATTTTACATTGAAAATGTTTTACGCCCTACCATACGGACACCTAGTGGTACGGTAGTGTTCAAGCAACGTCTGTGCTGAAGAGCCCATTGTGCTAAGCAGACTCTTAGGAGAGCTTCTCATCTAAAGATATAGAATCAATGCTTATGAAACTGAGCTTAGGATTCTAATACAAAACAGTTCATTGGTTCATGATAATGAAATGGTGTTTAGGATCCCAATCATGAAAAGATGTTAGAATTTACTGTGGTTTATTTGTTAATCCTTGAACTATACTGTGGCAGGATCTTGTAATCATATTGGAAGCTATGCGAATAATCGCCATTGCATTATTGCCAGTTGCTCCGAGCTTATGTTGGAGGATATACTCTCAGCTTGGCTATTCAGAAGATGAATACAATTCACTGACTTGGGTTAATATCTCTTCTCTTGTCCTCTCCCCACCCCCTTGTACTCTACCAAACTCTACTGATTTGGTTTTGATGTTATATGTGTATGCAGAATGATACAAAATGGGGCGGTCTAAAGGCTGGGCGTGTTATGCCCGAAGCAAAACCAGTCTTTGCTAAGATTGAGCTCATATCTCATGCAGATGATGTTGTTCAGCCAGTTAAGAAGGATCCGAAAAACAAAGGAAAGAAAGTTGCTAAGGCTCAAAGTTCTTAGCTGCCTGAAGTTCAATTTGCGGCTTTTATACGGTTTAACATTAATTTTACTTGTACATTCACCATCAGTCTTCATGAGGGTTGATCTTCTTATCTTTGACGTGGTAATTAAATTTCCTTTTTCAAGATGATTATTGTACAGCTTTTGGACTTTCTACTGATTTAAGGCTAATAGTTTTCTTTTTTGTAAAGACTAAACCTTAATTTTGATTAGGGATTGAAGCTGATTCAAAGACCATTTAAATCCTTTTGTGCAACATAATTAAAAATTTAAATTGATTGAAATGCCATTAAGCCAAACCTTTTCAGAATTATTTGTTTATTTATTTATTTATATATTTTGGTAAGGAAACAAAAACCAGTTAGCAGAGCCAACCAATTTCCGATCAAAGAAAAAGGTGGTTTATTCTTTGCCACCCAAACCTTTTTTGGAAGAAGATATCATATTGTTATAGGATTATCCCCTTTGTAGGGGAGCTACTACTATTATTTGTCTCTGCTATGTAATTATGTATTGAAGTCTTTTCTTTATCCAACTTTTTACTTATCACAATATCAAACTTGACTAATTCAAAGCATTAAACCATGATCAAATTCCATCTCTTTTAGAAGTAGCACAATTGCAAAAGATAAGAAATCAATTACTGGAATTTCCCTCCTAAACATTACAATTTTCTATAAGGATACTTGTTACAATTTTACACCATGCATGCATCTTTCTCAAAGAGACAAAGACATGTGGATTTCATTTATTGAAGTTTTGGAGGTCGGACTTTGATATCAAATTCCGTTCACATCATTACCTTTACAGCTACGTATACGTATATAGCAAACAAAGTCAAGCTTATAGTCGAGGCCGAATCCCATCCAAATCACCATCACTATTACCACCACCAATCTCGATCTCGTTTCGCCCAATCAAATCCAAAACCTCCTTAAACAACCCTTTCCTAATCTCACAATAAACACCACCATCCCACTTCCTCTCCACAAAACTCTCCCCCAACTTAATAGCCCCCTCAATTGTCCCTTCCACTCCATCAAACACCTCATCCACCACTCCAATTTCTTCCATCCCTTTCTCCGCGGTCACCTTCTCCGCCTCCAAAACAACCCTCCTTCTCCCCCTCCACCCACTAATCTTACACCTCAACACCGCCATAAACCATGGCGGTATCACTAACCCTATATCCAGCTCACTCATATACAAAAACCCTCTATCCTTCCTCATTACAACATAGTCATGCGAAATTGCAACAATACAACCAGCTGCAGATGCGTGCCCGTTTACGGCCGCAATCGTAGGCATTGGAAAATTAATTAAATCACGAACCAATGATTGTAATAAGGAATCCATAATCATTTTAGTAGAATTAGGGTTTGGTGATGATTTAGCATAGCTAAGATCATAACCATTCGAAAAGAACTTTCCCTCTGCTGTAGTAATTAGAGCTGCTGACGATGATGAAGAATTTAGGGTTTTTGATTTGAGAAATTGGGATTTAATTTGGGAAAGTGATGATCGAATTGAAGTAATTAGGGTTGGGTTTAAGCGATGTTCGTTGTTTCCTTTTAGGGTTAATATGAAAATGTTTCCTCTCTTTTGAATTGTGCATAATTTGTTTGTCTCTTGTTGTTTTTCCATTTTTTTTTATTTTTGATGTATGTTGTAAAGGATGTGTGGAAGTTTGGAGTAATTTATGGTGTTTTTTTTGTGATAGATGGTACTCCTATTTATTGATTGAATTAAACGGTCTAATTATTAAATGTCAAGTGTTTTTGCGTAGAATTGTACGGAGTATCTAACTATCTGGTTATTTTAAGTGATTGATCAGATCAGAGTCGGTTGTGGGGTAGGAAGATCACACACAATGTTAAAATATTGATTGCAGAATGGATTATCGAAGACGTAGGCTGCTGGTTAAAAGTAAGTTGTAAGTTAGGTAGCGGCGACTTGGAAATGGAGTTGGATGCGAATATATATACCGAGATATAGGGATTGAAAACGGTAAATGTAAAAAGTACTATTTAAGGGTACAATCAATTATAATATGAAAAATGAAAATCGCTTCCAATATGTCGATACGGAAATGAATGTGATTTGGAAACGATTACCCAGATAAATTACACAAGCTAGATAGGTAGTAAGTGGGCATACAAGTTAATTATAATTAAAAATAAGGAGTAAAGAAAATAAAAATTGAGTGAGCAATAAGACGGTTGGATTTTCTTACTCCACATAAATTGTACAATAATTTTAAAAATTCCAAAATTGTTGCTTCTATCTTTTCGTGGAAGAAGTTAAAAGTTACCGAAAAAATCACTACCTAAATTGTATGCACATTTTGCAAATAAAAAATAAAAATTAATGCCTATTATTGGGTTGTTATTAACTTATAAAATACCCCCTTTGTCCTGAAATAATTGCTGCATATGCTTTTCAATTAGGTTTTTATACAAGAAAAAAAATATGTAGGGACCATTACTTTATAAAATAGTTAGGTAAAAAATGGGTATTAAATGTCAAGAAAAAAAAAATTCCGTATAAGATTAAAGTAGAGATAAATTGAGTTGAAAAATGACAAAATAAGGATAAAGCTATAAAAATTTATATGGAGACCACAAGCTCAAAAAAATAATGTAGCAAGCGAATTATAAATTTAGAATATCCATTTAAGGTAAATGTAACATATATTTTAAAACGGATAGAGTAAGAAAACTTGTCATCATAAATAAAAACGATAGGAGTAAGTTTTTTGATGACTTATAGGGCTAAATCAAAGGTAAGGGAGTTAAACAAGAACCCTTAATTTTAAAATAACCTTACCCTTTAGAATACTAGGGATAATATTTGGTTGTTTTGATCGGGTGTGTGAAATGACCTTTTTTTTTTTTCTTTTTTTGTTTTTTTTTTTTTTGAGAAATAGCGTGCCAAAACTCAAGGACTCATCAGGTATCCAGGTGGACTTGTGATTTTCATTTTTCTGAAGGGAAAAAAAATATACTGCAAATAGCTAAACTTACCCAAGAATTCAATTTTTAGATGCATAACTGGCTTGAAATCCCAGGTTACTATACTGGTCTCCCAAACAGTTCTCCAGGCCACAGTCAATAGAATGATGTTGCTGAATCTCCTATGGTGCAGTGAGTAAACATTTCTGCTCGGCTCAATATAATCTTTGCTTAAAAGCAGTTTGCTATATACAATTCAATGCCAAAGATTACAACATACTTGACAAATAATTTCTCACTAAACAATCAAAATTTTGTTATGATACAATGAGAGAAAACACAATAAATGAATGGCTTTTACAAAACTACAGCTACAGAATTGCATTACTGCAAAAACTACAGATTTACAGAGGCAGTCAATCATAAATACAAAAGGGTATTGAAAAAAACAAAAAAAAACTCTCAGGCGCATCCAATTAACGCCCTTTTTGGTGGCAGCAGCAGCCCCTTAAAAGTGGAGATGTGCGCCTTTCCCATCATTTTCTGGCTTCAAGGCTGATCATTATGCCACACAAAATCATTGTTACAAAGCCACCCTAAGCTGTTATTAATATTGTCAATTGCAAAGACTTCACCAGGCTAATAAAAACCGCCATAGGGACATAAATTAAACAGTGGATCTTTTTTCCAAGAATTTCTTTCAGATGTAGGATTTGGACACGATTAGATAAACCAGTCATCACTCTCCAGAAGTTATGTCAAGCAACAAACCCAGATTTGGAAACACCTGAGATATCTAGAAACAGAGTTTTTAACAACAAAGTGTGATAAATCAGATACTCTGAACAAAGAAAGGGAACAGTACCAAATGTATCAGTAAACAGTAATACAGCATAAACTGACATACCTGTGCAGACAAAGGCTTCTGTCATTGAAGTAACTCAGCAATAAAAAAAACTTGATTTGGTGTAAGCAATCCTGAATACATTTACAGCAATTCTGCTATCAGCATCATACCTTCATCATTTGCCGCCGAGTTATCAATTCCGCATTTCTAAAAGCAGATGAAGAGTCCATAGAATCTTAGCTACCTTCCTTCACAGCTTTCGACTAACAAGTAGAAGACAAAGTGGCCTATGAAATCCTAAAAAGCTAAAGTTGAATATCAAGGCACAAAGACACCTATGAAACTCAACAGTACCAACAACCAAAGGAACCTCACACCCCAGCCACCTACTGCTCCCTACTTCATTGTCCTACAGCAAGACTCGGGGCCTTGAAATATAAGAACGCCTTAAATCTCCAAGTTCTTTACAACCCACTTCCGAAATCATTTGTCAGCTGAAGTATTCCACGCATCTGAAGATATGGATTCTCCAACAGTTTTTCATTGTTGCTCTGCATTAGCAATGTTAAAAGAACGTCAAAGCTAAGTAGCCAATATAACATAGCAATCATAACAAAAGAAACACCAGAAAGTGACACAAAGTCACATATATTATATAACCATAAAGACATAATTTACCCGTAGAACTAAGGAGGGCCCATTCAGATTTCAGACAATCAAACAGCTATAATGAATGGTAGCTCAAAAAAAGGCAAACAATGAAAGTTTCCTAAATTATTCCCATAAAGATGGAACAGACAGAGTACCTGCTGAGCCCTAAATACAAGTTGTTGAAGTCTTCGTTGGTAATTGTCAAAGTCAGCTGTCATCATTCTCTGCATTACGTTCAGAAAACTATTTGTCAATAGTGATCATAGCTATTCAGTTCAGAGCCAAATCACACAGACAAGGGAACAAGAAGACATATAAGCAAAGCTTCTTGCCTTTAAAAGGAATGCAGAAGAATAATACGCCACCCTAGCATCCGTATCATCTAAAAGTTGTCTGCAAAAGAGAAAGCATTACTTCTATGAACTACTCATAGATGACTTAAAAATACTAGAGAAAAGGAGATTACCTGAAAAAATCTTCTCCGTCAACTTCTTCAAAAGCAGCAGAATCCGCTGTACATTTTGCAATTAGAAGTAAAAGAAGGGCAGCACGAATATCGGATGTAGCACCTGGTAGGTTTCCTCTACCCTCGCTGCCAACAGAAACTCCTAGAGCAATGTTATCAGTGGCTGCACCAGCAAGCTGAATCAGTGGCCAGAATAATAAACCAGCTGGAACACGAGCAACCAACTGCAATGGAACAACAACTCTTCCTTGAAGAAGCAAAGCAGCCATTGATGAAGTCTCACAAACTAATGAGCTATAGAAGTTCTCAACATCCTCAAGTCCCCTTCGCTGAATATTCTCTTGTATGGGGACACACTCTCCTAGATTGACCTTATTGTTTATATCCATAGCACTAGATCCTCTGCCAAGATTGCCAGCATCTGCAGATGCTGGAGGAACTTTCAGGCACAGCTGGGAGAAAAGAATGTCACACATCTGCACAAATATTGAAAGATGAAAATGCTGATCAGACAAACTTTAATGAATATTATAAAACATAAATAAAAAGAATATCTCTCAAACCAGGCATACAACAAAGTCCTTGGGTCTAAAATACAGGCACAACATACATAAACAGCTTCACTTAACATTATAGCTGCATTTTCAATAAGTTTACTACACTTTCGGACTTTCAGTACTATAATTAAAGCCAATTAATAAACGAAGGTAGTAGTTAGAATTGAAAACCTGTCCAATTTCAATAAATTGCTTTTGTTTCCATTAATAGACCTCAAAGAAAATTGCTAACACCGTTAGGAGCTATATCTCAAGACCTACTAATTGTAATGGAAACTCTACTTCTGTGACCTTTTCTAGAATAAACAAATTATATCCACCCGATTGGACTTTTATATTGTTTTCAAGGACAATGCAAAAAGTTATTTTTGGAGACCCATAAAAATAGTTCTATAACGTACCAGCTCCAGTTATTTCTTTCTTTTTTTTATCAAACAAAATCAATCTAATTTGTGCATTTGGCAGGATTAATTTACTTCACTGCGTTACTAGGTGGTAATTTATATGTAGGGGAAAAAGACTTGTGGGGATTTGTATTTTTCAAACATCAACTTTTTATAATTGGACTAGATGATAACAAAGCTCTACATTGGCAGTCAAACTGAGTACTCTATAAAGAAATTAAGGCATACAACCTACAAAAAACAAGAAAATTGATGTTCATGTCAAAGCAATTAACTATAATTGTACAAGATCCTTGAAAATATTATTTATTGATGCTTGGAGTTGGAGAGGAAATTCTATCCCCTAGAAAATCCACCAATTCCTTCCTTTTGAAAGACAACAAGAAAAGCTAATGAAACTCACTATACGAAACACTCCACCAAAAGATTCAGGGGCCATTTGGTTGGGGGTATTAATCAAAGGGACCGGGAATCAACTGCCTCGATTCCCTATGATATTGTTTGTTAAGCCACTTTTACCATTCCCATTCCCTTCTCCATTCCCTCATTCTAACACTTTACCATTCTCTCCACCCCTAGATTTAATGTGAAGGGATGCTAGGGTTTCATGGAGGGTGGTTTGAGGGGTTTTGAAGGGAGTGGAAGGGGCGGCAAGGAGTGGTGAGGTGGGCTGGAGGTGGGGAGATGGTTTTGAGAACGGGGTGGTTAGGGTTTTCAGGGTGGTGGGAGGTTTTGCAACACCGGCGAGGTGTGGAGGCAATGGTAAAGTGGTTGTGTGGTGGCGGGGATTAGAGTTGGGTGGTGATTGGTGGGGGTATGGTGGTTGTACAATTACCTTCATTCCTTTTCTTTTTCCAAACAAAAAACTACTTACATGTAAGGTTTTATCATTCCATTCCTCCTCATTCCCATTCTGCAAGTCATTCTCTTTCCCCTTCTCCGACCAAACGACCGTTGTACGGAGCTCAAGTACTCAATCATACATTACACAAGAAATGAAGTAGGAACACGTAATTGTTATTTTCTCATACTACTCCTAGTGCTGTATGCATCAATCTTATATTTATTTATGATTTTTCCCGATAAAGTATGTAGGGATGGATAAAGGGTGCGGATATATGAAATGGCTGTTATGTAGAAGTTGATACTCCTCATCAACAAAATGAGTACTCCAAATAAAGGACACTTACAGTTCATTATTAGCACATTAGAAACATGAGAACAGATTAGACAGGCAAATCACAGTATCTTTAATAAATAGCCATAAAAGCACTAACAATAGGACTTGTCATAGAAACAAACAAAAAAAAAAAAATAGCCAAATAAGTAAATAACTACAAGCCTGATACTAGCAGATCTACATGAAAGCATACGGCAGCTACACTCAAGTTTTGAACTCGTAGCAGTTGTTATATTAATCTGGTTAAATGCATCACCTTTGCCATTTTGTTCCCTTTCACTTTATTGCACTGTGTCCTTTTCATTTGTGTGTTACCCCAAGTTACTTCGACTTCCCCATTAACCACAAAAATTACTTGTCATGTTGTAACATATCAGATTGTCGAACACGACATTATAGTTGGGTACTTCATTTTTAACAACTAGACTTTTTTTTTATACAAGATGGCAATTCCATCACCTGGACTCCCGTATCCAAGTGGACACTTGATCTGCGTCTGCATAACATAGGTGTCCACCTTTTCTCTATATATTTTCAAAAAAAAAAAAAAAAAAAAAAAACGGAAAAACACTTGTTTTATTATTGACTTTTTTCTCCCTATCACTAATCAACCTCATATAATTATATTATGAACCTCAACACCCTATAGGAAGGTGAATCTTTACATTCATAAATCACGATAGATAATTCTCCCTTTTTATTGTTCTCATATTTCTTCTATGGTGTTCCAAAGTGTTCTCAATTGTAATCTTATTATTTTATGTGTACTTACTATTAACATGAGAGTGAGCAAATAACTTAGTTGGTTACAACTCACTCCCAAATTAAAGGACCTTGGAATTGATTCTTATTACCTAACTTTAGTGGCTATCGATACACCCAAAACAATTATTAACATAATAGCTCCACTTTGGCTTTAAGCAGCGCAATTTTTATGATGTTTTCACCTTAAGTTGGGCTAAATTATAAGTCTACATTTAAGTCGATGTAGTCAAGTGTACAAACTGTCCATTCAACCGGCTCTTATACTCATTCCCATTAATGCCACCAGCATTCTTTCTCCTCCAATCAAATGAATTATTAAGAACAAAAAACAATAACATACCTCTGTTTAATAATGCATTGATGCTTTCCAAATGGGAACAACAAATAAAGAGTGGAGGGAGTACTTATTTCACTTAATTAACTGCAATTTTTGTTTTTGTTTTGATTGTCCCCCCTCCTCCAGTCCCCCTCCCAAATCTAATTTCTCCACCTTTTGTTTTTTTTTTTTGTGTGTGTGTGTGTGTGTGGGTGGGGGGGGGGGGGGGTTATTTTTTTTTACTTTTTCCTTTTTAAGTTAGGGTGATTGGAAGTGTTTGTTAAGTTATCT
>PYUH01004018.1:248478-281193 GCA_016808085.1 Suaeda aralocaspica | reverse complement strand
GTAGGCACACTAATGTTATTTTGTTCTTCATACTACCTCTCGTGCTGTATGCATCACTCTTATCTTTAGTTATGATTTTCCCGATAAAGTATGGAGGATGGATAAAGGGTGCGGATGATATGAAATGGCTGTTATGTAGAAGTGCATCCTCATCAACAATGAGTACTCCATAAAGGACACTTACAGTTCATTATTAGCACAGTTAGACACATGAGACAGATTAGGGCCAATCCCAGTATCTATCAAAAGCCATAAAAGCACTCCCATAGGATCTGTCATAAGAAACAAACAAAAAAAATAGCCATAAGTAAATAAACTACAAGCCTGATACTAGCAGATCTACATGAAAGCATACGGCAGTACACTCAAGTTTTGAACTCGTGCAGTTGTTATATTAATCTTGGTTAAATGCATTCCTTTGCCATTTTGTTCCCTTTCACTTTATTGCACTGTGTCCTTTTCAGTGTGTTTACCCCAAGTTACTTCGACTTCTCCCAATAACCACAAAAATTACTTGTCATGTTGTAACATATCAGATTGTCGAACACGACATATGTTGGGACTTCATTTTTAACAACTGGACTTTTTTTTATACAAGATGGCAATTCCATCACCTGGACCTCCGTATCCAAGTGGACACTTGATTGCGTCTGCATAACATAGGTGTCACCTTTTCTCTATACTATTTTCAAAAAAAAAAAAAAAAAAAACGGAAAAAACACGTTTTATTATGACTTTTTTTCTCCCATCATAATATCACCTCATATAATTATATTATGACCTCACACACTCAATAGGAAGGTGAATCTTTACATTCAAATCACGATAGATATTTCCTTTTATTGTTCTTCATATTTCTTCTATGGTGTTCCAAAGTGTTCTCAATGTTTATCTTATTATTTTAGTGTTGTAATTACTATTAACATGAGGTGAGCAATAACTTAGTTGTGTTACAAATCACTCCCAAATAAAGGACCTTGGAATTGATTCTTATTACCTCACTTAGTGGCTATCGATACACCCAAAACATAACATATATAGCTCCACTTTGGCTTTAAGCGCGCCATTTTATGATGTTTTCACCTAAGTTGGGCTAATTATAAGTCTATTAAGTCGATGTTAGTCAGTGTACAAACTGTCCATTCAACGGCTCTTATACTCATTCCCATTAATGCCACCAGCATTCTTCTCCTCCCATCAAATGAATTATTAAGAACAAAAAAACAATAACATACCTCTGTTTAATAATGCATTGGCTTTCCAAATGGGAACAACAAATAAGAGTGGAGGGAGTATTATTTACCTAATTAACTGCAATTTTTGTTTTTTTGTGTCCCCCCTCCCAGTCCCTCCCAAATCTAATTTCTCCACCTTTTGTTTTTTTTTTTGTGTGTGTGTGTGTGTGTGGGGGTGGGGGGGCCTACTGGAGGGTTGCCGGTGGCGGGTGGGGGGGGTGGGTTGTGTTGGGGGGAGCGGTCCCCCTATTTTTCACATAATTCTTAAGTGACACTTGTTTTAGACTTACAACATGATCACTTAGAAGTCATTAAATCGGCAAATTATCTCCAAAATTCTCAAACTTTGTGCCTTCCATGGCACATTGCATTATCAAGAACTCAGCATTGGCATAATATTTGTTTAAAAAAAAAAAGCAAAAACAAAAACACCAGCTGCCTCATCTTATACTCAATAGTGTTTTAAGACGGTGTTTCATATTGTTGTATGGTTTGTGCTACCCTTGATTGAAAATCCAGGATACACCATTGAACCTGGGGGACTAATCTAAGAAAGTGATTAAAAAAACAGAAAATTGCAATTTGCAGACACAGGGAACAATGTCCCATATTTAAATTTAATGGATACTTGGATACAGCAGTTAAGGACAAGTGACATATTTTTACAAATGTTTTGACCAAGATTTGTTATGGTATTTTATGAGTAGTTTCATATATAATTTAAATTCCTTAGGAACCAAAAAATTGTAAATGATAATGTGGACCCTGCATATTTATACATGATCAGGCAGTTTAACTTGGCAAAAGGTCAAAAGAAAAAGAAAAGAGAGGAGCTTTATACCAACTTCAGAGGATGCAGGGATTACAACAAGAATTCCATCATAAATGTGATACCATTGTATCATGAACACCCAGGAAAAGACAGCATTATTGGACATATTCACTGCTCTGTTTTTCACTTTATCATTGTCCCCAGGATTTAAGTATAAAAGTAAGAACAAGTTTTGCAGAAACATACCTTCAAAATGTTGAAGTGGTCTGTCTCATTTATCTGAGCAACTACCAGTGACAGGCAACTACTCATGATGTCTATAACTGAATTGGCTTTCTCAAGACAATGATCCTCACCACCTTTGCTAGCTGAACCCTCAAGCCCATTTTCGTCAAGCAGAAACTTGCATCGCATGAGAAGAACTTCCAAAACAGATAAGAAGCCTGCTCTAATGGTGCTGTCTTTCGACTTCAACAAGCCGCACATAAGTGAAAGAGATAGTGGAATGTCGGGACGAGCTGATGGATCTTTTAGGTCAACTAAGGCGATCTGCTCCTGCAAGCTGCTGATGTTCGAAAACAAATTTCCACCTCTCTCCTCACTAATTTCAGCCCTAAGCAAGTCGCCCAACCAAATATATCCATTCTGACGGCAAGTTATTCTGTCAGAATGAAGAAGAGAGTGCAGAGTGGCCCATGATAGTTTAGCTTTACTGCTAGTAGTCATTCCCATAATTCCATCTTCGATGCCTTTCAAATATTTGAATGATCGGGTTTGCTGTCTCATATCGGAGAACTCTTTCTGTAGATGAGTAAATGAGCTGACAATTGAATCAAACTCACTCATAACCTTCTCAAGGATCTGAATATGTAAAGGAAGCGGCACAACTTATTAGAACAAGAATATGTACTAAGTTTATAAGCTAACAGCTTACAAAATCAACAGTGACAAACCAGCAACAAGGTTACGAACTTACAATACCTTCAGGAAAATTCAAAATAAGAACACCTAAGGACTTGATAACAAGAGTTTGAAACCAGCGATCCACTAACAATAACAGCTCTAATAATAATACTTGCAAATACAAACTTGTGAATTCAATCATATAATAAGGTATCATGAGCAAGAAAATTACAGAGTACAGTTGCTCACTGTCGGAGAATCTGGACAACGCAGCAGACACTGATCTTCTCAAGAGTTCACCAATGTCCTCTACCCCTAGTTTGACTGAAATATGGAAGGCTTCAGGAGCATTGGCAAGAGACAGCAATGTAGCAAGGGGTTGAATCTCATCAATTACATACTCAGGTACTCCAGTAGCAAGTACAGTAATTCGATGCAAAACATAGTCAAAAAGCAATGAGTATAGATTCCTCCTTTCCTCCCTTGTTTTAGCAAGTGAATACTGCGTAAATAGAATGACAAGATATGAACGGGACAACCACTTCAAAGTAAGCAAAAAACTAATTGCAATTCGTGGAACATTTCTTTGATTTTAATTTTTCTGCCACAATCTATTGCTTACTCATTCTACTTATTAGACACAAAATAAACTTTCACAACTTACAAATGGAAGTGAAGAAAGGAACTTTCAATTAGACACAAAAGTAACAATCTTGACAAAGCAAGGGACTTATATGTGTCTGTACCCCACTACCACACAATTAATAATATACTTTTATCAAGCTTTATCGTAAGCTAGAAATCAACAAGGGAATGTGTGGGATTCCATGGATTATTACTTCGTACAAGGGCACATTCAAAAAAGAAGTTTGTTTGGGTCCATGTACAAGAATTATCAAAAAGAGGAGCACTTGTAGCGTGCTATCAAGAGTGACTCAGAGAGAGGAACACTTGTACCAGGATATCAATACGGATTGTTGTGTTATATCTACAGCTATAATATTTCAAGCATCTCTACCACCACTGCACTTGATTAGGACCATTTCTTGTTTGGAGGAATGGGGGTTATCAGAATGAGGGGTTTGTGATAAATACAAACGTTAAGTGTTGTGTCGACTACAGGCTGACAGCATACCTCCATGAAGATAAAATCAATTCCTCCAATCATATCAACCTGTTCTGCAAGAAATTTAGGGGTCCTTGAAGTAGTACCATGTCCATCAGGAAAATCATAGAACATGCTTGCTAATATTGATATGAGCTTCGAATGCACAATTTCTGCCCAAGAACTCATTCTGCTGACTTCTATCAATGCCTTAACAACCTGAACAAGTATCAAAAGAAAACAAACAAACAAACAAAAAATAAATAAATAGAATTAGGACTGGTAGACCGATCTGCCTGTGGGGCTTTTCCTTGTACTGTAAAAGAGGCTATGCCCATTTAAAGATGGAACAGCATAAGTCCGCCAACACATTTCTTGGGAACGTAATGATGGAGGCCAATCACTAATAAAAAAACCATGGAACTGAAATTATTGAAAAAAGTGAATGATATAAAGGTGTAACTGTAACTTAGCCTTCCCTTTGTCTCAATTTACTGCACAGTTGCACCATAAGCAAAAGCCAAAATTATTAAGGGTGCAAAATTAGACAAGGAAGACTGAACATAGAGGAAGCAGCAAATAATGAAATATCCAAAATAGAAAATCTATTTTCCTATCCCAAATTTAGCACTCCTTCTATTCCAAATTAGTAAATTACTTACAAAATTCCACTTTTTCACATCTCCCAATACACAACTTTAAAAAATAATAACTCGGGTTATATATAAGACAATATTATATATTTGGAATGTATACATCGAGACGAATCAAACAACATTTCATATGATTATATTTTTTGTATAGCAACAGATTGAGTCAAAGTTACACTGTGAATAGAGTCGAAAACCCAAATGTAGCAAGTAAAAGGCTATTGAGGGAGTAGTTAGTTACGGAATATATATAAAGGAATTTGGGTCAAATTAGCTATTATATGCTCCATCAGTTCTAGTCTTTTTGATTGTGGATTTCAGAGTGAAATTTAAATTGGGTCTACGAATGAGCAGTCCAAACTTAATAAGTGTTGACAAATTAATATTCAATTTATTTTTATGTTTAATTTCTGTCTAAAGTACTTTAGAGTTCCTTGCAAGTCCTGAACTAATTTTACTGTTTATGACGGACAGAAGACACAACAGCACTTTTATTTTGGGTGTCTGTAAAGAGTTACTCTGTACTACAGGAAGGGGGCAAGGATTATCAGCACTTTAAATTCAATACTCCAAATTCATTGAACAAGGGCAGATAATACAAAATATTTAAAACGAAACTAAAACTTATTTTTGGTTCTTTTGAAGTCAGTAAAACTAAGTAAGAACTAGTTAAATGTATATACGTAAATAGAAAAAAATCAATGTACCAAAATATTTCCAAAAGATGCCTAGAAAAGTAACAACCATAATAAATTATCAAAATAGAACAAACTTAAGCGAAATAACATCATATTTAATTTACATTCAAACGGAAATTGAATAATAATAAATCAGTTATCAAGTGTGGATTGAAATATGGATTGTTTATATAACATCTCAGCCACATCCCCATGCTTGGAGTTGAATAAAATATCAGCTTGCTTCGAGGGGTTTGCTCAAATTGTGAACTAAGGATATATTGCCAATTATGGAAAGCAACTTAAGTAAATACCTAAAATGTAAGGATGTCCATCATAAACAATACCAAAGTATAAGAACATTCATGCTTGCCACACAGACTAAACAACTGAATAAATGATCAGACTAATATGAGAAACGAACATTTTCTTAACAGAAAAAATATAAACACAAATTATATAAAACAATACACAAATACAATAAAGGGAAGATAGAATGGGAAGGACCGCAGCAATCAGACCCGTTCCCTCAGATAATAAATTGTTCAAGTACTCACCCTGACATCAAGACCTTTCAGCCGACTCCTTCGTATTCTGCCACCATCGCTAACAAAATAGAGCAAGCAACTTAACGCAGAAGCCCAAACATATTCTTGTTTTTCTTCTATCTGTGGATTTCAGCACATAACATGTTAAATTCAGATAGACACGAAAAAAATCAATTTAATTGTACTAACAAGAATATGTAGCATGCATAGTTAGCGAATTCCACCATAGAATTCTTATGAGACACCTTAGCATACTTCAACATGATTCATTGATTAATCACTTAGCTGAAAAGTCTAAAATGAGAATCCTTAAGGATGCAAAAATTTGAACTCTCAAACATTCAATATAATATAAGCATGCCCCACCTTTTTGTCTCTAGGGGTATACTCTGCATAATATTCTGTGACCTTGTTATATTTCTCTTTTATGTAGTTCCAATCAACCAACCAAAATGCCTTAATCCCATAAATGGGAATGGCTACATGAACCAAAAAGGTTTTCCCATGTAGTCACCCCCTACTTATCATTGCAATTCCGTCTTATATCCCCAAACAAACAAGAATGATTTCCCCTAGCTCTATCCTCGATATCACCAAGCTCAACTTTCTACCAAATATCTCCATCCTTAACTCTTTGTCTGAACATTTTTTGTTAATATCATATAGGTTATTATAGAAATTTAAGGTAACAAAGTTTCTTGGAGGTCATGAAAATAAATAACGCAAATAATTAGGGACAACTGACTTCATTCGAAAGAGGATACAAGGAAAAAGGAAAGAAACAAAGTACTGTGGATTAATCCAATCATTAAATGGACCCGTGATATATTGATAATGCAATAAACAAGCTCAACAGATATTTCACCTGAACAAGAAGCAACAGAATCTCACAGAGAATGTTTAATATCCACGACTCAAAATTATCAATCGCTGAGGAGTCTCCTGTAGTCTTGTGAGTGTCTGCTTTCTTTTTCTCATTACCCACTTGGGCCTCACTTTCCAAGGATGGTTCTTGAGGATAATCTTCCTCAATGGTCGAAACATCATCAGGCACAACAGGCTCCAATAAGTGAGCATGAACAGCAAGGTTCAATATCAAATCAAAGGCACGGGTTTTAGAAGACAATCTTGGAGAACAAACCATATCCTGAAAACAACACACTAGAAGGTAAGAGGCTTTGACATCAAATATACGTTAACCCTAAAGAAAGATATCTCAGCTCAATACCTCAAGCATAGAGAGAGTGAGAGGAGCAGCAGACTCAGAATCCAACAGATACCTACAAAAAAAATACAGAAAGATAAAATACATATAGTAGTGTTCTAACAAAGTCTGTCAGCAAACAGTTCCTAAAAACTGGGAAAAAAAACATAAAAAAATTGTTGATCGGAATATTGAAACCACAGATCTAAAAAAGTAGAGCATATATTCTACTCCCTCTGTTTCTTTTTATTATTTACGTTTTGACTATTGTTACTATCTAGTAATCACACTTTGACCATCATTTGCATTTTATAGCTTGATAAAAACTTATTCATATGGGTCTTGTTTGATTCGTCTTGATTTATCCTATTACAATATCAATTTTTTATAATTTTAAAAAATACAAAATTAGAGTTATAAGTGCTATGAGATTTGTGTTGGCAAACGTGTAAAAATGAAACGTAAAGAATAAATTGAAACGGAGGGATTACTTTGCAAATTAGTTATCTGGTCAATGAGTAGCAGATACAGACATTGCCAAGCTGACAATGATGCCAAGATGCCGTATAAGTAATATATAGGGTAAGAAAAGAAAAAACTGCAGACTGAAGAAAATAGACAGTTATGTTCATTCACTAAATTTCCATGTTAATTGTAAATAAGAGCGATGAAACTTAAATCAAAAGAAAGACAAGGCAACAAAACTAAGTAAAATTTTTCTATCAATCGATCAGGCACATCTGCATAAACATATATGTAAACATATACAAAGAGAGAGCATTAAAATCCAAATAAAAAAGATGTTGAGCCAAAGAAAAACAACATAATTTAATAGTAATAATAATTTGATGTCCTTTTTGATAAACTTCACACCCAAAAAAATAATAATGATAAATAAAAAAGAAAGATGAATAATTGTAGCCAATATTAAATCAAAAGAAAGACGAAGCACCAATATTAATGCTCAATAAGTTACAAAGTAAATGAGTACATGATTATACATTAGAGAGACATTGCTTTTCAAGTGATTATGCTTGAGATAAAATTATGGCTGCTCAGTTTTGGTTCATTATGAGAAGTGATTGACGTAAATTAAAGGTCGATTGATGGTAACCCAAAATTCAGCTTTACTATAAATTAGGATTGCAGCAATTATTATATGATTGAAATCACATAATTTGATTGCTTTGAAATGGGCAATTATAACATAATCATATAATTAAGTTTAATTCAATACTATGTAATCAAGGATAATTATGGGATATTTAATTCTCTAAGTTGACCTTACCTAAATAAAGAGAGATAAAGGGTAGTGTGGTAATTTCATGTAGACACCACAAACTCTCCCTTCCCTTAAACAAGAGATATAAGATGTGCAATAAGAGCTTACATGTCAATAACAAGTTTAATAAGAACACTAACAGCCACATCGATTGATGGCTTTGTGCGATGGCTGCTCAATCCTGTTGAAATTGTCATTAGATTTGCATTTGCATTGGGCATTGATGTCTCTGAGCAAACAGCTGATATGACCTCGCCTACCTCAGTAGGATTCAATTTCAGAGGCTGTTGTTCACTGAAACAAAAATAAAAACTGTAAGAGAAAAATGAAGAAAGAATGAGGCTAATTTTCATAAGCGTTTGTTACTGTAAAACACACATTTCTTTACATATTTACTTATAGTAATTACGGTTCAAACTCGCAGGTGATAAGGCGTAAAACATACCGCACAGGCCACCAGACCAAATTTCCTAATCCTTTCAGTAGGGGGGCAGGATATAAGAAATCATGTTTCGTTCCCAAAACATGTTACAAGACAGATGTTTGCTACTTGGTTTAAGACTTTAAGCATGGGCATTGGATTAAGTAACATCAGGAAAGAATTTACCGTCAATAATCAGTAGAACAAAATAAGCAGAAAAGTAGATATCCCATATTCATTCCGCATCAACCCAATATGAATCATTACTCTGAAACCTAGTGAATATGATTGAAGCAAAAATCAAAGTGAGTTAAGAAGGTAAGGTCAATTTTCTCCTCGAACTGCACTTCTTTCCAGCAATTTAAAACATTTATCTACAAAACCAGCTTGTTAAATTTGTATCTGTTTCACATGTTTCTTTCGCTGCACTTCCTGAAGGTAGAAATACTAATACTAGTCAAGGTTATGCCCACAGTTAGAATTCCATATTATACAGGGAAGAAGAGAGCTACCAGACATAATTTTCCTCAACCAATAGCTGACATTTGACGAATCGTGACTCGTAATTAGCAAGTCCCTTGTTGAATGGCATAGAACCCCCCCCCCCCCCACACACACACACACACACACAAAATATTGTTTACAGTATCATGCTATGCTACCTACTACCTAGACTGTTAGTGTTGTTTCCAAGTAGGATCAGAGAATCCAATACTCAGACCCATATTTTTGCAGATGCGGCAATACGGTCAATAGGGTCTCTTCAGTATTGGATTAGATAAACTAGACATAAATTTTACATGATACCGTTATGAGCAATTCTATAATACAAAGTACATATTTTCCTTGCTTCTCCTCAACATATTTCACAGTGGGTCTTCTAGATCAGCTCAAACTTAGTAAAACAGGATCAAAAGGAGTGTTTCCTAATCTGCCTACCTCTCCCTTTTCCAAGATCCCAAATATGCAGATTGGTAAGTTTAACAAGGTAGCAATCCCATACCCATTCTTGTACTGTATTTAGGTTATCCAAAACAGAAGCAGTCATTGACAGCGTAGAAGTGTATCCCCCAATTTAAAACTACAGATCAGTATCAAGATTCTCAGTAATTCATAAAAGTAATAAAACTACAGCCATTCATAATATCCACTGGCTATAGTTAGGCAAAATGACACGTGAAAAAAAAATAATAATAACAATAACAATAACAATAATGAGAACAAAAGCATCATTGAGATTCATAGCATAAAGAGCCTACATACCCTGAAAAACAGGGAAAGAAAACAAAATGATGAACTGCAGAATTGGATAAATAGCTGAAGCATAAGTGTATAATGTTATAACAAATTAGTATGAAATTATAAACAGCAAGAACAATCCAAGGCAAACAAAAGCAACGGTAGCCCAGTAGGACTCAAGAGCTCATGAATTATTAGCAGGTCGGCCACAAAAGCAGGAAAAATATAAGACCTAAGGTAGAATAACACAGCTAATACAACAACAACAACAAAGCCTTAGAGCCAATAATGAAAATACAGATTAATGTTGCAGCAAAGCTGAAAACTCAAGCACTTGTATATGTCCATTGTCTAACCTGTAATGACGATATTGAAACAAAGGTCGTGCCCGTGGCCGAAATGTGCTCACTGAACAATCCTCCCTGACAGATATGAAGCGAACCAGCTATCAGCAATTACTAAAAGTATGCCAGAAAATAATATTTCAATCAATCAATCAATCACAGCCTTAATCCCAAAAAGAAAATAATATTTCAAAACATTGACAAAACTGGATAGCGTAAAACACTGAAATAGTGTAATTACTCTAAAGTCTAGATGTCAAATAGGTCATATAGTTGCACCCAATGCCATACAATATGCATGGGTTTGATACGAAGACTAGAAAGATAAATCCCAAAACTCAGAATTTCCAGTTTCAATCACATTAACCTTAATAAATTATAACCAACATCATCACTATAACAGATACACCAAATACATGCCTTTGTGTACCAAACTAATATACACAAGTAAACATCTATAAAATCACAACTAAACAATGCTGGCAAATTCTAGATTAAAGAACCATAAAGACACTCAATACAGCTAAACAGACTATCAAACAAACAAGCAAGGAGTTGGAGTTTAGTTGATACAACTAGGCCTTCAGTTCTTCCACTTACCCTAATTCTGAAGAAAAACAATCACTTCAACTGTCACAATACTCCAGATTAGCTAAATGTTTGCAACTTTGGTGAAATAAGTTTTAAAATTAAGTCAAAATTTATACTTTGAAGCAATTTGACACTCCGACTATTGCCAGTACCTCACTCGTTTACAAAAAAAATGAACCCCGTCATCTCTAATAATTTTAGTATCTGATTGAAAGGTCTTCATTTCAAGATCATCTAGTCACAAGAATGTTTAGGAATCAGGATATTCAATATTTAGCCTCTAAAACCAGCAGTTACTTTTCTTACTGCATTGCCTTAATCCACCACAATTAGCAACTTGGCAAGTTATTTGGTGACCCAGTTCTTTTAATGTTTGCTCTCTAACTGCATAGTTGTGATTTCTCTAGATAACCCACCCACCCCCCACACACACACCCACCCACCCACCCACCAAAAATTAACTTAAGGAAAGGCATATCACCCTTAAAGGAAGACCCTTCAACATATTCCATCATGCCATCTCCTTTTCCCAAAACCAACATCAAGAGACTCAGGCAAACCTCACAAGTGTACGTGGAAAAGATATAATTACCACTCGAAAAGAAAATGAAAAGAGACAAATGTAAAACTTTACAAGAGATGTCTCCTGAAGTCTCGCTGCATGAAAACTACTGAAGGTTAAAACCTAAAGGCAATACCAAAATCATGGGTAGTCGTAAAGCATTTCTTACACGAACCAATATTTCAATAAAGAATGCTAAGACAGACTATAACAATTTAACGTTCTATTGGGCAATATCTAAGTATCCCAAAGATAAAAATTACTTCATCATGATGAAATACACTTGCTTAAAGGAAGCTATAAAACAAACAAAGATAATGACACTTAAAAATCCACCATAAACAATCCAACCAATAACAGTGTCCAACAGAAAGCCAGCAGCCCACTACACAAAATGCTCAACAACCAAACCATCACCCCATAAAAAACAATCACAATAACTTCAACTCTTTTCAATTTGCCATCCCAATAATATGTAGAGAAATCCAGGAATATGCAGTTTATGACTAATATTCAATCTTCCAAATGAAGAATATCATGTAACACAACCTTCTTTCGGAATACTAAACAGCTAATTTCAAAATTATAACTAGCTTTTGGCCTATTCTTGAAAGTATTTCAAACACTTCCTCCTCTACCCATGAATTCCCCAGTAATACGTCTTTCACAATGAGATCCACCTATACAGTAACAGTATTTAATTCTGAAGATTAGCTGGATAGCTGACCCAGCTAGTCCGTACTTGCAAGAACGGGAGCATAATTTTATTTGGAAACTTTTTATGAGACAAAAAAGGTCGATATGGGGATAACTTTCAGAGACAAAGGAATCGAAGGAGTTTTATATATGCACATAAAATACACTAACATAGAGAACAATTGTCTTGGAAAGTGAAACTACAAGAACCTAATTATTAGAGACAATGCCACTGAGTTATATATAATAAACTCTACCAAAGCTTCAAGGGGATGATTGAAATTTGGGAAACCATGAAAGCTACTTTCATGTTGTTTATATTCAAATTGATCAACAGGGACAAAGGGGAAGAGGTATGTAAGATGTTACTTATAGGTATAAAAAAAATGGAGGTTGAGGATTGAAAGGTTGGTAGTTGATGCATGGTAAGAAATTCCTACATCATAGGAAAAAAGGGAAACTTTTAGACCATAAAGAGTTGACCATAGCATCCAACATTCCCTGTTTCAAGGGAATAGTATAGACTATTGATTAGTGTTCCTTTAAAAAATGTTTTTCCTCACTACTAAAATGGATATTTCGGGTCTTGAACTTGTCATAGCAAACTACCAGTCAAAGTTTGGCTCACTGCTAGTGTCACCTGAGCACCAATATCATATCATTCACCATTTTATTGATTAGGTATAGGTTGTTACTTAATTAGGTAATTACTTATTGATACCTTTAAAATTCATCAGCTTGATCAAAATTTTCATAAGCCCATGATAGGGGAGATGTACAGAAATGAGTGAGAGGGAGAGCGAGAAGTTCGGCTCAATCCTTCAACCTATTATTAAACATCCTCGAGCCATTCATACAGCTATACTCTATTATGTTGACAAAAATAAGTAATAAGAAATAAAAACAGGACTAGCTGACTTTAGTGCTTGTCTGGTTTAACATATGAAGTAGAATTTCCTAAAAAATGCAGATTTTACCTGGTAGCTACATTTTCTAAAAATTATATTATGTCATTTAGTTGTTTGTGGATAGAGGGACTTAGATAAGTAACTTTGTTGGTTTTTGGTTTGGTTGACAAAAACAATGGAAGTTATCGACATCGCCTAGAAAATTCTACAACTCATGCTTTATCCAAATATGCACTTAATATTTGAAGCTTAACCATCGGAACCACACCACATTATTTTCCCATGGAGAGTGCTGTTCCTCTTGGCCACTACACTACAAAAGGGTTGTGTAAGAGAAAGGATAATGTGCACAAAAACAGACCTGATGTCTCTATTTCAGCAATGAAGTACAGAAATAAGAAGAAAAAAAATTATAAATTACTACCTCCGTCCCTCTTTCTTTGCCCCATTTGCCCCAAAGAGCTCTCACAAAAAGCGGGGCCTTGGAGCAAAGATTAGGGGATAGGGGGAGTATCAGATTAGAAAAGAATAAGCATGTCCAGAGAACTTGCCATATCTGTTGAGATCCAGATTTAACCCTTTTGGATGCTGTGATGATTCTCAAATGGTGTCGAGCAGAGTCACTGTTGGTGACTGAAGACATTGAAGAGGGCTGCAATAGTTGATCAAGGTAAGGCATGTCAGCAGTACCAAAGTGTCTCCACGACTGACCTTTTTTGGTATCCCAGTCAGATACAAGTAGAGCAGCAGCACCAACGAGCAAATTAGATCTCGTCAAATCTTGAGTATTAAGATTTTGATCACTGTGGCAAATAAATGATAATCAGGTTTATTTAAAACAGAAACCCTACAACAATTCCAATCAGAAACCTATAGATAAAAAATGATGCCAGTTCCAAAAAGAAAATGCAAGAAGTTAAATACCCATCAATTAAATTGGACTCTTGATCACTTCTCCAACGCCATTTAAGAACATCAGAAGTAATGTATTCTAAATCTTCAATAACATCAGAACTTTCAACTTTTCTTTGGCTAGGAACAGATAGAGTGGTGTCTATCCTTCTTGGTGACTCCCCACTATTGGCGGGATTTAACTGAGAATTAAAAGACTTGCTGAGTAAAGATGACAATGAAGGAAGGATCTGCCTTGGTGCTGAAAGAGCTCCAGCAAAAGCTGCTGGTTGAAATGACCGTCTTGGAGTATGTTGTGCCACCAAGGAACGGACATAATTTAGTGACTTGATAAGTGAAGAAGAAGCAAAGCTAGACACAGGCAAAGGTGCACCATTGACCGGAGCCTTTGCAGCACTAGATTGCTGATTCAACGGGTGAGACCATGGTAACAATTTTCGGCTCAAACCAATATCACATTCAGTCATGATATGTACACAAAATTTATCAATCTGCACCAATGTCTCTTCACTAGGCTTATATCTGAACATGTGAGAGGAAACAGAAGGAAAATTAGGAACAAAAAAATACTTGTCATAACTTATCAAAACACAACTATCATGCATCACCTAAGACAAAGAACATAATAAACAGAGACTGATACCAGTACTTAGCCTCTGTCACATTCAGCCACACAAAAATAGCCCTCAAAGGATGAATTTGAGGGTTGCATGAACGGATCAACCCCCTATGAACAACATTTTGGTACGTGCACGGACACACAGTTGCACATTGGTTTCAGGTTCATTAGTTATAAATTATAGATCTCATTACTCAGCACACCAACAAAGTATTTTGGCGATGCTATCTATTCATGCTGGATAGGTTTATTCAAATGGGAAGAACTAAAATTATAAGTAATTCTACAATCTAGAAGTCCAAGCTAAAAATGATGATCCTAGATTTTTCCATTGAAAATAAAACCAAGGAAATAATTCTATGGCTGGATTGTTCTGTGTGCCGCCACTCATCAAGGCAATAATCCTAAGGCCCTAAGCCCCAACAAAATACAAAATTTTAGACATAATCAAGAATTAACTAAACCTATTTGTCAACAAGCACCAATCTCTACATGGATGTTTGGGAATCTGGGCAATTTCCATGACTTGCTTCTACTACCAAATCAAGTGTTAGTGCCAAACTAGCCTAAACATGCATGCCAGATTACCTAAACTGCAGACAAGACAATGTGTATGAGAGGCAAAATAGTGTGATCAGTTGATCACAATTATGGTCCTGAGGTACGTAGTCTGGTCCACCTTAAAATTCTATAGTGATAGGAGGCAAAAATACATAGCTTAATAAATTAATATCAGTTTTATTTTATTTTTTATAGAGGGACCCATGGTCCATGCAGCCTATTTATAATGGTTAGGTATAATGATACATGACTATTTGGCAATTAGTGATCATTTAAAGCTCATGATTTTGTGGTACTTTGTAAGATACCAACATCAAACATCACATTTGTATCAGTTATTTCACAAGGTACCCCCTAAAAGTTTTAAACAAAGCACGAGGTACTCTATTTTTTATTAAGATTCAACAGCAACCCTTAGGTTTGCAACGTCTACACAAGACATCCTTAATGAGTGACCAAGTGATAATAGTCACATAAAGGAAGTTAGTTTTCAAAAACAGGGGTTATTTATAATAATTAAGAAACATCATGCAGAAAAAATGCTGCCGAAATGACAAGTTCCAGAAACAATATTGAATCAAAGATCTTAGGATCATTAAACTTGAGATACACAGTGAAAAAACCTGAGATAAGCTAGGGAATGAAGGCAATCGCTTCCTAATACTTTTTAAGCTTTAACTCTCTAGAATTAGAAATGAACCAATATTTTCTTAAACTTCAACCCAATGATCCGTTACCTAAAATAAACTTAGCAGGCATATAAAGAAGACAAAAAATTTACTTGCACTGCTGCAATTGCAGCATTTGGAAATATTTTCCAAAAGCCACAAACAAGAATGATGGACATACCTTAAGAGATAGCGTTTTAAGAGTGCCACACATCTTGCCACAACAGCAGGGCTACACAAAAGAAAATTCAAAATCAGTGGATATTTTATTTGTGTTAGTGCACCATACAACAAATGTTTGATGTGTAATTGTCAAAATAAAAATTAGAGGGTTTCACAAGACCACAAAAATGATATAGAAAGTATTACATCCTAATTATAAATTTACAATATAATTTGGTAAAAACAAGGGATATCATTCAGGAATTCACAATAATTATATTGCTTTTCTATTATATTGGTTCACTAGCCACTCAAACAACAATGGCAAGCCTTCTAAGTTAATGAGAGAATATGCAAACACACAATCCCTACAGAGAAAGCCAGCAAAATGAATTACATTGAGGAACATTCGAAAAAATTCTTGCAGTTTAATGCATCTCCCTAGAAAAGTACCCACATATTTACATCTTAATTAAGTACAAATACTGAATGCTCCAATGCCTTAAATCCACATATGCATGCCAACAACCACTTCAGGTTTCTACAAAAATTTCATGGACCACCAAACTGCCACAGGCAACATTATTAATCACCTTTCACGCACCAACGTATATAAAGCATCGAGGAGAATGAGCAACTAAAAGAGGCTGAAGTAACGGAAGCAGATGGTTATGATACAGAATAGCATATAATGGCTGGGCAGACCATTTAAGGCAACCCCCACCCCCACTATATGCTGAAGTATGCAGCATTCACACAATTTAGGACTCAAATATTAAGCATGTTAAGTTATCCATGCAGAACCCGG
The DNA here is from genome assembly GCA_016808085.1 of Suaeda aralocaspica. Lineage (NCBI taxonomy): Eukaryota > Viridiplantae > Streptophyta > Magnoliopsida > Caryophyllales > Amaranthaceae > Suaeda > Suaeda aralocaspica. The sequence continues at coordinate 264,326 of PYUH01004018.1, read as the reverse complement.
CACTGGCTTTCCCTCTTTCAGGAAAAGGTGTGTCTTTACTTCTTAATGGAAGAGAGCACTGAATTTTCTTCTTCCATTGTTCGAGTCCCCAAAGAAGCCAACTTGAATACGATAAATCTTTAAGTAGCCGACCAATTTTTTCCATAAACGCAAGACTTAGTAATGTCTAAGACTAGGAAATTGATTGGGGTTTAAATGGTGATTAGCCAATTATATTAGTTGATTTGACTAGCTGGTTAAATAGCCAGCTACATTAGTTGTTTGTGTATAAGTATTTGGTAAAGAGCTCTTCGGTGTTAGTTCCTTCAACGTATATGTAACTAAAAACAAAAAAGCTATTCTAAAATGCATCTATAATGAGCATTTTCAAAATTAGCTATTTGAAACCAAAAAGCTCTTTAATGCTTACAAAACACTAAAACTAGCTGATTAGTAAGGATGTATAGGTGATAGATAGGATGAGGCAATGAGAAAAGGTGGCTACCTGCGATCTCTCTCTGCAAGAGTGTGTTCTAAAATGACACAATATGCAAGGTCAGTTGTCGATGGAGCTGCTAAATAGTCCTGAAAATCCCAAAGAACAATAGTCTTTTTATCAGTTAAATTGTATTTATTGTCATATCGCACATAACAAGCCATGGAAAAAGAAGAATTATCATCATACAAGAATTAACCATTTGGACAACAAGTCATAAGGTAATCAACGAATAAACACAATAGTATATCCTAAATCTAACAAGTTCAAAACCATGTACATCCACACTGAGTGTTTTAAATTTCCAATGCAACCTTAATTGCGCTAATGATTCTGCTTCGCAGCTTGTACTTTATCAACTCGTAACATAGAAGACCTAGATTGAAAGATACATCAATTGTATCAACCTTATCAGCTTCAACCATAGTTCATTCAAAATAAATTATATTTTATATATGACAAATCCTCAGTCATGTACATGTTACAACAATATAATGTCAGCCTCTCTGATCCAGCCAGTTGCTGAAATCCTAAGTAGCACCATGATGTAGACGGGTACATATATGAGCATAAGAGACAAGTACATATACCGGCAAGGGGACGGGACAGGGACGGGAAACGCCAATTCTCCATAATGCACGATAGGATACAGCAACAATGATAATACTTTTAACATTAAAAATTAAATAATAAATAAAATAAAATTGGGACTTTCTATATGCTAATATTAATAAATTGACTTTTTCACATAGTACCACAATACATTTAACTTATTGTCCATCATATTTGTTTTGCATTCTTCAGCTTAGGTGCCATAAAATTTTCTCGATCAAGGGGTTTTGGGGATATTCATATTTGAGGTTGAAATTGGCCAAATTTGGTTTAAAACACCTCGGTTTTTGCGTGTAAGAAACATGACTTAATCTACATATTTCAAATTGTTGTTTGTACATGAATTTGAGGTTGAAACTGGCCAAATTGGATCAAGGAAAATTTAGCATTAAATAGAGAAGAATTGAGGGAGTGGAGTTATGCACATGAATTTTGAAATTCTTCATATGGATTCATGTCTAGCTCACCACAAATAATTAGGAACTAAGGCTTTGGTGTTATTTGTTTGTACGTATGTTTGTTGTGTGTGTGGAAGGGAGATTGTGTTGGAACGTAAAATTATACAAGCCACTGTAGACCTATAGTGAGGAAGGACTGAAGTATACAATTAAAAGCTAGTGTATAATTACAAGCTTTGTGGTTGCAGAACTAACAATGTTAGGAAAATAATTTTCAAAGTTTAAACAAGGATAAAGAAAAGCTAGATAAAAGTAATTTTAAAACTAACAAAGCAAAGCACGTGTACAGAACAGCTACAGCCAAAAATGTTTTTTGAACAAAAAATATGTTCATGTGAAAATTATTCAGGGCTTACAGAGAGACAAGCAATTTAGCACCAAAAAAGAAAAGGAAGAACCAGAAAGAGAAAAGGACACTGGAGAAATTGAGGAAATAAGATGATGACCGACAACAGCAACTGGCTGTAAAATGACCAGGCGGGAAAGCTGGCACTCTGTCATTGTTTACAAGGCAAGCAACCTCCCATATTGTCAAACTCCCAAAATTGGGTTTTAATCAAAATTGAAATATTTTTGGGGTACAAATTGAATAAATTTAATGCAACCAATTGACAGATTTGGGCCAAATTAGTATTTTAAAGGACAATAAGACTGACATAAAAAGTAAGGTCAAATTATTGTGTTTACCTCAAAATTTCTCCTCCTTCCCTACTGTGTTTGCCTAAGAAACAGTAAAGGTCCCACATCTTACACCTCAGTGGAGGTGGCTAGACGCACTGTATTATGTAGCATCGCCTAGCTTATTGGAGGTGTTTTGTTAGGAGGCGGCGAGGCACCAGTGCTTAAATTAGAAGCATTCTTTGATCAGATAAGATACTCGTGAAATGCCGATAGATGTTCTGTTGGCTTTTATGTCAAGACTTGTTTCGTTATGTACTTTGATAGTCTGATGTAAGCTGACTATGTAGTATGAAACTATGGACTGAGGAGATTCACAACAAAATGCAAACAATGTTCCATCAAAACAATACAAAACATGACATTCAATAATTATTGCTTTTGCTTTAAAGATAATTAAGTTCTGATGATGAAGAATCATGCTGAATAGTTACTACTTTTAATTATGGAGGGGAAATATGAAAAAAAAACTTCTATTTATAATGCAAGATATTAGCAATTAGACATAAATGTTCTATGATGGTGAAGAATATGGACGTGGATTTTAGTGGAAAGGTTTGTATTGCATTTCAGTCTAGCTCTTCAGGCTTCAGCTACTACAAGTCTACAACTGGTATTTGACCCTCAGAAATTTATGCTTCATTAAGTGTTAAAGAAGAACAAGATACTGCTAAAATGGTCATGGCAACTATTGACCTTATTCCAAGTGTACTTAATACTATAGCCCAAATTATTGGCTAGTTAAAGTATTACAAAGTGAATAAGATATATTTGCGAGTCATGGCAGCTAGTAGCATAACTCCATATATATTTATTACATCAAGATCTATGCTAGTAAAAAGTCTTCAAAAGCAGCACCATTATCCCAACTTACCAACTTAGATCCATATAAGAAATTCATAAAGGAAACAAAACAACATATACTAACTCACTAATTTTGTAAACCTACTTAAATGTTACATTGCACTTCCTAACAGCAACAGTATTGCCAAAGCTATAATTCCAAAAGATGGGATTCAGCAGGTGTGGGTATGTAACACCCCTAAAAAAATATGATCCTCCTTTTATGTGTTCAACTTTAATTTTAGGATTCCTCCACCTGATAGCTCATATTTTTCCTCAATAATTTGTAGATATGTATTTGTGTAGCACCATCAAAGTGTCACTTGATTTGTCTCCATGTATAATTTCAAAATCTCAATCTTTACATAACGCCCTCAATATTGCTCCTAGTTTTAAACCATTTAAAGTGAAAGGGAATCTTCTAAAAATTTTCCAATAAGACAGAAACATGGTCATATGGAGTCATTCTAAATTCATCTCGAATTTGCATCAAGTACTTTACTAATCCCAACTTTTCTAATTTTACTAATTACTACTCGTATTGCCCCATGATGTTTATCCTATGAGCCCGTATCTTGTGAGATTATTTTCTATCTAATATAGCAAAAATTATTGGACAAAAGGAATCATACGTAATTGAAGTTTTCAATGGTCAACGATGTGCATTGGCAAACATGCAATTTTAAATCAAAGAAAGTATCTACCAATCCATAGCTATAGACATTAATAGCCAAGCAAACCCCAAAAGTCAACATAAAAGAACAAAGGGAGCATTAAATCTTGTTCTCGAATACGACAACTTTTAAACCGCTTGTCAATTGTCATATTGCGCAACCTTCCTCCTCCCCAATAATCATGAATAGATTGTATTTTCTTAAAAGGTCTAACCAATCAATCTCCAAATCTAAGAGCCATTAAGGTAACTCCATCCGCAATAATCTCTCCAAGAGTACATTCTTTCCACTAACAACAAATAACACTCGACGAATTAAATGAACACATCCAAATTATTGGTATAACGAACTAACACACTCTAAACATTCCACTAAAATGAGTAAAACCATGAGCAAAGTATTTCACTCACTCCAACACTTACATTTCCTAGTCACCTCACAATGCTCCCCATCTCTTCACTCAATCTCCGAAAAAACTCGCCATCATCAACACAATTCAATTCCTAACTAACAAAAAACCGAAATACGCCTTCCTAAACTTCGATTATTCCACTAGCCACAAGCGAATTCTCATCAAAATCACACCAAACCAATTCAAATCATCATACAATAAATTCAATTCATCATTCAATTCACAAAATCAAACCACAAAACCTAATTAAATAAAATGAACACAAACATACATACAAACAACAGNGTATTATGTAGCATCGCCTAGCTTATTGGAGGTGTTTTGTTAGGAGGCGGCGAGGCACCAGTGCTTAAATTAGAAGCATTCTTTGATCAGATAAGATACTCGTGAAATGCCGATAGATGTTCTGTTGGCTTTTATGTCAAGACTTGTTTCGTTATGTACTTTGATAGTCTGATGTAAGCTGACTATGTAGTATGAAACTATGGACTGAGGAGATTCACAACAAAATGCAAACAATGTTCCATCAAAACAATACAAAACATGACATTCAATAATTATTGCTTTTGCTTTAAAGATAATTAAGTTCTGATGATGAAGAATCATGCTGAATAGTTACTACTTTTAATTATGGAGGGGAAATATGAAAAAAAAACTTCTATTTATAATGCAAGATATTAGCAATTAGACATAAATGTTCTATGATGGTGAAGAATATGGACGTGGATTTTAGTGGAAAGGTTTGTATTGCATTTCAGTCTAGCTCTTCAGGCTTCAGCTACTACAAGTCTACAACTGGTATTTGACCCTCAGAAATTTATGCTTCATTAAGTGTTAAAGAAGAACAAGATACTGCTAAAATGGTCATGGCAACTATTGACCTTATTCCAAGTGTACTTAATACTATAGCCCAAATTATTGGCTAGTTAAAGTATTACAAAGTGAATAAGATATATTTGCGAGTCATGGCAGCTAGTAGCATAACTCCATATATATTTATTACATCAAGATCTATGCTAGTAAAAAGTCTTCAAAAGCAGCACCATTATCCCAACTTACCAACTTAGATCCATATAAGAAATTCATAAAGGAAACAAAACAACATATACTAACTCACTAATTTTGTAAACCTACTTAAATGTTACATTGCACTTCCTAACAGCAACAGTATTGCCAAAGCTATAATTCCAAAAGATGGGATTCAGCAGGTGTGGGTATGTAACACCCCTAAAAAAATATGATCCTCCTTTTATGTGTTCAACTTTAATTTTAGGATTCCTCCACCTGATAGCTCATATTTTTCCTCAATAATTTGTAGATATGTATTTGTGTAGCACCATCAAAGTGTCACTTGATTTGTCTCCATGTATAATTTCAAAATCTCAATCTTTACATAACGCCCTCAATATTGCTCCTAGTTTTAAACCATTTAAAGTGAAAGGGAATCTTCTAAAAATTTTCCAATAAGACAGAAACATGGTCATATGGAGTCATTCTAAATTCATCTCGAATTTGCATCAAGTACTTTACTAATCCCAACTTTTCTAATTTTACTAATTACTACTCGTATTGCCCCATGATGTTTATCCTATGAGCCCGTATCTTGTGAGATTATTTTCTATCTAATATAGCAAAAATTATTGGACAAAAGGAATCATACGTAATTGAAGTTTTCAATGGTCAACGATGTGCATTGGCAAACATGCAATTTTAAATCAAAGAAAGTATCTACCAATCCATAGCTATAGACATTAATAGCCAAGCAAACCCCAAAAGTCAACATAAAAGAACAAAGGGAGCATTAAATCTTGTTCTCGAATACGACAACTTTTAAACCGCTTGTCAATTGTCATATTGCGCAACCTTCCTCCTCCCCAATAATCATGAATAGATTGTATTTTCTTAAAAGGTCTAACCAATCAATCTCCAAATCTAAGAGCCATTAAGGTAACTCCATCCGCAATAATCTCTCCAAGAGTACATTCTTTCCACTAACAACAAATAACACTCGACGAATTAAATGAACACATCCAAATTATTGGTATAACGAACTAACACACTCTAAACATTCCACTAAAATGAGTAAAACCATGAGCAAAGTATTTCACTCACTCCAACACTTACATTTCCTAGTCACCTCACAATGCTCCCCATCTCTTCACTCAATCTCCGAAAAAACTCGCCATCATCAACACAATTCAATTCCTAACTAACAAAAAACCGAAATACGCCTTCCTAAACTTCGATTATTCCACTAGCCACAAGCGAATTCTCATCAAAATCACACCAAACCAATTCAAATCATCATACAATAAATTCAATTCATCATTCAATTCACAAAATCAAACCACAAAACCTAATTAAATAAAATGAACACAAACATACATACAAACAACAGAATCAATAAAATGCAGGCGAAATCCAAAACCAAAAAAAAAAAAAAACACGAACCCGAAGAGTGCGAGAAGCTTCGGTAGCATGAACAGAAGGACTACTAGAAGGATGATGAGAAGAAAGAGCAGAAATCGATGAAAACGAAGAAGAAGACGACGAAGACGAAAGCGAATCAGCGACAGCGCGGCGAAGAGGCTCAGGAGGTTTCTTTAAAGAAGAAGATCGAAGCCGTGTAACAGCGCCGAGTTGCATCCGTGCGGCGGTGGTGGAGGCGGTGGTTGTGGTGGTGGCGCGTGAGGGGCTACGCGAGGGGCTGTTGTAAGTTGTCGAAGACATGGTTGATTTGAGAGTGAAGATGTGTTTTGATTGGAAGGATTAAAATTTGAGCATTTTTTTTTTTTTTGGAAGAAAGTGTTTGGTTGTTTGAAGGAATTGAAAGGAATGGAAATGGAAAGAGATGGTGATGTTTGTTGTTGTTGAATGAAAAACGGGTGTGTGAGAGCACGTATTAGCTGGCAGGGCGCTTAGGAAGGAAGGATTTGTTGTCAGTGTGATTTTTTACTGGGAAACTGTGTACTGAGATCTAGGGGTATTTCTGTCTTTTTTCATTTCTGTTTTTTATTTTTTTTAATTTGGTGTTTTAAAACTACGTTAATGGAATTGGATTCGAAATAATTAAAACTTATTAAACCGAGATTCCAAAGACAAAAAATTTATCATTTCAAATTAATTAAGAAAAAAAATTTCCCCCAATTGTACACTTCAAAAAAAAATTAATGTTAAAACTTTTTTGGATTTTTCTACATGGTGCCCTTGGGGTATTGGGTTTTCTACATTGTATCCTCTCAAATTAAAACTTCCCCATGGTACCCTTGAGGTTACAATTTCAAACTCAATTTGATGGCTCCTATGCATCTGTTCATGACCAATACTTTTACAATTTTCCTTGCAATTAAAGTTCACTATGAGCATTATGTTTCATATAACAAATAATTTATCGGCATTTAATATTTTTGTAAGTACAAGGTCATAATATAGTAACTAATTGAACCTTAGGGGCACCACGTAGAAGTTTTAATTTGGGAGGGCACATCATAGAAAACCCAATACCTCATGGGCACAATGTAGAAAAACCCAATTTTTTTTATTATTAGACAATTTTTGAGGGGAATATAATATTTTATTTCTTAATAGATGAGTATTAATTTATATTCATACATAAAATTATAATTTATTATCAGAGTATATGGTTTGTATTTGTTATATTTTGAAAATAAAAAAAAAACATACAATTTTTATTTTTAACAATTAACAAAACATAGAATAATTGTCAACTAAATTGCAAGTCATATGCATTATATATACTATTTTGGAGATATTTCATCTACTTTCTTTTGTTATAACCTTGATTTCATAACTAATAATAGCTTTCTTAATCCCGTAGCCTTGATTTCTTAACTAATAATAGCTTGCTTAATCCCGTAGTGAAAATGATATTTCTCTACATTAGCTTGTTTTGCTCATAGTGGTTTGACATTTGCTCATAAAGGTTTTTTTTTAAGTTAAATTAATTTATTCATAAAAGTCATACGACATCTACAAGAGATTGCAAATATAACAAATACATAACAATAACAATCAAATATAATCCAACTTTGTCAAAATCACAATCGTTGTAGAGTAACGCTTTAAGGGGGTATTTCAATCTATTGTATTTGTGCAATTAAATCAAATATGATGTAATTGATTGTATTCGTATGTCTGACATCTGTTATAGCATCGCACAAACCTTCATTAACGAACTAAATTTACCATGAGTCGCAAAACACAAAGAGATCATAGTCGCATCGAGAAGAGTAAGACAAACACTTTCTTTCAATGGAGAATCAATCCTCTATAATAGAAGAAGTATTTGAAGACTCAAAGGTTAAAGCACATAAACAAAAACAATGATAAAAATAATTGGGCCTTTCCACCCATTAAAATCGATGGAAACCCTATGAAAATTCAAGGATGTAGAATATTTTTTGTTTTTTTTTTTTTTTTGAGAAAAAAAGAGAGAGGAGAGAGGCTAGGGGATGATTTGATTTCCCAACAAAAGTAGGCTCTTTTAGTCTTTGTTTTTAAATTGCATGATTGGCTCATAGTTGTTTTGTTTTTGGTAGCCTTACACTATTTGCATGGTCGTGCATATTATTAGAGGTGGTCAATGGGCGAGGTGACCAAGCCCAACTCTAACCCAACTCGCCAAATGACTCACATGGGCCAGGCCTACTCAACCCACAACCTCGCCAACTAGGGGTGTGTAGAAGACTACAACCTGGATCATCCGGCTCGATACTTACACTACCCAATCAGATTATTTTGGGTACTTTCTTTTTTTGGCTAGCCAAATACCCGGCCAGGTAACTTTCCTTTTTCTTGGTCTGGGTAATTAAATGTGCAGTGTTAACTACTCGAAATTCGGTTATTATTATTATTAATTTTTTTTTTTACTTTTATCTCAAGAGTCAGTGATGATTAGGCTTTTCAATTCCACTCACTGCCTTTCTCAATTCTCAATTAGTGATCACTAGTTAGTGCTAGGGGTGCTTATCACGATCTAGGGGTTGCTCGACTCGTGTTTGTTAAGTTTCGAGCCGATTCGAGTCGCTCACGAACGACTCGTTAAAAATACCAGTTTATCTTAGCTTCTAATTTTATAATGTTTATATTTCTTTTCTTTACCAATTTTATTCTTTATATAATTGACAAGTTTATTTTAATTCAATGTTAAAGTATTTATCATTTTTGAAGACAAATTAATTGAAAATAATTGTTAATTATGCTCTCTTTACTAGGGTAACACTAGATAAATTGCAAAATAATAGTTTCTTATCGAGTTTCGAGCTCATTCGAGCGAGCTCGAGCTAACTCGAGTCGAGTTTTGACCCAGCTTTAACCAAGTCGAACTCGAGCTGTTCGCGAGCTACTCAACTCGTTAAGCACCCCTAGTCGAGTTTTCCTTTCTCTCTCACTTTTGCTCTTACTCTCAAGTCTCATGTAGGATTTGTCTCACTCACTTCATCTATCTCAATATTATCAAAAGTCCAGACTTGTTGCCATTGAAACCGCCACCTCCGACACCGCACCATCTCTTTGCTCCTTCTTCCTCGGCATCGCCACTGGTAGCACTCACGCATGTCTCAATTTTCAATGGTTAATTTTTTAGGGTTCATTTGGAATTGTTTTCGTTTTTCAGTTTTATGTTTCTGATAAATTGAAAACAATTTCTGGATTTTTGTTTTCGGTTTTGTCCGAACTGTTTTCATTTTGTAATTTTGGGCTTAAATCAACTATCATACTTCATATCATCTTTAAGTTTTAACTTATTATTATTATTATTGTTATTATTATTATTATTAATTTATTTTCACAAAAAATTAAAACCATACATAGTTCAAATAAATGTATTGATTGAATAAGGATATTACAAAATTTAAGGAACAATCAAGAAAATTTTATCAAAAAAAAATGTCAAATTCAATATATATATTCTTTTACAATAGCTTTCACTATGAATTTTGTCTATATCACAACCGCTTTGCCAAACAATATTGAAACAGAGCCATTATTTGAATCTTGTTGACTACATAAGGAGTTACTAGGTTCTCATATTCATTATGTTAATTTCATTATCTTGAAGGTCAACATTCTCATTTGCAAAATGTATAGACAAAGGATCTCCGTCATTACATATTTTTAAAAATTATGGATAACACAACGCAATGTACATGATAAAATTATACTATAGCCTTAAGTCTTTTTAAATCATATGAATGGTGGCATATCTTTAAGTCTTTTAGAATTGAGAAACTAACTTTCAAAACTCTAAAACATCAGATACACAATAGTCTAGTAGAAATAAGATTAAGGAGAAGAGTGATGATTTTTAAGGAAATCATTAAAAAATAGAAAGAAAGACATTGATACCTTGATTGCTTGCTCGTTAATCTTGAGAATATTTATATTTAAAGGAAAAGCAGTGGAGATATAGAGAGAAGAGGGAGATGGAGTGTGTATTATGTTGTTTTTAGTTTTTAAAACAAAATCTACAAATCAGCTTTTAGCGGTTTTAAGTTTATTGTTTAGGTTTCCCCAAAGTTGTTGCAAACTTGTTTTTTTTTATATATAAATATTTTACCAAACACTGTTTTGTTTTTATTTTGGTTTTAAAAAACCAAAAAATAAAAAAACTACAATGATGCCAAACACCATCTTAGCCTTTTGTTACGTTTTTTGGTTTTGTGTTTTAATTGAGGTTTTTTTGTTTGTAATTTTGTGGTTCAATTAATATATTCAGGAGCCGTTTGGTTCGGGCAGGGAAAATGAAATGGAATCCGAAAAAGAGAATCATGGAGAAAGGAAAGGAATTGAATGACCCTAATTTGCCCTGCCTATTTGGTTGTACATGGGAAATGGAATAAATTGCTCACTAATAATTACCTTTTTGATTGTTTGGTTCAAACCACATAATCAAAACTTTAGAGTTCTTATATACTACCTCCGTTAATGTTTACTTGCAACACTTTCTATCTCAAAATGTTACCAAATATTTGCAACACTTTTTAAGTGGTAATTTTTGTGTGAAATGACGAAAATGCCCCTACATTATTATTTAACTAACAAAGTAAGTGAACTGATTTTATGATTAAGGGAAATTAACCATTTTACATTTTTTGTTAATTACTCCCACCAATTCATTGCTTCATCTCCCAGCTACTCCTCATCAATGCCCCTACTAATTTTTGGAAAACTCATTAACATGAGTCCTTTCATCTTCAATGAACCTTACTCATTACACCTTCTATTCTCTCACCTATTTCATCGCCCTTTTCTACTCTCTCACCTTTTCTTCTTCCTCTGCGCAACCCTAAACAAACAGTCGCCGTTCATTTAAATTCAAAAAAAATAAAAAAAGGGAGATCCAACTCCATTAAAGAAGGTAATCTTCGAAACTTAAAGTGAAAATAAAATCCAATACCTTTTTTTATGATTGAAGGTGTTGAAAAAGGGGCTAGGTTTCCAAAATCCGCCTACTACTCCAGCGAAGCTGCGAAACATCTCAATCGCAAGCTTTTGAAAGCGCTTGGTGAAGCTGTGGGTGCCGATGACGTCGATCGCAAAAGGAATTGAAGAAGCCAATTTCCTTAGATCTAAAGCAAAAGGGGGTTCCTAGGGTTATAAACCCTACAGGAGATCTCCTTTGTGTAAGGAGATCGAAGAAGAGGAAGGGGAAAGGCGGTGTTAAAATTTGTGACCTTGATGAGCAAACCCCCCAAAGTGGCGAACCCATAAATCAAATGGACCTCGCTATTGAGCCACTTGATGAACCTCCACTTGCTGTAGAGGATCCGAACCTCTACTGTGACGAGTCCCCGGTGTTGGCGTTGCCAGCCACCCATGATTCTACCACTGATGAGTCAACCAACTGAAGTTGGTCTGTAAAGTCCCTTACACTTCTCTGTTTTTGTTTTGAACTTACTCTTACTTAGGTGATTGTAAGTGCTGCTGTTACTGTGTCTGTTTATTTTTTATTTTTTTGGCGATATGTTCAAATATTTGTTGAGTCAAACTTGTGTTCCTAATTTTCGTATCTTTAATATGCGATACACGAGTCCCAGGTCTGAATTGATTTCTAAGGATCTTGTGTGTTGTTTTTGACCTTGCTATTGTTGGTGTATATGACATTCTTTCATTCACCTTTGTATTCATGTTTATGATGATGCTTCAGTTGCTCCAGTTCATAAAGGTTATTGATTATGTTTCTGTTGTTGTTGTTCTTGTGTGTTTCAGTCCATGTTGTTGTTAGTTGTTCTTCTTGGGTATTTCACTTCCTGTTGTTGTTGGTTGTTGATTGATGGATGATGTTTACCCTTTCACAAAATTAAATTTGGCTTTCATCTTCACTATCATTAACTGGTTACCAGTTTCAAGTGTTTGTCAGTTGCCTAATAATTATGCACAATATTTGTAACATTGTCTTATGGGTTAATTTATTATGAGTCCCAATTATGAGTCACATATGTTTTGGCAATCCAAATGATGAAGGGACTTATGTGATACTAACCTACCAATACTGATGCTCCTATTTTGTCTGGAACATAACAGTTGAGGTGTATCAGTTTGGTAATGGGTTTTAATGAGCATGCATAACCTATCTGATGGATTGTATAATATGCACCTGTGTGAAACTATTTGAACAGAATATCATGTTAATGCCTTTCAAATTCATTTCCATGCTAAACACATACTTTAAACATACATGACTGCCTTCCCTAAACATACATTACCATATTCACCTACATTACCTAATTCAAATATTTGTATAATATCATTCAAAAGACACATAACCTGATTATTTCATTATTTCAAGCAAGTTGTGCAGGTTATATGTGGCAGTCATTTGTTGCTGTTTTCCAATTCAGTCTTTAGTTGGCACCAATGTACAATTGGTTGTCCACTTCAACTTGTCTTTCCTTGTATTCTGCCTAAACCTTTCATTTAAGTAGTGGACAGCTTCATCAACAACTGCTTGATCAACTGCTAAGTTATCTGGTAGTAGTCTCATCTCATCCAATCCTCTTATATCATGTGATCAATCTTGTAGTTATTCCCATCTTTTACTATCAAAATGTCAATCATACATGATTGCAATGTGAGTCATGTGTACTTGTTCACCTTTGGGTCAAATGTGTTATATGCATGGTTGACATGATCTATGAGTTCCTCAATTGTTGTTGGAAAATGTTGGTATTGTATTGACTGAATTGTGTTGAACAACCCAAGATCCATTACATTTAGATTAGGGGATTGAGGTGGTTGGAAAATCATGTTAATTTTTCATCCATCACCTTTGGTTGCTTGTATCCTGATAAGTGTATTTTATTCTTATATTTTACCCCCTTTTTGGTTTATTTTGACTCTAACCTATGCTCTTCGGAGCTATTTTGGCTAACATTTGGTTGTATGGAGTTGTTTGTGCTTGTTAGTGACTTTTTGCAGGATTTCGGTGTTTTTGCATTGATTCCGAGGCAATCATATGAGTTACAACTAGATACTAGAAGCCATGGGTTAGAATTGAAGTAATCAGGAAGCTATGATGAAGCCTGGAGTAACACAAGACGAGCTGACTTGATTTAGGCGAGAAAGTCATTTCGCCCGGGCGAAATTTACTTAGCATTTTTCAAGAAGATAGGGGCGAAAACACTGATCGCGCCGGATCAGGCGGATTGCTTCCAAGGCCAAAATCACTCGCTTCGTGGGCCCGATCTGGCGGATTTTGCCCGATTGGTCGGGCGGTTTGTCCGGAGCCCGTTTTTCACTCCTTTTAACTCGAGCATTGTACTTTTTATATAAATAGTTCTTGTGTTAGGTCTTTTGGACACATTAGAGACGAGATTAGAGATTATTTTCTNAGATTAGAGATTATTTTCTCTCCTTAGGTTTTTTTCATTCAGTTTCTCTCTAGAACTTCTTTTTGTCAAAACTTAATCATTCATTCAATACAATCGCAATTTCAGGTTCTTTATTTCTTCTCTTGTTTTTATTAGTTTAATTATTTTCTTTAGTTTTAATTGTTAGTAGTATTTTAATTTTAGATCTTGTTTTTTGTTTTAGTTCTTGCTTTTGAGTTATTTTTGTTCTTGTTAATTAGTTTAATCGCTGTAGTCATGTTTTCAATTTCAGTTCCTATGATTAAATTGGTTCCTTTAGTTTCTTTTATGCGTGAGTAGTTCCCTTTCGAGGACTAGGGGATCCATGGATTGATTTTGATGCTTGTTCATAATTGTTAGTTGGTTATTGATGTACTTGAATTCCTGTTGTCAACTTTTATTGCTTTCAGTTAAATACTGGTCAGGTTTAATTGTTAGTTTGATATTGTTGAAATCGATGCCGAGAGGTAAGATTACCACAATTAGATCATAAGGACAATAGGCAAAACGAGTCTAAGTAAGCGAGAGCCATTAGAGGAGTTTTGAATCAACTTGTGCTTCCTGGTATTCTGCCTAAACCCAAAAGTAGTGGACAGCCACAACAACTGCTTGATCAACGCTAAGTACGTAGACCATCTCATCACCATCCTCTATACAGTGGACAACTGTGATTCCCATCTTTACACAATGTCAATCATACATGATTGCAATTTGAGTCATGTGTACTTGTTCACCTTTGGGTCAAATGTGTTAATGCATGGTTACATGATCTATGAGTTCCTCAATTGTTGTTGGAAAATGTTGGTATTGTATTGACTGAATTGTGTTGAACAACCCAAGATCCATTACATTTAGATTAGGGGATTGAGGTGGTTGGAAAATCATGTTAATTTTTCATCCATCACCTTTGGTTGCTTGTATCCTGATAAGTGTATTTTATTCTTATATTTTACCCCCTTTTTGGTTTATTTTGACTCTAACCTATGCTCTTCGGAGCTATTTTGGCTAACATTTGGTTGTATGGAGTTGTTGTGCTTGTTAGTGACTTTTTTGCAGGTTCGTGTTTTTTGCATTGATTCCGAGGCAATCATATGAGTTACAACTAGATACTAGAAGCCATGGGTTAGAATTGAAGTAATCAGGAAGCTTATGATGAAGCCTGAGTAACACAAGACGAGCTGACTTGATTTAGGCGAGAAAGTCATTTCGCCCGGGCGAAATTTACTAGCATTTTCAAGAAGATAGGGGCGAAAACACTGATCGCGCCGGATCAGGCGGATTGCTTCCAAGGCCAAAATCACTCGCTTCGTGGCCCGATCTGGCGGATTTTGCCCGATTGGTCGGCGGTTTTTCCGGAGCCCGTTTTTCACCTCCTTTTAACTCGAGCATTGTACTTTTTATATAAATAGTTCTTGTGTTAGTCTTTGGGACACATTAGAGACGAGATTAGAGATTATTTTCTCTCCTTAGGGTTTTTTTCAATTCTCTCTCTAGAACTCACTTTTGTCAAACTTAATCATTCATTCATACAATCGCAATTTCAGGTTCTTTATTTCTTCTCTTGTTTTTATTAGTTTAATTATTTTCTTTAGTTTTAATTGTTAGTAGTATTTTAATTTTAGATCTTGTTTTTGTTTTAGTTCTTGCTTTTGAGTTATTTTTGTTCTTGTTAATTAGTTTAATCGCTGTAGTCATGTTTTCAATTTCAGTTCCTATGATTAAATTGGTTCCTTTAGTTTTCTTTTATGCGTGAGTAGTTCCCTTTCGAGACTAGGGGATCCATGGATTGATTTTGATGCTTGTTCATAATTGTTAGTGTGGTTATTG
>PYUH01004018.1:233675-248453 GCA_016808085.1 Suaeda aralocaspica | reverse complement strand
ATGTACTTGAATTCCTGTTGTCAACTTTTATTGCTTTCAGTTAAATACTGGTCAGGTTTAATTGTTAGTTTGATATTGTTGAAATCGATGCCGAGAGGTAAGATTACCACAATTAGATCATAAGGACAATAGGCAAAACGAGTCTAAGTAAGCGAGAGCCATTAGAGGAGTTTTGAAAGGGACTAGATTCGAGAGAATTAGTGGACCTTAATTCAAGGAAATTGATAATCTAATTAATTAATTGTGTGCAATTCATTTGTTAATCTGTGGTGAACCGATGTCCTAGGCTTAGTCATAAATTCATTCCCTTAATCGACTCAGTTCTAGTTTTAGTTAACTTTTTAGTCTTAATTCAACAATCAAATGCCCTTTACACAGTTTAAACTTTTTAGAACTAATAGGTTTAATTGCTTCCCTGTGGATTCGATCCCTACTTCCCTAGTTATATTAGTTAGAGTGGTTTGGTTTACTTTTGATAGGTGTGCGATAGCCTCGTCATATCCATTCATCATCACATGGAATTTGATGTGGCCTAGCATTATCCCATTGAATATAAACCTCCTTCCCTAGTGCATGTTGTGGCCAGTTTTCCTTCACACATGGGATGATATTGTTGATGAGCATATCTCTTACTATATCTCTAGTTACATTTTGATGTGCCTTTATTTCCCAAGTTACTGCAGTCCTTTTTTTAAGCTTGTTTGTGGTAAATGAAAGGCCAAATGCCATATTTCTCATTGTGAATCATGGTACCATTTTCATCATACAATGGTCTCCCTATGATTGCCATAAACATTGCCTTTATCTTATACCTTTTTGACACTTTACGTCCATATATGTTGGCACTCCTCATTGTTAGTAGGACACATGACATCTCATTCTCACAGAGGAAGTGCCAATATTAATATGTGGGGTGTCAATATCATATTACTTTTCTTATCAGGTAGTTAATTACTTGATTCTCAATCTTAAGACTATCAAATTTAAGGTGGTGACCCTTTGAAAATTATCTCTTCTTCATCATATTCTTCTATATTATTCGAGTTTTCCAATGAAAAAGGTATAGTGTTGGATCCTTCGAATTGCAAATCAATTGGTGGCGTTTATTTATTTATTATTTTTTTTGGGATTGTGGGAGGGTAGTTTTTCAGTCAACGAAGCTACTGATGTGTCCTAAAGAAACACCAACATCTTCGGACATTAACATTAACTAAGCTAATTTGTCAAAGATACAACATATTGCTTCGGGCTGAACTCCGGGTCATACTCTATGTCCTCTTTTGGGTCAAAGCCATTGCCCTCCGTCTAAAAATCGAAAAGGGGTTTATGGTGGTGAGCAATGAGAAAGAAGAGATTGGTGGTGGTAGTGGTGGGTGGCAAAACAAAAGAAGTGGGTGGTGTTGGTGGATGAAAAAGATAAACAATTAGGTCTAGGTGATGGTGGATCGAGAAGATAATAGGAAAAGGTTGATGATAATGAATAAGGGTATACTTGTCTTTAATTTTCATATGAAAAACTTTGCCAAATAGAGAAATAAAAAATATTTGTTGCAACTAATTCATAATTTCCCTAAAAAGAAAATGTTGCATCTTAAAAAAATGGAAGGAGTAATAAACTTATAAATATTCAATTATCGTAAATGATTTAAGTCTATCTTTGTTTATTTATTTACTTTTTCTTGTTAAAAAAAATTATTGTACCACGACAAGTGATAGGAATTGGTCGTAGTATCTTCTAAAACTGGGAGAGAACTCTAACATATTGAGATAACCCTCACTCTCGATTTAAGTCTGATAGGTGAAATTGTAGCGTAAGTCACATGGCAAACTGTATGTTGAGCCTAAATAGGCATCTTATGTTTTCAGAAACTTCACAAAATTTCCATAATTTCTTCGGTGTTCACATAAAACCAAGAAACCCCCATTTTTGCTCATGAAGGAGTAATGGACAAGAAGTTGCTTCATTTAGATTTAACGTGTGTTGCTAAGGGTACTGTCTTTTCTACGCGGAAAGAATGGATTGAATTGGATTGAGTTTGGGATTAGTAATTACTAACAAGTTAGGGATGCTAACTTCAGATAACACATCTAAAGCATACTTACGTTCGTTGAGATAAAAATATACCTTCGAGACCAGGTGCAACTTCAATTATCAAATATTTCTTTCATACGAACACGCGTACTCAAATATTTCTTAAGATGAGTAATCACTTCATGAGATGATCCTACAATTATCAAATTATCAACATACACAATAACAGCAATGACACACTACATGTATATAGCTGAGCAAATAAGATTTCAAGGCAGTGAAAAGCTTAGCAAACCATTGTCAAGAAGTCTGTTTAATTTAAAACCATACAAAGATTTCTGCAACCTGCAAAACTTCCCCGGAGTCGAACAAGTATACCTCTGAGGAAGTTGCATATACACCTCTCTGATCATCTTTTGATAAATTTGCTTCTTGGGTAGGCTTGTTGCAAGTGTACTTAGAAACTTAGCTTGGATGTGGAAGTCACATTGAACCAGTAAATTATGAAATCCGAAGATATGTTTGTTCCATGGGCAAAAAAAAGTTGAATTAATCTAAAGACAATGGAAAATCCATGTTGGTTTTCAATAATAGACCAATCAATCAAACATTGTAGTTCTGGGTATCAAGCTTTATCAATAGTGAGTTTCGGTCACGTTGAACATTAATGAAAAATCTAACGACGACTATATTGGTGTTCAAAAAGCAATCAATGAATCAGTGTAGTTCTAGGTATCAAATCAAAGCAACGGTGACTTTTGGATCACCATCTATGCTAGCTTCCTATCTACAACATCACTTGGAAGATCAGGTCCATTCGGTATCTTACCAGGGAAGTTTGTCGTTGGAGGATCCGAACTTGTCATACTGCAGAGTAATAACATAATCATTTATATAAGATGTTGGGTACAAAGATGGCATAGGTACAATGAATTGAAAAATGTTTGTCAATAGGCTTACTCTTTGTCAACAAACACCATTGAGCGCAGTTCACAGTTAGCAAAGCTGCACAATTACGAAGAAAATTCAGTTAAATTACAACAAACAAGAGCACAATGTAAAAGGTGCTTATTCAGTTAGATGTGAGGTTTCAATATCAGTGAGGGAGAACAAACAAATTGTCCATAGGAGGGGGAAAACAGTACACACATCAGTTTCACTAGAAGAAACGCTATACATCACTATGTTATCTTCTTTGCTACCCAATATGAATATATGTAAGGTTAAGTTGTATAAAAAGCTAATTATTAATACGAAAACCGCCATTTTTTTTAAACAACAATTTTTGAACACAAAACATGCTTTAAGCTACACCATCATTTCAAAGAATAAAATAAAAAATGCTGATAGAAAGACTATACCAAGACTTACTGTGTACAGATTTCATTTTTCACCACTTGATGGCAATCGTTTCCAAAATGACTAAGCATGTTAAACAAAAAACCGCTGTGGCTAACAATAGCAATCTCCTTCTCATTCCGGGTCCACAACCTAATCCACACGTATAATAGCAATAAAATGTTATGATCAAGCAAATTATATTAGGCATATGAAATTCATGAACAAATCATACCATTTCATGAACTTCATTCCTCTTTCAGCAATATCTTTATCTGCCTCTCTTACATCTTCCTTCCAAAGAATGTCTTCATCATTTTCAATCTGTCATTTAAATAATTCAAAAGAAAGGCAATAAGATGAGAAAATTAAAGGACGTTACCATAATTGGGAGTACTAGCGAACATTACTGAAACGAATGCAGACATGCAGTTGATTCATAATATATTGGGCATGAAAAATTCACTTGCCAATGAGAAATCAATTGCTGGAAAAAGAGCTTCATACTCTCTCTTACTCCTCCTCTTATCACATGGATGGACTCCCTGCAGAAAGAAGATAATAAGCTTATAAGCTGATGATTGAGTATGCTAAACACACAAGTGAAAAAAGAAAAAGTACATTTCCACTGCACTAAGAAATATCTACTAAAATCAACTACAGTTTCCACTCATGATAATCTCTTGAATTTGTTAGAGATCATCAAATTCCACATGCCTCTTCTTCAAACGCACTCAATTCCTTTATTCTAGCCGTTTCTCTGTAAAAAGTACAAATATCAAGCAGTGAAATGAAGGGTTCCTTAGTAGAGTTAGATGACATACCAAATGTTCTCGACAAAGTTCTACAGCTAGAAAAGGAGGGCAACCCATGCTAGATATTGCATGGTGGCCACCTTTACTTGCATCAGCCACCATAAGTGGCGTAACATCTGTACTGTCCATGTAGCTACCACCTCCAAAAACTCCAACTGCAGTTTGCATGGTCCTACAAAAATTGCCAGAGTTTATGAGATAAAATACAATATGTATTCAGAGGATTACAATTGAACCAACAATCCAAGACAGCTAAAAAAGAATTCAAATGTTGGATATGTCATATGTGCATATGGTGCAATTGGTTGATAATGTAATCAGTGTGTTTTAGTTGTTTTCACAAACTTAGCTGATGAAATCAGTGTATGTGAGGTCACTATAGATAGATGTCTACTGTAAATCTGTAACATTAAGCATTATTATGAGCATATAACAAAATTGCCTTTTTCATCCTATCCTTTATCTCTTTCTGCCACTATGAAATAATCTTCGGACCATCTTCTTTTACAATGAACTCATTAGTCTCACCGAAAAATCAATATTAATTCAAATTAATCTGTCTTTTTAAGATATGAAGCAAATTGCATTTAGTCTAGATACATATTAAACTGACAAATTACTCTATAAATTATTACATCGAAATAACTAATTTAAATGAAGAGTAGCTTATCAAAAAAGTAAAATATTGGCTTCGATCATATGTCAAAAGAAATACCACTTCTCTCACTCTGCTGTATGTAGCTTTTGAAAGGAAATTTAAATGCAGGACTTTTTCTAAGATATATTCATTTGATAATTTTGAAGAATATAGTCATAGTTAAGTAGGTAATTTTTTTAGTGAAAAGTCGGTACGTGTCAAAGCTAGTTTCTTGCGTTAGCAGACGATAATTGTCAGAGAAAGACATTGGTCACACTGCCACTGTGATTGATAAAACTTACCAAACAATAATATTCGGAGATATATACGCCTTCATTCAATGAAATTGCCCCTAAAATTACCCCATTATGAAGGAAAAGACACAAATCACACGTAAAGACCCTAAAATTTTTTGGAATTCCACAGATGCATACCTTGTCAGTGGAGATGTAATGACTAACTCAATTTTCTTGGATAGTCCGATTGCTTGAACATGCTTTCGCAAGTTATCAACCTGTAAGTCCAAATAAGATAAACATACCAAAAGGTTCATTCATTGAAATAGATTTTCTTTTGCAGCATATATAGTAGGGTGGGGGAGAAAGGAAAACCGGTCACTGAATATAAGTTCTGTTCGCAACCTGCTCCCATCCAAGAGGAGTTAAGTGTGCATCAAGATAGTCATAAGATAAGTATGCGTCATGACATTTCTCTCCCGCAACATTATGGAATCCTTGTGCGTGTCTCACCTATAAAAACCAATTTCCTTTCATCAAACACTATAATCATGGGAATATATGAGTTTCTTTAGATTTGAGCTAAGTAAATACCAAATGAAATGTTTAACACGAACCAAGTGAAGTGTTTTGCAGCGATTTAGTGGGTAGAGTCCTTGACCGCCCGAAATATCCATGTCTACAATTGAGCAACAACAATACCGTGAGTACAATAATTCAATAACTAACATTACAGAATAAGGAAAGAACCCCTTCAAGTGATTCAAACATAACTGCTAAGTGCTAACAGATTTAGTACTCCTACAACTTCAGCCTTTAAGCTCAATCACTAAACCAAAATAATAATTTTCATTTTGATGGCCTCATCATGAAAAACTTCCATCATCATTTCCTAATAATATAGATAGTGAGGGATAGCTCAACTAACTAGATTTCCCTCCGGTTTTGAAAGATCCTAGGATTGATTTTCACTACCCGCCCTTGTGGCTCCTCAACACCAAAAAAAAAAAAAAAAAAAAATTTCCTTATTCTGTAATGTAGTATTGAATTATTGTACTCACGGTATGTTGTTGCTCAATTGTACATGGATATTTCGGGCGGTCAAGGACTCTACCCACTAAATCCTGCAAAACACTTCACTTGGTTCGTGTAAACATTTCATTTGGTATTTACTTAGCTCAAATCTAAAGAAACTCATATATTCCCATGATTATAGTGTTTATGAAAGGAAATTGGTTTTTATAGGTGAGACACGCACAAGGATTCCATAATGTTGCGGGAGAGAAATGTCATGACCATACTTATCTTATGACTATCTTGATGCCACTTAACTCCTCTTGGATGGAAGCAGGTGCGAACGAACTTATATTCAGTGACCGGTTTTCCTTTCTCCCCCACCCTACTATATTGCTGCAAAAGAAAATCTATTTCAATGAATGAACCTTTTGGTATGTTTATCTTTTTTGGACTTACAGGTTGATAACTTGCGAAAGCATTTCAAGCAATCGGACCTATCCAAAATTGAGTTAGTCATTACATCTCCACTGACAAGGTATGCATCTGTGGAATTCCAAAAATTTTAGGGTCTTTACGTGTGGATTTGTGTCTTTTCCTTCATAATGGGGTAATTTAGGGGCAATTTCATTGAATGAAGGCGTATATATCTCCGAATATTATTGTTTGGTAAGTTTTATCAATCACAGTGGCAGTGTGACCAATGTCTTTCTCTGACAATTATCGTCTGCTAACGCAAAACTAGCTTGACACGTCGACTTTTCACTAAAAAATTACCTACTTAACTATGACATAATTCTTCAAAATTATCAATGAATATATCTTAGAAAAAGTCCTGCATTTAAATTTCCTTTCAAAAGCTACATACAGCAGAGTGAGGAAGTGGTATTTCTTTTGACATATGATCGAAGCAATATTTTACTTTTTGATAAGCTACTCTTCATTTAAATTAGTTATTTCGATTGTAAAATTTATAGAGTAATTTGTCAGTTTAATATGTATCTAGACTAAATGCAATTTGCTTCTATCTTAAAAAACAGATTAATTTGAATTAATATTGATTTTTCGGTGAGACTAATGAGTTCATTGTAAAGAAGATGGTCCGAAGATTTTTCATAGTGGCAGAGAAGAGATAAAGGAGGATAGGAAAAGGCAATTTTGTTATATGCTCATATAATGCTTAATGTTACAGATTTACAGTAGACATCTATCTAGTGACCTCACATACACTGATTCATCAGCTAAGTTTGTGAAACAACTAAAACACACTGATTACATTATCAACCAATTGCACCATATGCACATATCATATCCAACATTTGAATTCTTTTTTAGCTGTCTTGGATTTTTGGTTCAATTGTAATCCTCTGAATACATATTGTATTTTATCTCATAAACTCTGGCAATTTTTGTAGGACCATGCAAACTGCAGTTGGAGTTTTTGAGGGTGGTAGCTACATGGACAGTACATGTTACGCCACTTATGGTGGCTGATGCAAGTAAAGGTGGCCACCATGCATATTCTAGCATGGGTTGCCCTCCTTTTCTAGCTGTAGAACTTTGTCGAAACATTTGGTATGTCATCTAACTCTACTAAGGACCCTTCATTTCACTGCTTGATATTTGTACTTTTTACAGAGAAACGCTAGAATAAGGAATGTAGTGCGTTTGAAGAAGAGGCATGTGGAATTTGATGATCTCTACAAATTCAAAGATTATCATGAGTGGAAACTGTAGTTGATTTTAGTAGATATTTCTTAGTGCAGTGGAAATGTACTTTTTTTTTTTCACTTGTGTGTTTAGCATACTCAATCATCAGCTTATAAGCTTTTATCTTCTTTCTGCAGGGAGTCCATCCATGTGATAAGAGGAGAGTAAGAGAGAGTATGAAGCTCTTTTCCAGCAATTGATTTCTCATGGCAATGAATTTTCATGCCCATATATTATGAATCAACTGCATGTCTGCATTCGTTTCAGTAATGTTCGCTAGTACTCCCAATTATGGTAACGTCCTTTAATTTTCTCATCTTATTGCCTTTCTTTTAATTATTTAAATGACAGATTGAAAATGATGAAGACATTCTTTGGAAGGAAGTGTAAGAAGAGGCAGATAAGATATTGCTGAAAGAGGAATGAGTTCATGAAATGGTATGATTTGTTCATGAATTTCATATGCCTAATATAATTTGCTTGATCATAACATTTTATGCTATTATACGTGTGGATTAGGTTGTGACCCGGATGAGAAGGAATTGCTATTGTTAGCCACACGGTTTTTTGTTTAACATGCTTAGTCATTTTGGAAACGATTGCCATCAAGTGGTGAAAAATGAAATCTGTACACAGTAAGTCTTGGTATAGTCTTTCATCAGCATTTTTTATTTTATTCTTTGAAATGATGGTGTAGCTAAAGCATGTTTTGTGTTCAAAATTGTTGTTTAAAAAATGGCGGTTTTCGTATTAATAATTAGCTTTTTATACAACTTAACCTTCTATATTCATATGGGTAGCAAAGAAGATAACTAGTATGTAAGCTTTTTTTCTAGTGAAACTGATTGTGTGTACTTTTTCCCCTGCCTATAGGACAATTGTTTGTTCTCCCTCACTGATATTGAAACCTCACATCTAACTGAATAAGCACCTTTTACATTGTGCTCTTGTTTGTTGTAATTTAACTGAATTTTCTTCGTAATTGTGCAGCTTTGCTAACTGTGAACTGCTCAATGGTGTTTGTTGACAAAGAGTAAGCCTATTGACAAACATTTTCAATTCATTGTACCTAGCCATCTTTGTACCCAACATCTTATATAAATGTTATGTTATTACTCTGCAGTATGACAAGTTCGGATCCTCCAACGACAAACTTCCCTGGTAAGATACCGAATGGACCTGATCTTCCAAGTGATGTTGTAGATAGGAAGCTAGCATAGATGGTGATCCAAAGTCACGTTGCTTTGATTTGATACCTAGAACTACATGATTCATTGATTGCTTTTTGAACACCAATATAGTCGTCGTTAGATTTTTCATTAATGTTCAACGTGACCGAAACTCACTATTGATAAACTTGATACCCAAACTACAATGTTTGATTGATTGGTCTATTATTGAAAACCAACATGGATTTTCCATGTCTTTAGATTAATTCATTTTTTTTGCCCATGGAACAACATATCTTCGGATTTCATAATTTACTGGTTCAATGTGACTTCCACATCCAGCTAAGTTTCTAAGTACACTTGCAACAAGCCTACCCAAGAAGCAAATTTATCAAAAGATGATCAGAGAGGTGTATATGCAACTTCCTCAGAGGTATACTTGTTCGACTCCGGGGAAGTTTTGCAGGTTGCAGAAATCTTTGTATGGTTTTAAATTAACAGACTTCTTGCAATGGTTTGCTAAGCTTTTCACTGCCTTGAAATCTTATTTGCTCAGCTATATACATGTAGTGTGTCATTGCTGTTATTGTGTTATGTTGATAATTTGATAATTGTAGGATCATCTCTATGAAGTGATTACTCATCTTAAGAAATATTTGAGTACGCGTGTTCGTATGAAAGAATATTTGATAATTGAAGTTGCACCTGGTCGACGAGTATATTTTTATCTCAACGAACGTAAGTATGCTTTAGATGTGTTATCTGAAGTTAGCATCCCTAACTTGTTAGTAATTACTAATCCCAACTCAATCCAATTCAATCCATTCTTTCCGCGTAGAAAAGACAGTACCCTTAGCAACACACGTTAATCTAAATGAAGCAACTCTTGTCCATTACTCCTTCATGAGCAAAAATGGGGGTTTCTTGGTTTTATGTGAACAACCGAAGAAATTATGGAATTTTGTGAAGTTTCTGAAAACATAAGATGCCTATTTAGGCTCAACATACAGTTTGCCATGTGACTTACGCTACAATTTCACCTATCAGACTTAAATCGAGAGTGAGGGTTATCTCATATGTTAGAGTTCTCTCCCAGTTTTAGAAGATACTACGACCAATTCCTATCACTGGTGGGTGTACAATAATTTTTTTTAACAAGAAAAGTAAATAAATAAACACAAGATAGACTTAAATCATTTACTAATTGAATATTTATAAGTTTATATCTCCTTCCATTTTTAAGATGCAACATTTTCTTTTTAGGGAAATTATGAATTAGTTGCAACAAATATTTTTTTTTCTCTATTTGGCAAAGTTTTTCATATGAAATTAAAGACAAGTATACCCTTATTCATTATCTCAACCTTTTCCTATTATCTTCTCGGATCCACCATCACTAGACCTAATGGTTTATCTTTTCATCCACCAACACCCACCCACTCTTTTGTTTTGCCACCCACCACTACCACCACCAATCTCTTCTTTCTCATTGCTCACCACCAAAACCCCTTTTCGATTTTTAGACGGAGGGCAATGGCTTTGACCCAAAAGAGGACATAGAGTATGACCCGGAGTTCAGCCCAAAGCAATATGTTGTATCTTTGACAAATTAGCTTAGTTAATGTTAATGTCCGAAGATGTTGGTGTTTCTTTAGGACACATCAGTAGCTTCGTTCCTGAAAAAACTACCCTCCCACATCCCAAAAAAATAATAAATAAATACGCCACCAATTGATTTGCAATTCGAGGATCCAACACTATACCTTTTTCATTGGAAAAACTCGAATAATATAGAAGAATATGATGAAGAAGAGATAAGTTTTACAAGGGTCACCACCTTAAATTTGATAGTCTTAAGATTGAGAACGTAATTAACTACCTGATAAGAAAGTATATGGATATTGACACCCCCAATAATATAATATTGGCACTTCCTTGTGAGAATGAGATGTCATGTGTCCTACTAACAATGAGGAGTGCCAACATATATGGACGTAAAGTGTCAAAAAGGTATAAATAAAGGCAATGTTTATGGCAATCATAGGGAGACCATTGTATGATGAAAATGGTACCATGATTCACAATGAGAAATATGGCATTTGGCCTTTCATTTACCACAAACAAGCTTAAAAAAAGGACTGCAGTACTTGGGAAATAAAGGCACATCAAAATGTAACTAGAGATATAGTAAGATATGCTCATCAACAATATCATCCCATGTGTGAAGGAAAACTGGCCACAACATGCACTAGGGAGGAGGTTTATATTCAATGGGATAATGCAGGCCACATCAAATTCCATGTGATGATGAATGGATATGACGAGGCTATCGCACCCCTATCAAAGTAAACCAAACCACTCTAACTAATATAACTAGGGAAGTAGGGATCGAATCCACAGGGAAGCAATTAAACCTATTAGTTCTAAAAAGTTTAAACTGTTTAAGGGCATTTAGTTTGATGTTGAATTAAGACTAAAAAGTTAACTAAAACTAGACTGTAGTCGATTAAGGGATGAATTTATGACTAAGCCTAGGACATCGGTTCACCACAGATTAACAAATGATTGCACACAATTAATTAATTAGATTATCAATTTCCTTGAATTAAGGTCCACTAATTCTCTCAATCTAGTCCCTTTCAAAACTCCTCTAATGGCTCTCGCTTACTTAGACTCGTTTTGCCTATTGTCCTATGATCTAATTGTGGTAATCTTACCTCTCGGCATCGATTTAACAATATCAACTAACAATTAAACCTGACCAGTATTTAACTGAAAGCAATAAAAGTTGACAACAGGAATTCAAGTACATCAATAACCAACTAACATTATGAACAAGCATCAAAATCAATCCATGGATCCCCTAGTCCTCGAAAGGGAACTACTCACGCATAAAGAAAATAAAGGAACCAATTTAATCAAGGAACTGAAATTGAAACATGACTACACGATTAAACTATTAACAAGACAAAAATAACTCAAAAGCAAGAACTAAACAAAAAACAAGATCTAAAATTAAAATACTACTAACAATTAAACTAAAGAAAATAATTAAACTAATAAACAAAAGAAAATAAGAACCTGAAATTGCGATTGTATGAATGAATGATTAAGTTTTGACAAAAGTGAGTTCTAGAGAGAAATTGAATAAAAACCCTAAGGAGAGAAAATAATCTCTAATCTCGTCTCTAATTGTCCAAAGACCTAACACAAGAACTATTATATAAAAAGTACCAATGCTCAGTTAAAAGGAGTGAAAACGGGCTCCGGACAAAACCGCCGACCAATCGGGCAAAATCCGCCAGATCGGGCCCACGAAGCGAGTGATTTTTGGCCTTGGAAGCAATCCGCCTGATCCGGCGCGATCAGTGTTTTCGCCCCTATCTTCTTGAAAAATGCTAAGTAAATTTCGCCCGGGCGAAAGACTTTCTCGCCTAAATCAAGTCAGCTCGTCTTGTGTTACTCCGGCTTCATCATAGCTTCCTGATTACTTCAATTCTACCCATGGCTTCTAGTATCTAGTTTGTAACTCATATGATTCCTCGGAATCATGCAAAAACCCGAAATCCTGCAAAAAGTCACTAACAAGACAAACAACTCATACAACCAAATGTTAGCCAAAATAGCTCCGAAGAGCATAGGTTAGAGTCAAAATAAACCAAAAAGGGGGTAAAAATATAGAATAAATACACTTATCAGGATACAAGCACACCAGGTGATGGATGAAAAATTAACATGATTTTCCAACCACCTCATCCCCTAATCTAAATGTAATGGATCTTGGTTGTTCAACACAATTCAGTCAATACAATACCAACATTTTCCAACAACAATTGAGGAACTCATAGATCATGTCAACCATGCTATATAACACATTTGACCCAAAGGTGAACAGTACACATGACTCACATTGCAATCATTATGATTGACTTGATAGTAAAAGATGGGAATAACTACAGATTGATCACATGATATAGAGATTGGATGAATGAGACACTACCAGATAACTTAGCAGTGATCAAGCAGTTGTTGATGAAGCTGTCCACTACTAAATGAAAGTTTAGGCAGAATACAAGGAAAGACAAGTTGAAGTGGACAACCAATTGTACATTGGTGCCAACTAGACTGAATTGGAAAACAAGCAACAAATGACTGCCACATATAACCTGCACAACTTGCTTGAATAATGAAATACAGGTTAGTGTCTTTTGAATGATATTATACAAATATTTGAATTATGTAATGTAGGTTAATAGGTAATGTATGTTTAGGGAAGGCAGTCATGTATGTTTAAAGATATGTTTAGCATGGAAATGATATTTGAAAGGCATTAACTGATATTCTTTCAAATAGTTTCACACAGGTGCATATTATACAATCCACGATAGGTTATGCATGCTCATTAAAACCCATTACCAAACTGATACACCTCAACTGTTATGTTCCAGACAAAGATGAGCATCAGTATTGGTAGGTTAGTATCACATAAGTCCTCTTCATCATTTGGATTGCCAAAACATATGTGACTCATAATTGGGACTCATAATAAATTAACCCATAAGACAATGTTACAATATTGTGCATAATTATTAGGCAACTGACAAACACTTGAACTGGTAACCAGTTAATGATAGTGAAGATGAAGCCAAATTTAATTTGTGTGAAAGGGTAAACATCATCCACAATCATCAACACCACAACACAACAGGAAGTGAAATACCCAAGAAGAACAACTAACAGCAACATGGACTGAAACACACAAGAACAAACAACAACAGAAACTAATCAATAACCTTTATGAACTGGAGCAACTGAAGCATCATCATAAACATGAATACAAAGGTGAATGAAAGAATGTCATATACACCAACATAGCAAGGTCAAAAACAACACACAAGATCCTTAGAAATCAATTCAGACCTGGGACTCGTGTATCGCATATTAAAGATTCGAAAATTAGGAACACAAGTTTGACTCAACAAATATTTGAACATATCGCCAAAAAAATAAAAAATAAACAGACACAGTAACAGCAGCACTTACAATCACCTAAGTAGAGTAAGTTCAAAACAAAAACAGAGAAGTGTAAGGGACTTTACAGACCAACTTCAGTTGGTTGACTCACAGTGGTAGAATCATGGGTGGCTGGCAACGCCAACGACCGGGGACTCGTCACAGTAAGGTTCGGATCCTCTACAGCAAGTGGAGTTCATCAAGTGGCCTCAATAGCGAGGTCCATTTTGATTTATGGGTTCGCCATCTTTGGGGTGTTTCTCATCAAGGTCACAAATTTTAACACCCTTTCCCCTTCCTCTTCTTCGATCTCCTTACACAAAGGAATCTCCTGTAGGTTTTATAACCCTAGGAACCCCCCTTTTGCTTTAGATCTAAGGAAATTGGCTTCTTCAATTCCTTGGCGATCGACGTCATCGGCACCCACAGCTTCACCAAGCGCTTTCAAAAGCTTGCGATTGAGATGTTTCGCAGGCTCGCTGGAGTAGTAGGCGGATTTGTGAAACCTAGCCCCTTTTTCAACACCTTCAATCATAAAAAAAGGTATTGGATTTTATTTTCACTTTAAGTTTCGAAGATTACCTTCTTTAATGGAGTTGGATCTCCCTTTTTTTATTTTTTTGAATTTAACATGAACGGCGACTGTTTGTTTAGGGTTGCGCAGAGAAAGAAAAGGTGAGGAGAGTGAAAAGGGCGATGAAATAGGTAGAGAATAGAGGTGTATGAGTAAGTTCATTAGTGAAAGACTCATGTTAATGAGTTTTCCAAAAATTAGTAGGGGCATTGATAGGATTAGCTGGGAGATGACAGGCAA
>PYUH01004018.1:219049-233650 GCA_016808085.1 Suaeda aralocaspica | reverse complement strand
GAACCCCTTCAAGTGATTCAAACATAACTGCTAAGTGCTAACAGATTTAGTACTCCTACAACTTCAGCCTTTAAGCTCAATCACTAAACCAAAATAATAATTTTCATTTTGATGGCCTCATCATGAAAAACTTCCATCATCATTTCCTAATAATATAGATAGTGAGGGATAGCTCAACTAACTAGATTTCCCTCCGGTTTTGAAAGATCCTAGGATTGATTTTCACTACCCGCCCTTGTGGCTCCCCAACACCAAAAAAAAAAAAAAAAAAAAAGAAACATAACCTTGTCCTTGTACATCATAAGGTAGAAATAGAACACCTCCCTAAAAGAAGCCCAATGCAGAACCTAACGACCAACGTCATCATTTAAAAGTGTGGGGAAATTTTAGAGTTGAAGAGTTGTAGAGTTGTGAGTGTGAGAGTTTTTTTAATATTTTTTGCTTTACTTTAATTTTAAAATTTTAAATTGTGAATAAAAACAATATCAACCACTGATCTTTGTATTGGGATTTGTTGAACTCTATAGAGTTCAACTTTAGAGGATCCTTACCGCATTTAAAATGGGATACAAGGAAATTTTACTTTTTTGTCGAAAAATTTTAACTTTATGCCCGAACTACAAGATGAGATTTGGTAAAGTAAAAACATTGCACCCGCTTCATATCATATCAAATGAATATTTAGTCCATTAGTTTTACACTTAAACTTATACACAACAAAAATATGATCGAGTCTTCCATAATAGAAATTAAATTAAGTCTATGTAGTATTTATAAAAATTCAAATCTATTTCAATTTATAAATTAAGATTACAAATACATTTCAAGTATGCACGGGGTTCAAATCTAGTTATTAACCAATAATATATTTCATTAGATTGGAATTATTAACCAATATACCTTAGCTAACATGATTGATAATGAATCGAAAGGTTAATGCAGTGTAGTTTCTAAGTTTCTCATCCAACTCTCCTCTTTCAGGGTCAGATTATTAAATGTCGGGTAAAGGGAAAGGTTTATGTTGCATCCACGTTTCAAGCCCAACGGAATCCCATGTCAAAGGGGAGGCCTCGTAGAGTATGGACTTTTTGTTGAGTTAGTTATTTAACAAGCAACAACCATTTCGTTGATTTAAGTTACTAAATATATAATTAAAAAAAACACAATTATATAACATAAACTAAGAAATAATCCCAAGATTTTCAATTCTAAAAATTTATAAGTAATTCATATAATGGGCATGAAAACAGAGTACCAATTAGACGAAATGAAACAAAATTAGGAAAACATCAATTCAATTAAATGAAAATAATAAAAAAAAAAAAAAAAAACAAGATTCATGATTTTAGAATACTAATAACAGATCTATTAAGATGAAACTATAAAAAAGAGGGTAATTAATAATAATTGTGATTCATTCATAACAAGGGAGTTTGTAGTAAAGTGGATATAAAAAATTAAGAAATCAAAGAAGTAATCAAAAGAAAATTTTAGAAATTAACATGCTCACCTAAACGAAGAGGGAAGATGCCTTAATTTGTATGGTGATGATGATGAATGATATCAGATATGTGAAGCAGGTGGCCGCAATACAATGATATTTAAGAGGAAAGAAACTAGACACTTTATAATTTTAGAAAGGTAGGATATTCCATAGGATACCAATGATTTATGAGGTATCTTTACCTGGTTGTACGTGGGTTTCCTATAGTTTAAAAAATACACCGGGTATTTTATCAAAATTTAATATACACTAAATTTGTTCTTCTATTATGTTTTCGTCAATTAAATCTTGATTTTCTGTTATATTTTGTGGTAGTGTTTAAGGGTGTGCAAAAAATTCAGATATTGAGTTTCCATTTTGAAAATTTGGTCCGGGTTTTTTAAAATCGGAAAAATGGACTAGATATATAGATCAGGCTTTTTCGGATATCCAAGATTTTGGTTTTCCAAAACGGATACGGAATAATTTTTATTCAAAAAAAAAACCGAATATCTAATTTTCTGGATCGGAAAATTTTTGGTATTCGGTTTTGCACACCCCTAGTGGTGCCTTAGCGGTGGTTGTTGGCAGGGGCGTTGGTGAAATGTAGTGGTGGTAACTAATCTCTTCTAATACCTTTACTAAAAAGTTTACAACAATTATTAAGAAAGTATTAAATTTTTTAATTAAGGGCATTATAATAATTTCATAATAATTATTGACAAAATGATGAAAGTTTATGGTTTTATTTACTTAAGGGGTACAATTGTACATTTATACTAAAGCTTTACTGACGAAAAATATAATAAAAGGGCATTTGGTACATAACCAAAACTTAATAAGGATGCACAATGCATTTTAAATTATAGGGGTATATCGTGTATCTTGGTAAACTTTATGGATACCTAGTGAAAAAATCATTGTAAATTTATAATATGTTAAGGCCAATTAAAACGAAAAAAACTTATTAGCCTTGTTTGGCGAAAATAGTTTAGCAAGTAATCTTGTATAGATTCAGTTCACATTTATATTAGTGTGCACCCAAACGATATAATCAACTCCTGGATAATCGCATTTTGGATGCATACTTATCTTGTGAATGATATAATAACCTTTCAATATAGTTACATTTTTAAGTGATATAGTCACTTGTTCCCATCAAATAGGTGCATGCAAATGTGGTGGAGTTGTGGTGAAAAGTAGGGGGCCTTACGTGGGCACGTGGCACATTAACGTTGTCTGAAACACATTTTAATATATTGTATGATAATTTAATTAACTCATGTGTAATATATTCACTTATTAAAGGAGGTTTGAGTTACTATAAGCTTAAAAAATATATATAGTGATCTTTCCAGATAAATTACATAAAGATATAATAATTTTTTTGTTTAATATAGCTATCTTTCTGATGAAAAATCATGTAATTCTTTTTTAGACTAGATTTGTATAGTTGTATTTGGTAACACTTACGGAGTAGTTGATTGTTCAGAGTAGTTTTACAATTTTTTAGTCATGTAAAATGACATTTATGAACACTTCAAAAAAAAAATTTTAATGTGTTAGGTTTATTTAATTATGAGGGCAAAATAGTCATTTATAATTTTTGTACCCAAAACTCTAATGAAAATGGTCATTATCTCAGCCTTTTTCATATTAGAGTTTTGTACCAAAAAATATTTTGAAACCTCTCCCTCACCAAACACCTATACTAGAGTTTTTGATTAGTCAAAACTCTAAATTCCCTTTAGACCTCTCTTACCTCCCCAAAACTCTCTCCATCAAACACTTCCATTCATTTGCTTTGTTTTCCATGAGAATAAAAATCATTCTTAGAATAGATTGGAGTTAGGAGGAAGCTCTAACTCACTACCCCTCTTTCTCAAAATAACATTTAACTAAATTTTACAAAAACCCAAAACACCTCCATTTAATGCTCCAACATTACTCCTTTGCCTATCAAATTCATTTTTTTTTTTTTATTTTTTTTTTTTTTTTTTTTTTTTTGTGTTTAGAGAGCCACGAAAGCGGGGATGAGAATTGATCCCAAGATCTTTTGGAATCGGGAAGGAAGCTCTAACCACTTGAGCTAATTGTAAAGATTTGTATTAAATGAGTTGACTAATTGGTTGTAAAGGCTAAGGGTTTGTTTATTTCAACTGAAAACAGTTGAACTGAACTGAAAGTTTTTTTATGAAGCATTAACGAGTAGCAAAATAAAAGAAGAGTTGAATTGAACTGAACGGAGTTGAGTTAAATTGAACTGAACTAAACGGATTTTAAGTTAAAGTAAACAGGCCCTAAAGAGTTGTTTGTGTAAAACATTTGGTAGATAATTGTTAGTTTATTCGGTTTGTTTAATGCACTACCATACAATTAAAATTTAAGATTCAATAAGCTAATATCAAAAGACTCATTATAAGTTAATTAAAAATAGAGTTTCTTGAGACCCAAAACTCATTCAATAGACTATTGACAACACTCAAATTAGTGGAACTGCTGCAACAGATAAAAGAAATTACTCTTACAATCATAGTCATACTGGTTTATACTTATAAAGTACGGAGTATTTACTTGAGATTGCTTTAATGAATAAACTCGTATAACTCTAATGAATGAACATTAATTAGTAGTACTTCAATATGTAAGTTACTCGTATGAGTGAAAATTATTATTTAAAAAAAAATCATTTTAGCAGTTGAGCAATAATTTATATTTGTAAGATGTTACGTACTTACGTGAGTGACACTAATAAACTCAGTTCTAAATTTGCTGACATCTATGGTCATGGAAATCATTTTAATGAGCGTGAATATTACCACTATCAGGCCGTGTCATATTATGTGTGATTTTTTAATCTATATATTTTTTTTAAATTTCATTACAAACTTGATACTCTATATTTGATATTGCACACCTCAGTAAAAAAAAAATTCTTTTGATAGTTGATATACCGCACAACTTTTCTTATTACAAATCAACAAAAATAAATGCAGTTCGGCAAATTACACCCATCTTCGTAGTTCTGTAAAAATTTCGTTTTTGTAAGTCCTTTCACATTCTTCAATACCGCCTCTAATCCACCCAAGCCACAAAACATTTTCCTATATCCATACACCGAAAAGAAAAGGTTCTATTAAGTTATGCCATCATAATTTTTACTTTTCTAAGGAAAGTTTAAGTTAAGGTACACATTAGAAAAATGAATACTGCGAGGATATAGCTTAGAAAAACCCAAAAATAAAAAATAGGGGGTTGTAGCCCTACGGTCCCTTAGCTTCGACCTTGCATAACATCGTGTTTGGTAACTTAAACTAACGTGGAAATATATGACAAATTACAACTATGAAATTGTGTAGAAAATCAAAACTATAAAAATTACTAGTTTTCCATTGTTTGGTTGTTTTAATGAAAAAAAATTATTGAAATTAATAGGTTTAATTTTGTTTTTCTTAGTTTTCAACAATTTTTCCATCAATTTTAAAAGTTAATTTGTGGAAAACGAAATGATGCAATTATAACTCTAATGAATTTTCATATATTTCCACACTTTTACATTTCTCATCAAACAAACATGACAAAATTGAGGATTTTATACAGTTTCATGCTTTTATTTGTTTTTTCCTATTCATATTAAGTTACCTAACGCACTGTTAACATGTAACGAGCAAAAAGTGACGGAAGGAGCAACTATTAGTTAGCATTTGTAAAAGGATAATATTTGGTAAATCATTGTGATATGTATAAATAGAAAAATCACATGTCATTTTCGTAAATAAGTTGAAAATTTTATTACCCTATTACCCCTTAAAATGCATATAAAAAGACGACTTTATCCCCGAACTTCTTACATATTACCTTAAAAAGTACATGCAATTTCGCACAGGGAAATTCCAAGTTGCTAAAGTTTTAGATTTTTACAAACTATCTAAAAGGGTATTTTCGTCAATGTGTATGCAAAAGGGTAAATTGGTAAAGTTGTATTGCAAAGGCCGTTTTAAAATTTTCCATTTCTGTTTCTTTTGACTTTTACAG
The DNA here is from genome assembly GCA_016808085.1 of Suaeda aralocaspica. Lineage (NCBI taxonomy): Eukaryota > Viridiplantae > Streptophyta > Magnoliopsida > Caryophyllales > Amaranthaceae > Suaeda > Suaeda aralocaspica. The sequence continues at coordinate 228,132 of PYUH01004018.1, read as the reverse complement.
CAAAGTTGTATCCCGAATTTATCCCAATTATACAGAGGTACACTTGAGTATATTGCTATACCTATAAGCTAGGTTGCACGGAGTCGGGAACGGGGTCAAAAACGAATACAGATACGGGGACTGAAAACGGCTAATCTAAAAAACATTGTTAATAGGTACGGCCAATTATAACATGAAGAATCTGAATCGTCCCCAATACGGGGACGAATCGGGTTCGGGGACGGCTACCTGTCAGAAGTACCCATGCTACATAGCCTATAAGAAGTAGATAGTAGGTGTTCATGGTTTATATTACCAATGATTTCTTTTTCAAAGAAACATTGTTGCTGAAGTTGTTGATTTGCTGCATGAATGGAGTGATGATTTGACAACACATAGCATTGTTTCATAATCTCTGGGTTGGCTTACCATATATAACGCAAAGGCTTGTAATTAGGTGTGTTAGATTGGGTTACAACCCGTTGAGTTAACTGAATTATACTTGATCGAAACTGAAATAACCTGAACTTAAAGTGATCTATAATATGAAGATAACTTAAACGGAAAGTGAATGAAACTGTTATTGACTGATAAATCAATGGATTGAACTGAATTGAACCTTAACTGAAAATGACTCAGACTGAAATTAACTGTTTACAAAACTCGAAAAAAAGACGAACTAAACTGAATTGAAATGAATATTACGTAACCTGTTTGGTCTTTTGGTCTAATCCAACATGAACTGATATGACCCAAAACTCAATTTTAGGTAAAATCAATTTTTATTTTACCGTGTAATAATTTGTAACTTAATAACTTATTCTTTTTAAAATTAATTAACGTGATACATTATATTTTATGCTGAAATCAATGTGAACTTAAACGAAGTTTTCAAATATATTAATTAAATAATTATTTGTATGTGTCAACTACACTAAAATCAATCGAAAATACAATTAATATGAAGTACTAAGATATAGTATTCAACCTAAAATATATCTTAAAAGTTCATCATAAGAATATATATCACATAATTGGATTGAACTGAAGGGATAAAACGAGCAAAACTAATTAAACTGAACTGATATATCCAGAACCCGATTAGGTCAACCCTAATCTGCACCGTCAATCCAAATTCACACCCTACTTGTAATCCCCAATAACATTGGTTGGTGCCCAAACCTGTTTTCGTGTAAAATCATGTATGTAACAATTGAGTAGTGGAATGATGTTAAATAAAGACTTTTATTCAATAATTTTTTTTCTTCAAATGACAATAATTTTACCTTGTCAAGGTGTTTAAGTAAGAAGTGATTTGTTATCAATATTTGTTAATAATTAATAATAATTGGCTTAAAAATTCCCTTAATAATCCCCACTTACATTCCCAAATATAATAATAATAATAATAATAATAATAATAATAACAATAATAATAATAGCGGTAATAATAATAATAATAATAATAACAATAATAGTAATAATAATAATAATTACATTCCCCAGCGAATTGATAAGGGTTGCAATTAGTTATCAGGAGTATGCATGGTTTTCAATAGGATTGGTTCGGGTTATCAATAACTAGAGGAATTAAAAAGGTGTTACAATTGAGTAGTCGGGTTTGTCGTGGTATTCGATACTTTACTATCGGGTTAAAATGGAGTAGCCGGGCTTATGCGTCATAATTAAAGTTTTCCTTTGACAATAATTGATTAGCATGAATTCAATTTGTCACACTGAATTGTTTTCAGACTGCAATGAATTATAGAGGTTAGTCCCTGTTGTGAATGGACTTAATTGTTTCACAATTGAGTAGGTGGCAGTACAATTGTATGCGATACTTTATTGTCCGGTTAGAATTCAGCAGCGGGCTTAGGCCTCACTTTCAAAGGAATTGTTTGGATCTTAAGTGATTTGGGGGATTTGAGTGACTAATAGCGAATTGATAAGGTTCCATTTAGTTAGTGGGAGTACGCATGGTTTTGAAAAGGATTGGTTCCAATTCCAAACCATATCAATGTCCACCAAAATCTCAAACACACAACCCAATTTTTCATTTGCATATGGAGGAGAAAACAAAGCAAAGGGAATATACCCACAAAATAAGGACAAACTCATTTCAAAGAGAATTTGATTTACAACGTATCGAAACCCGTTACATGAAAAAGGGAAAAAAGGGCATCACTATCTTTTTTTCAATTATCATATTGTAAAAGTTTGTTTTAATAACAGAAATGTTATTTTAGATTTTGGTTACAAACATAAAATTTTAGAAACCTGGCAATCCTCTTTTACACGTCATATTAATTTACCTGTTATCCTTCTTTGTAAAAACAAATAAACATAAAAAATGACAAAAGTATCCTTTGACAAAACCTCTGTAGTTCTTTCCTGTATTCATTCATTCATTCTACAATTTCTAGGGTTTATGATTTCAATTCCTTTTTTCCAATTAACAAAATGAAAAACCTTAAGCTATCTTCTGAGATTTCTGTAAGCTTAAATCTTCAATCAGAAAACGAGCAACTGCTCTTTTCCGCCATTGATATTGAACGAAATCGCTTGTTCTTCGCTTCTTCGTCAAATCTTATTTACTGTACTCAGTTTCCTTCTCACCAAGTAAGTATTTTAATCGTCTAATTACTGTATCTATATTTTAATGTTAAATGATTAATAGTAGTAGTTTGTTTGGATGATGATTGATTAATTTGGATAATTGATGATTGTAGTTTATTGTTTTGCGAATCATTTGTTTGAATATAAAGTATAAATTCGTTTTTTCGAAGAGAAATAGTGATGTTTATTAATGGAGTTTCGAATTTTATTAGCTTGAAATGATGATTATAATGTAGGATGATTAAATACTAAAGTATAAAAAGTGTTTTAGTGTATATGCTGTGTAAGATTAATTTGAATTGGTTTAGGGTTTTATTGGAAATCAAGTTTCGAACATAATTTTCGTTTGTTTGGTCCAATGATAGAGTGTTCGTGAGGATAGGAATGTAGATGTAGGGGAGGGGTGGAAATGGTGGATTAGTGGGGGATGAGGATATAAAATAAGGAATAAGAGCTGTTGTCACTGTTATACATAATTGAAAGAATGAAATATTAAACTCGGAATCGTGCAGGTTCACTTGAAAATGATTTTCTTCTAACGATCCGTTTGGTAGGGCGTAAAACATTTTCAGCTGAAAATAGTTTTCCATGAAAAATCTTCTACATTGGAAAACTCCTTTTTATAAAGAATTTCCATTGTTTGGTTGCATGTAAAATGATTTTGCATTTTAAACAATTTTCTTTGGTTGGATGAAAAATCAAGTATTTCAATTTTAAGGAAAAGTGTTTCCTTCCAAGTGTGATAGAAAATGTTTTCCTCCCATTTTCCACCTCCAGTTTTACATTTTAATTTTACCTCAAATCAAACGATGTACAATGGGAAAACTGTTTTCGGAAAAAAATTTTACGCCTTACCAAACAGACCCTAAGTTTCCACCAAATATAGTTTAAGCGCAATCGTTAGCATTTTTTGTTTATAAAGTATTCGAAAAAGTGTGACATTTTAAGCGAGTGAGTACAAAAATAAAGTATAAAAGCATATCAGGATCATCTAAGTAGAAATCTTTGATGGTCAGTAGTCAAATTGCCTTAATATTTTAATCAACAAACTTAAAAGTTCTACAAAATCTTATAATGTCTCTTTGATGGTTTAAAAATCAATTAGTTTTGGGCAAATGATTTGTTTGTTTCTTGGATTTGATGTCAGTTAGGAGAGAATCAGGAAATTTAAGTCTTCTCCTCCAAGGTTTTCATAGGAAAAAGAACGTGATGGTGTCTGTAGCATTTATCGTATGAAATGACTTAATATTTGTACCTCGTAATTATTTTCTGTGGGAGCCTTCATTCATATGTATAATTGTATACTATTGTCAGAATGCCAAAGCACAGAGTGGAGTTAGTTTGTCAGCAGAAGTTCAGCCCCTTGATTTGGAAGTTGACGATACTATTACCTCATTTGATTATCTCCTGGAGAAGGAGTCTTTGATCGTTGGTACTTCCAGTGGACTTTTATTGCTGCACATGGTAGATTGTAATGTCACAGAAGTAGTTGGCAGAGTTGAAGGTGGTGTGAAATGCATATCACCTAGTCCAGATGGAGATCTTCTTGCAGTAACCACTGGTCTGGGCCAGCTGTTGGTTATGACTCAAGATTGGGACGTGCTGTATGAAACCATGTTTGAGGACCAGCCTGAAGATGTTGACGTAAGTAAGGACTTCCTCCATAATCTCCTTAACTTCTATTATCATGAGACCATGGCTTGAATCATGAATTTTCTTAGTCAGTTGACTTTTGGGCTTTTGACCCTGTAGTTTAATTTTACCATGCTATAACTTTTGAATAAAAAAAGATTGAATATGTTGATTTTTACTATAAAAATGGTTAAATAGGAGATACTCTAATGTTTTTGAACATTTTGAGCTTTAGCATTTAATGTTTAGGTCACGTGAATGCATGCTGGAATTGTATTGGTTGGTTCAGGATTCTGAACACACTTTTTATTGGATGGGTTGAACCATTGCTACCAGTAATTGTGGAGAAAAGAGAGTCTCAGATTGCTGTTGGGGGTCACAATCTGCATCACAAATTACTGTGCTCATGTTCATAAGGCTCACATCTTCAAATTCCTTGCCTTAGAGAATTGAATTTATCTGAAGGCTCGCTAGAGAATTTTAGCTGAAAAAAAGGAGGGGAGGAGAGTTCAGAGAAGAAAAAAGAAAGCGTTGAGAAATTGAGTTATTGCTGTTGTTTATAGGTTTTCTTTGTCTATTTACATTCAATAGTCTACTTATCTTGGTTGAATCCTGGGTATTTCTCCTTCTGACAAGGAAGGTGTGATGGGAAATTTTTAATGTAAATCCCTAGGATGTTAACATCCAGTTATTACTGCATAAATTCTTGGCTTCCACCTGTGTGTTGCAGTTAAATATTGCAACAATGCTGTTTGTGAATGCAGAACCCTTTCTGTCTGCCTTGCTTTGTCTTTTCTATTAAATATCTTAGTGATATGCTCTGATGCAGGCGAGTCAACAAGCTCTCCCGCTTATTCCCACGGAAATCCAATTTCTTGGCGTGGTGATGGGAGGTATTTTGCTACATTGAGCAAGATGCAAAACTTGAGAAAGATTAAGGTTTGGGAACGTGATTCTGGTTTACTGCATTCCTCTTCTGATCCGAAGTCTTTTAGTTCGGAAACTTTAGAGTGGATGCCTAGTGGAGCAAAAATTGCAACTGTGTATGATAGGAGAAATGAGAAAATGTGTCCATCAATAGCCTTTTTTGAGAGAAATGGACTGGAGAGAAGCTCATTCAGCATTGATGAACCATCCAACGCTGCAGTTGAACTTATAAAGTGGAATTGTAGTTCCGATCTTTTGTGTGTCCTTGTTAGTTGTGAGAGTTATTACTCTTTGAAGATTTGGTCCTTTAGCAATTACCACTGGTATCTGAAACAAGAGATCAGATACTCTAGACAAGCAAGACTGCAGGTAATGTGGGACCCAACAAAACCATTACAGCTGATATCTTGGACTTCCACGGGTCATATTTCTGTCTACAATTTTATGTGGATTACAGCTGTTATGACTAATTCTGTGGCATTAGTCATCGATGACTCCAGTATACTTGTGACCCCTCTTTCCCTCACTTTGATTCCACCACCTATGTTCTCATTCAAATTAAAATTTCCTAGTGCTGTCAGGGAGATGGCATTTCACTCTAATAACTCCAAAAATCAATTGGCTGCCTTTTTGTCAGATGGAAGCTTCTGTCTTGTGGAGCTTCCAGCTCTTTCCTTTTGGGATGATCTAGAAGGGAAAGAATTTTCTGTTGAGCCTTCAGTTTGTGACATAGCATTTGGTTCTCTTTTGCATCTTGAGTGGTTAGACTCTCAGATTCTTCTGGCTGCTTCGCATGTTGGGTTCCATAATGATAGATCCTTGTCAGAAGCTGCAACAAAGAATTATCAGCGTCTGGGTTATCATTTGATGGAAGTTGTGGCTCTTTGCTCTGAAAATCATGTTCCTGATTCAGTTACTTGTTCTAGCTGGAATGTGGAAGTATCCAACCAAGTTTTTGTAGAGAAGCTAGTAATGGGCATTGCTAGTAATCCTGCCAGAAAAGGTTCATCATTTGTCCAACTTAATGGAGGGGATGTTTTTGAGTATGTCTCACAGGCAAGCATGCCTGAAACAGTTTCTGCCCCATATTTTGAAAAATACAATGAGGCGGGTTTCTCTTCATCTTGCCCTTGGATGACTGTGGCTTATGTTAATAGTGGTGCACAATTGAAACCATTGCTATTTGGACTTAATGACCATGGCGTGCTTCATGTAGATGGGGGCATATTATGCAACAATTGCAGCACCTTTTCTATCTACTCTAACTCTTCTGATCAGATCATTACACACTTGGTTCTTGCCACAAAGCAGGATTTGCTTTACATTGTTGACATCTCTGATGTTTTGGATGGACATGCTCCGTTAAAATATGAAAACTTTATGCACATTGCCAGAAAAAAAAGGGAAGAGGAATGTAGAAATTTTATTAACATATGGGAAAGGGGTGCTAATATCATCGGTGTTCTTCATGGCGATGAAGCTGCTGTTATACTTCAAACTATTAGAGGGAACTTGGAATGCATCTGTCCTAGAAAATTAGTTCTGACCTCAATTACTAATGCATTAGTACAGAAGCGATTTAAGGATGCTTTGCTTATGGTAAGGCGTCATAGAATAGATTTCAATATTGTTGTTGATTACTGTGGCTGGCAAGCCTTTCTCCCTTTTGCTTCTGATTTTGTAAGTCAGGTAAATAATTTGAGCTATATCACTGAGTTTGTTTGTGCCATAAAGAATGAGAATACAGCTGTGAAGTTGTATCAGAACCATATATCATTTCCTTCTGCTGATTTAAAAGATAAGCCTGCTGTATGTCCTGAGGCTTCTGATTCTAAGTGCAAGATCTCTGGTGTTCTATTAGCAATTAGAAGGGCCCTTGAGGAACAAGTATCTGAAAGTCCTGCCAGAGAGCTTTGTATCTTGACCACCCTTGCACGAAGTGATCCTCCAGCACTAGAGGAAGCTTTGGCAAGAATAAAGATGACTAGGGAAATGGAATTATCAGGATCAAGCGACCAAAGAAGAACGTCTTTTCCATCTGCTGAAGAGGCTCTCAAACACTTGTTGTGGTTGTCTGATGCTGATGCTATTTTTGAAGCTGCATTAGGCTTGTATGATTTGAACCTTGCAGCTATTGTAGCATTAAATGCTCAGAGGGATCCGAAGGAATTTCTTCCTTTTCTCCAGGAACTGGAACGCTTGCCAACTCTCCTGATGCAGTATAGAATTGATCTTCATTTGAAGAGGTACGAGAAGGCTCTTAAGCATATTGTTTCTGCAGGGGATGCCTATCATTCAGATTGTATGGCTCTTTTGAATGATCAACCTCAGCTATTTCCTCTTGGACTTCAGCTACTCACTGACCCGTCAAAGAGAAAGCAGATTCGTGAAGCATGGGGTGATCATCTGGTCAATGAGAAATCCTTTGATGATGCTGCCACAACATTTTTGTGCTGTTTCTGTTTAGAAAAAGCTCTTAAGGCTTATCATGCTTGCGGTAATTGGAGTGGTGTACTGACTGTTGCTGGTCTTCTTAAACTTGATAAAAAAGAAGTTTTGAAGTTGGTTCATGAGCTTTGTGAAGAACTCCAAGCACTTGGTAAACCAGGGGAAGCTGCCAAGATTGCTTTAGAATACTGTGGGGATGTTAATTTTGCAATCAGCTTATTGATTAGTGCTAGGGAATGGGAAGAGGCTCTGAGGATTGCATTTATGCATAGGAATGATGATCTAGTCAGTGAAGTGAAAAATGCTTGTGTTGAATGTGCTGGCATCTTGGTCAGCGAATATGACGAGGGACTGGAGAAAATCGGGAAGTATCTCACACGTTATTTGGCTGTTCGTCAACGAAGATTATTGGTTGCAGCAAAGCTGCGATCTGAGGAGCATTCTGTGAATGACATCGATGATGACACCATATCTGAAGCTAGCAGTAATTTCAGTGGCATGAGCGCTTATACTACAGGGTATGCTGATCAATTTCCTTGTTGAATTAGCAGATGTGCTTTGCCATTATTCCTGATTGCAGTTTATACTCTTTCAAGTAATGTCCATCTACTAGATTTGTTGAAAATCAACCTTTTGAACCCACTTGTTATTTCTGTTCTTCCCAATATTTTAAGCTTTAAAATTCATTTTAGGTCCTAACAGGTCAACACATCCATCCATCCACAAATTACCGAATAATGTGCACATAACTAAGGAGAAGTCACCCTCTTAGTTATATACAAGGACCAAGGAGGCTTCTCCAAAAGAGCTCTTATCAAAACACAAACCAAGTGATTGCTCCGCATTACAAATAACACTTACTAAAATGGCACATCAGTTCAAGAAAAATTGACAAAGCATCATGTGCAGCAGGTCCTATGAGCAGCAATGATGGCGCATTACTACAAAGACAAAGAAAAAGTAACCTTAAGTTCAGTTAGCATACATGGCCAAGCAGTTAGAGAACTTGCAAAACAAAGCTGCCAAAGTACTAACATCATAAATCAACTCTACACTAATAACTCTAAAGAAGATCCCAGGTTATACAAAAGGTCAGAGATTGTGAACAATGAATAAATTGGTAAAGAGAAAACAAAGTATAAGGGAGTAATTTAACTACAGCGCCAAATATTGGACTAATTTCTTCATAGAACCCTGAGATTTCAAATGTATTCACCCCCCCTCTGTCGCTCTCTCCGGTCACACAAACCAATAAGTTTCAAACGCCCATCTTCCATCCTTCTGGTGAGCGGGTTAAAAGCACTTACGTTGCAACCAAACACTCCTTCTCGCCCCCCCCCCTCTCTCTCCCCCCCCCCCTCTCCCTCCCCCCCCCCCCCCCCCCCACCCCCCTTCCCCCCTTCACCTCTCTCCACCACAAGCTTTACACAACAGAATCACTCTCTCCTGGCTTTTTGTCCATACAATGCCAGTAAGTGAAG
>PYUH01004018.1:168244-216777 GCA_016808085.1 Suaeda aralocaspica | reverse complement strand
AAAGATGACTAGGGAAATGGAATTATCAGGATCAAGCGACCAAAGAAGAACGTCTTTTCCATCTGCTGAAGAGGCTCTCAAACACTTGTTGTGGTTGTCTGATGCTGATGCTATTTTTGAAGCTGCATTAGGCTTGTATGATTTGAACCTTGCAGCTATTGTAGCATTAAATGCTCAGAGGGATCCGAAGGAATTTCTTCCTTTTCTCCAGGAACTGGAACGCTTGCCAACTCTCCTGATGCAGTATAGAATTGATCTTCATTTGAAGAGGTACGAGAAGGCTCTTAAGCATATTGTTTCTGCAGGGGATGCCTATCATTCAGATTGTATGGCTCTTTTGAATGATCAACCTCAGCTATTTCCTCTTGGACTTCAGCTACTCACTGACCCGTCAAAGAGAAAGCAGATTTATGAAGCATGGGGTGATCATCTGGTCAATGAGAAATCCTTTGATGATGCTGCCACAACATTTTTGTGCTGTTTCTGTTTAGAAAAAGCTCTTAAGGCTTATCATGCTTGCGGTAATTGGAGTGGTGTACTGACTGTTGCTGGTCTTCTTAAACTTGATAAAAAAGAAGTTTTGAAGTTGGCTCATGAGCTTTGTGAAGAACTCCAAGCACTTGGTAAACCAGGGGAAGCTGCCAAGATTGCTTTAGAATACTGTGGGGATGTTAATTTTGCAATCAGCTTATTGATTAGTGCTAGGGAATGGGAAGAGGCTCTGAGGATTGCATTTATGCATAGGAATGATGATCTAGTCAGTGAAGTGAAAAATGCTTGTGTTGAATGTGCTGGCATCTTGGTCAGCGAATATGACGAGGGACTGGAGAAAATCGGGAAGTATCTCACACGTTATTTGGCTGTTCGTCAACGAAGATTATTGGTTGCAGCAAAGCTGCGATCTGAGGAGCATTCTGTGAATGACATCGATGATGACACCATATCTGAAGCTAGCAGTAATTTCAGTGGCATGAGCGCTTATACTACAGGGTATGCTGATCAATTTCCTTGTTGAATTAGCAGATGTGCTTTGCCATTATTCCTGATTGCAGTTTATACTCTTTCAAGTAATGTCCATCTACTAGATTTGTTGAAAATCAACCTTTTGAACCCACTTGTTATTTCTGTTCTTCCCAATATTTTAAGCTTTAAAATTCATTTACTGGCGATTTGTATGGACAAAAAGCCAGGAGAGAGTGATTCTGTTGTGTAAAGCTTGTGTGAGAGAGAGGTGAAGGGGGGAAGAGGGAGGGGGGAGAGAGAGAGAGAGAGAGAGAGAGAGAGAAGCAGAGAATGTTTGGTTGCAAGTAAAGTGCTAAAATTTAACCCTGCTCACAGAAGGATGGTAAGATGAAAGGCGTTTGAAACTTATTGGTATTGGTGTGACAGACAGAGAGACAGACAGAGGAGGGGGATGAAACATTTGAAATCTCAGGGTTCTATGAAGAAATTAGTCCAAATATTTAGGCGCTGTAGTTAAAATTACTCCCTTATACTTTGTTTTCTCTTTACCAATTTATTCATTAGTTCACAATCTCTGACCTTTTGTATAACCTGGGATCTTCTTTAGAGTTATTAGTGTAGAGTTGATTTATGATGTTAGTACTTTTAGGCAGCTTTGTTTTGCAAGTTCTCTAACTGCTTGCCATGTATGCTAACTGAACTTAAGGTTACTTTTTCCTTGTCTTTGTAGTAAATGAGCCATCACATTGCATGCTAACTAGGACCTGGCTGCACAATGAATGCTTTGTCAATTTATTTCTATGAAACTGTATGTGACCATTTTAAAGTTAAGTGTTATTTGATAAATGCGGAGAACAAACTCATATGGTTTAGTGTTATTGATAAGAGCTCTTTTTGGAGAAGCCCTAATTGGTCCTTTGCATATAACTAAAGAGGTGACTTCTCCTTAGTTATGTGCACATTATTAGGTAATTTGATGGATGGATGGATGTGTTGACCTGTTTAGGACATATTTCAGATAGTGGATTATATTTAGGAGAAGAACACATGCCTAAACCTTTTCTAAATTTTGGAGTCCTGCCTCTGCCTAGCTTTGATTTCTTCCTTCCAGGGCTTCTACAATTTCTTTTACTGTAGTTATAATCTCATTATAAATGCCTCTTACTTATTTCCTCTTTTCTCTGCTCACTTCTGTTCGCTTTTAACTTCCACCTCTAATTAGCCAGGATGTTGTGTAATCAAACTTTGACTAGGAACACTTCATAATCAGAACTTTGAAAGTTTTAGAGTGCTACACCTATTTGAAATTTCTGGATCCTCCCCTGATAATCAATGTAATTTATTTATTAATATTATTTTTACTAAGACAATATTATGGAAAATTAAGGGACCTTGTGTCTAGTTAATAGTTGTACAAGTGCCTTTGATGAAGTAGTGATGAATATTATTCTATTCTAATTTGTTGTAAAACACCATAAAAAATGGGTAAATCCACTTGTAGAATTTGTTTTTTGGTTGTTAAAACTATCTTATAAGACATTTCACTTATTAGTATCACCTTTTAAGTTGCAAATCAAGGGTATTATTTACCCCATTTTCTAAAAAGGAAAACAATAACGATTAGTTTCCGTTTTGGGCATTTGTGGACCTTCATGAAATTTAATCAAGGTTGGTTTTATACAAAAAAAAATGTTGTTGAAGGTGTTTTTCGACAAAAATCTGAAACCGAACGGCAGTTATTTCCTTAAAGTTTATTTAATAAAAAATTGCCTTTAGAAAAAAAATAATGACGTTACTTATTGTTATCAAGAGTTCAGTGGTGTTTATTTTATATTTTCCTACTATTACGCATATGATTTTAGGTATACTGTTCTTTTAATGATATTCTTTTTATTCATGGAAATGTTCGCCTCAATTTGTTAGCACATGCCTGTGCTTCCAGGCCCCAACCTCATGCCTAGACTCTAGGACCCTATTATTGCATTGCCTGATTTAGTTGAAGTTTTGGACAGGATTATTGGGCAATTTAACCATTTTACCGTTAGTGTTTTAAAAAACATAACATGTTGATGTGATCTTTTTTCTAAACATATTTGTTTTAACTGTCAATTGAGATTGAATAGATGGTTAACTTAGTGGCCGCATAATCTTTAATTCTGTATTAAAAACCAGTTGCTGGTCAGTTAAATTATTAATCAAAGAGTGGTGCTTCCTTCAAAATAATACGAATAAATAAGGTGGTTTGCTGAAGAACATTCACTTGACTAGAAAATGTTAATTTAATCTTCTTGAGTAGATATTCATTTTTAAGCATCAAGTGTAATGTAATCGATAAAGGTGTTAAACTATCGATTTCATCTTCTATCATCAGAATCACTGAAAATATGATAAATGGAAAATAAATAAATAAAATAGATTGTTTTGATAGCTTCCTCTAATTTTTCATTTCCATTTATACTGTTAGCTAGGGCATTAGCTCCAATACTTGTGTATTTCGACTTAATGAATCCGTGAATCTTCTGCAGCCATGCCCTTCAGTTTCCTGGCCATTCTATTTAACACTTTTTTCCTAATTTTGTTGGTTTCTTTTTGCTATCCTATTGTCTGACACTCTTATGGCATCCAACTTCACTATGACAGGACACGAAAGAGTTCTGCTGCTTCTGTCACTTCCACTACTCTTAGCAAATCAAGAGAAAGCAGACGTCAGAAAAAGAAAGGGAAAATTCGTGCTGGCAGGTACTGTATCCTTTGAAATTGTGTATTTTCCTTTTTGTTTGATGATGCCTGATGTAACCCTCTTTTGCTTACTGTTTTTTCATTTTCTGAAAACCTTTAATAATGTAGCCCTGATGAGGAGCTAGCTCTGGTAGAGCACATTAAGGGTATGGCTATGACCTCGGGCACTAGGCGTGAGCTGAAATCTCTGTTATCCACCCTTTTGTTGCTTGGCATGGAAGAAACTGCTAAGAAGCTGCAGCAAATTGGTGAACGATTTCAGCTTTCTCATTTGGCAGCTGTCAAGTTGACTGAGGATGCAACATCCACAGAGATTGTAAATGACCAGATATATTCTCTGGAACGTTACATAAAGATAGTGAAAAGCGAGGAGTATGATCCAGAAGTTTTTACCTGGCGTTCCAAAATTTTGCCATCTCAGGCAAGTGTCAGTGCTTAACTGCTTACTGTATAGTACAAGGGATAAAGTGATGCGTAGGTATGATTCCTGAACATTGCCATTGTAACTTATGGCTTGTTTCTTTGCATGTTTTGTAGATGGTGGACTTCAGCTAGCCTTTTTCTATTGTATCTGTGGGCCTGTGACAGAAGAGTGGAAGAGTTGGTTAATTATAGAGGAAGGAAGTCACAGTTACTAGAAATTATACATTTTGTTATAATGATGTGCCTAGTTTGTATGTAGTAGGACTAGTAGCTACATACAATTAGAGAAAATTATTTCTGTCTACTCGAATTTTGGAAAATTGCATACTTGGTTAATTATTGCTTTCGTCAAATAATGTTTGTTGAAAGCTGAAGCTATCTGACAAGGCTGATTGTTTGCCTTGCCACCGTAATTGTAAGGGCACACTAGCAAACGATCGTTGGTCTTACTAATTACTGTACTGCATTCTGGTTTTTTGACACCCCAACGTATTTGAAGTCTTTAGCATTCCAAGCACAAATACATATAGGAAGAGACCAGAAGTAAGATACTCTTTGTAGATAGTTATAGAGTCATCATGATTCATGATTGAAATAGGGGACAAAAAAGAAAAGTTCAACACTCTTGTTTGCGGAATATCTTCAGGAGTTGCACTTTTGTTTGCGGAATATCTTTGGGAGTTCTAGCAAGAAAACTTTTGTGAAAATATTTGAGTTCTAGCCACGTGAGTATTGTATGATTATTAATAGATTGTCTCTTACTTTTACTTATTACAGTAATGTATGCTCCTACCAGTATAATCAATGAAACTTTTCATTGCTTATCTTCTGTTCTCATGGCGTCTTTGCTGGAATGGACTACAAATATACTGATCCAATCACATTCACCTCCAACACACTTACACACCTCACAATACCAGCGACAGCAAAAAAAATCGTCAAATGCAGCCATTTTTCGAATACCTTAAACTTTAGTAGTAACAAATTACTAGTAAATCTTTAGAGATGAAGTTTAGTAGCAAGTCTTTTGTTGCCTTTGTTATGTTTTTCATTGTTGCTTCGATACTGAACATTTGAATTACTAATGGTCTACCTTCTTTTGGGAGTGTTGGGAATGCTTTCGAAAATATTGTAGGAAAGTTAATCCTAAAAAATGAGAAAGAATTTAATAAAGGTGCTAAAGAAGCCTACGATTTGGGTGAAGAAGTCCATTGTAAAAGTTTTCAAAATACTGATAGTAAGATAGTGAATTCACCAGCGTCAAGTCGTCAACTACACCACCAAAAATTAATGCTCGAAATAGGTGCTCTTCTTGCAAAACAAATAGAGTTGCTAATTAACCAAAAGTGCCATCATACTACACAGTAAGTGAGGGTGATTAACCTAAAGGTTTTTTGATATAAGCAGCTGAATTTCGACGTTGTTCTTGCAAAGCTGTGAAACCAATCTTGTAATTTTCCTACTAGTAATGTGTATCAGACTATCAGTATATTATTTGCGAATCATTACGTTATATGGATAATATCCTTTGTTTCATGGATAACATATCATTATAATAACTTACAGTATTAATTCCTTCCAATATAAGAATACTGACATACTTATCAGATTAAAAATCTTGTGTTTAGCATTGTCATAAATTTTTATTATTACGCAATTTTTTTAAGAGCTTTAAATAGATAATAGATATCTAACCCTCGAAAAACAATGGTTGAATCACCAATTCACTCTTATCAACAGCTAGTTAAAAAAATAATGGGGGACAAAGAGTAGAACGATCGTCATAATCCTAAGATAATTAGGATTTTGGTTCGTGTTCTTGGCTAGCAACAACCATGACACTATCTTTGTGGTGTCTAGCCAGGGAAATGACATACTGTAGAGAAGTATATGAAGTCTTCAAGTGGGTCCAATTTTAGAGCAATTTCAGCAGAATATCTAAATCCAATTTGCTAAGATTTATTGTAAAATTTCTCATAATAAATGCAATAATTAGTTATAGTTTATTGAATTCATCTTTAATATCAGAATTATTAACAACAGTTCTCATATGCAGCCTGCCGCATTATTTAGGAATTGTGTGGCAGGCCCAAAGTTTTGATCAGCCAATTGTGAAGTTAACGGTGTTAGTCTTCCGTTAGTTGACCGTTAGTCCTTTTTTCTTGTTTTTTGTTTCAAAAACTGTTCATCTTCATTTACTTGTAACCGCCATTTTTTTTTATTTTCTCTCTCTTCAAATTCTCTCTTCAAATTCTCTGTAATTTCTAGGTTTTCGTTCAAATTTTTTTGTTTCTTTTGTGAAATTCATTTCTTAATCTTCATCTTCTTCGTTCTTTTGTTCATAATTTCATTCGAGATGCCGAAAATCAAGTATCGAGTCAAAGGAGCTAAAAAGGATTATAGTAGTGTTCGCTATTCAAGCCGAAAATCAAGTGAGTTTTATGCTTTATGTTTTTAATTTGAATTCACTTTGCATAATTTAAGTAGTTTAGTCACTTTATTTGTTGTTTTTAGTTCAAATTTAGTGCGCTAAAATGTGACATAATTTTGTTAGTTTTTGTGTATAATTTTGGTTTTTGATAATGTTTTGGTAATGTGATTGAACTATTTTTCTGTTTTATTTAGCTTCAAAGAACTATTGTAATTTTTTTGAGATTTAATCATTTTCTCTAATCTTGTAACCTTATTTTAGTTGAATAGTAACCCTTGTTGTTGTGTTTTATGCTGTATGATGTTATTTTTACTTTGTTAATGTTAATTTTGCTGTACGTTACTTTATTTTTCATTTATTAAGTTGTTGTTATGCGTTTTTTTGTTGTATTAGTTGTGTTTTTTTAATGATCTATGATAAATTGTTTGATGAAGAACTAAATATTTGTTCTATTTTGAATTTTATGTTATAATTTTGATTGTTTTGTTTTTCAGAAGCTGATGATGAAAAGGAATTAGAGAATGATAAAGTTTGTGATCGTGATGAAGTTAGTAAGAATTTAGATAAAGATGATGTTGTTGAAGGAATTAGAGATGCTGATGATGAGACTGAAGTTGTCAACAAAGATGTTGATAAGGAGATGATGATGAAACAAAGAACAAAGATGATAAAGATTATGAGGAGACTGTGTCTGAATCATTGTATGAGAAGAGTACATATGAAACTGAAGCTGAGAAGTGTGTAGATTCTGAGGAAGCAACTTTAAATGATAATTTGACTGATGATTTGAATGTTGATCATGATGATGATGATTTTGTTCTCTCTGATCTTTTGCGCAAAAACTCTACTAGGAATACGAGGAGTAATAAGATAAAAGTGGCTTTGAAGAAGAAGCCTGGTTTTAGTAGAAAAAAGTCACAAGTTCCTGTTGAAAAAGTTGGATTGGATGATTCATCACAACTTGATGATGCTAAGGTATTGCGTCGTAAGAAACGTACTATAGGTGGTGTTAAAAGTGAAGCTGTGAAGGAGCCGTATAAAAAGAAAGGAAGGGTTACTGCTGATTCAAAGTCTACTGTTGTTGTTTGTCCTGCTGAAGTTGTTGATCTTGAGAAGCAATCCACTGATACGTATGTCTTTGATCTTATGTTACATTTTTTTTACATTATGTTCTCAATTATAGTTTTATTTTAAGTGCTGTATGTTAATTTTTGTGATGTTGTTTTATTTGTGCTCTATTTTTTTATGTTTTAGGGCTTAGCATATGTCTTAGAAATTTACTAAATCTTTGTTTGAAGGGTTACTAGATGTTGGTTGGAGGGGTTATTATATTTTAGTTTAGGGGTTACTAGATGTTGGTTGGAGGGGTTATTATATTTTAGTTCAGGGGTTACTAGATGTTGGTTGGAGGGGTTATTAGATTTTAGTTCAGGGGTTACTAGATGTTGGTTGGAGGGGTTATTATATTTTAGTTTAGGGGTTACTAGATGTTGGTTGGTGGGGTTATTATATTTTTAGTTTAGGGTTTACTAGATGAAGTAGTTAGGGGTTACTTTTCTTGATATTATTAGGATTATGAGTTTTTTAAATATTTATATTGATATTATTGTATCTTTTCTTGTTTTTTTTTTTTTTTTTTTTTTTTTTTTTTTTTTTGTGCTGGTGATTTAACAGTAGATGCAGAACTCATGCTTTATTGAATTTATGTGAAGGACTCATGATCCAGAAGAAAGTTTGTGATGTTGGTTTTGGTAGTGTGTTTGATATCAAGATGACAGAATTTCCTCGTGAGATGCAGCGATGGTTATGTTCTAGGTTCTTATGTGAGTCAAGGTATTTTATGATATCTTCTAACAAGGGATATCAGATAAAAGATGAGGATGTGCATGATGTTTTTGGAATACCTATTAATGGTGATGAAGTTCCTATTTCTGCATCAACTACATATGTTGAGATAAGACAACGATGGAGGATGATTTATGGTTGTAAGTCAACTATTGGGGTTAAACTGTTATATGATAAGATTGAGAATGATGAGGAGATGAAGTCTGGGAATGATGAGTTTAAGAGATGTTTTGTTATGTATGCAATGAGTATATTGTTTGCCCCTTTACCTACTCGGATTGTTGATTTTAAGATTATTCGGGCTTTCGAGGATGTTAATATGATTTCAAAGTATAATTGGTGTCAGTTTTGTTTGGATCAGCTTGCTACAAGTTTATCATCATATACACCTAGTACAAGATATGTTGGTGGTTGTTTGTTGCTGCTGCAGATAGTTTATTTTCATAGGCTATTGTATCGAGGCAATCACTCACCAAAGACTTTGCCTTTGATAAAACACTGGACCAATGAAAAGGTTAGGGCTAGACATCAAGCTGAAAATGGTAAGTGGGGTATTGGTGAGTTGGACAAGGATTCATATTCAATCACTAGAAAATGTAGTGATGAGATAAAGGTTGTTATTGAGAAATATGATGTTGATCATTGCAGCATGAGGATTCTACCAAACAACAGCTTGAATTTAATGAAGAAGAAAACACTGTTGAAGAAGAGTGTGCAGCTGAGGAGCACATTCAGGAAAAGTATTCAGAGCAAACTGATTTTGAAGAAATACAAGAAGGGTTGAGTGATTTTGTACTGCACAGCAATGATCAAGTTGATGCTAGTCAATGCTTCACTCAGAATCTCTCACAAGATTTACATCGTGTTGTTTCTTTTGTTGTGCCAGACAATATTCTTACTGATGAAGAAATTAAAAAAATTGCAAAGACTGTAAGTAATTTAATTTATTAAGTTATTTAATTTTTTTTAACATTGGTCTTTTAAGATATTTGTTTGGCCTTGTTGCTGTGGTTAGAGTTGGTAAATAACTTTAAGGGGTTACTAACATAATTTAAAGGGGTTACTAACAGTCCTTTTAGGTAAAATAATTTTTAGGGTTATTAAAATATCTTTAAGGGGTTACTAATACAGCTTTTGAGGGATTACTAAAACAATTTTAAAGGGGTTACTAACTAGCTTTTGAGTGATTACTATATAATTTTGAGGGATTACTAAAAACAAATCTAAGGGGTACTAATGCAGCTTTTTAGGGGTTACTAAAAACAATTTTGAGGGATTTCTAAAAAAACTTTTAGGGGTTACTAAACAACTTTAAGTGATTAGTAAAACAATTTTTAGATATTATTTTTGTATGGTAAATAATTGTATGTTGTGTCTTTGTATGCTAAATATATTATTTTTTGCAGCGTACTGAAGAATTGTATCTGTTGTTGCTAAAGCAATAAGGTGGGGTAGGGACTGTGAGGATTTCGCTGACGTAGACTGGACGCGTGAGTAGTTTGGTTGCCTGTGACGTACCTCCAAGTACCTGCAAAAAAGGGACAATAATCCTCGTAGGATTATTTCCCCCTCCGATGCTTAAGTAAGTATTTGAAGGAGGAGTAGTATACAGTAATCAACAAGTAAACAATTCTAGAGAGAAGTTCTAGAGAGAAGTTTTCCCTTTTAGTAAGTATTTTTTGTCTTAATTTCAGTGTACTTGTTATCAGAATTTTGGAATATTTATAGCCTCAAGTACAATTTCTTACCCACTGAGATTGTGACATTTGTCATCATCTCTTTGATTATCTTCCTTCATTGCCTAATGGGCTTTAGAAGGGAAGTTTAAGGCCCCATGGTTTGTTTTAGCTCTTTTTGTCATTGACGAATAAGAGCTTGACATGTGGCAGATACAGAGTTACAAATGGACCAGTAAAAAGGTGACACGTGGCAGTGTGGGCCCACTCATGCAGACTCATCACTGCCACGTGGCAATCCTATGCTGGCATTTTAGGACTCGTGGCCTAATTGTGATATGACACGTGGCCATGTGGGGTCCACTCATAGCAGACTCATCACTGCCACGTGGCAATCCCATGTCATCTCTTTATAGGGACAACGTGGTCACTCGTAGAAGCTGACACGTGGCGGTGACTTGTCATGCCACATCAATTGCCCCTCAGATGGGGGATGAATCATAATTCATTACCCATCTGATTTTAAGCAGGTCTTTGGCTTACTGTGCAGGCCCATTTACATTTTTGGGGGGAAATGGGAGTTTTAAAATTTTCCCCCCTTTTACCCTCACCCTTCTCTTTAAATAGAGGGTGGAGGTAATTTCATTTTTCAATTTCAGCACTTGTGAATTTTTATAGAGAGAGAAAGTAGTAAGAGAAATCAATAGAATTCCTAGAATTCCCAAAGGCGATTTCCGGTGAGTTTAGGCGATCTCAGGCGAAGCTTCAGTCAGTGAATAGTGTATTCAGATCTTTATCCTACCAACTTCTTACTAGGTAACTATTACCTGGTCGGTTTCATTTTGTTTTCTTAATTATTTATATGTCTTTAGTTCGTCTTCTCCTCTTAATGCTTGTACTCAATTTTTAGTTGTTCCTAGTAATAAACAAGTAGAAGTGGGTCAGGGTTCATCACCTGGCTCCCAATACTCTATAGCCCCAAATATTCTTTCTTCATTGGGGTCACCGAATCTTCCATTCCTTCCTGTGCAGGAGGACATGGCAAGAATTAAGCAAACTGCTTCAACAATATTCACAAGGCAAGGGTCCAGCAGACTCCATTGAAGAGATGGAGAGATCTGCAGACAAAGCGAATCAGGGACATCGGCTTCTGATTCTGACAATGAGGTCTCGCACCTCCACGTAAAACTACCACCTATCCCACACCAGAGACTGCTTTGGTGAGATGGGAGGCCATAAAGGACATTAAAAATTGTCCTTTATGGTAATTCCTTTATTAACCATAAAAGCTTTCAGCTTATTCTTCCTAAGAAGGGCGATTCCCTTCTTAGTGCCCCAGAGGGATGCTTCGGTTATCTACATGTCTATGATAGACATGGGGGTTTCAATTCCTTTTCTTCCTTTCCTTTTAAACCTTCTTAATCGTTATGACTTAGGTTTATGTCAATTAACCCCGAATTCATGGCATCATATTGTGACTTATGCTGCCACTTGTAAATTAAACAACCTTAGACCCTCTTCGGCAGCCTTTGTACATATGCATAAATTAACCAAGGCTGCCGGATGTAAACATGGCTGGTTTACTTTGGCTAATGATGATGACTACATCACTGCCATTGAGAAGTCTAATAAGGCTACCTCTTGGCGTGGTGACTTTGTCTTCATTAAGTATGAGGACCCCGATTTTGTAGCTAGGATGAGCAAATGGAACTTAAGCCCTAAATTCAAAGGCAAAGTATCCAACCCACCCAAACTAAATACAAATGACTTAGCCATTTTAGATTTATTTAGGAAAACAACAGCTAAATGGAAAGGGATGACTTATGAGATTCCCTCCAAATGGATACCTTTCAAATTTCTTTTTACTGACCACAAGTTTCTTGAAGCTTGTGGGTTAGTGTATGGTGGTAATGCTGGTAGGTCACTTTTTCCCTTCTTTTGTATTATTAATTTTTTTATTTGAATTTGTTAAGTGTAAGTGATTCGGTCTTAATTTGCAGAAAAAGCATTAAACGAGCTACCCGACGAGAAAAAAGGCAAAATGGACCAAGCCGAATTCCTTCGTCGACTAGCTCAGTCAAAGGAAAAGACGCCTCTCCAGAAGAGGCAAACTACGGAGGTATAGACACCGGACTTGCCAAAAGTCCTGTCACCTTCATTTCATTCGGCATCCTTTATACTAATTATTCAATTTACTTTTATTTAATTTATTATGTTAAACAATGTAACTTAAAGTTATTATACTTTGTAACAATTTAACTTGTAATCATAACCTTTCTATTGTTTACCGGATTCTTTATACTTAGAATTTCTGTTTTTTCTTTCTGTTTTTGAAAAACTATGTGACATATCCGGTGTTCTTATCAGACACCGGGTGTGTCGAATTATATTTCCTTTGTATTTGATTCGGCTTTCATTCACTTATAATTTTGTTATCCTTATATTGTTATTAACCTTTGGTAGCAATAAGTCATAAATGCATCCGGTGTCATTGCTTTGACACCGGATGTGCCAAAACATATAAGCCTCTGATTACATTCGGTCTCTTCTAATGAGGCCGGATGTAACTAGAATAAGCCAGGATTTGGCACATTCGGCGTCATCATATGATGCCGGATGTGCCAAAACATATAAGCCTCTGATTACATTCGGTCTCTTCTAATGAGGTCGGATGTAACTAGAGTAAGCCATAATTTGGCACATTCGGCGTCGTCATATGATGCCGGATGTGCCAAATCTTATTTCACCTGGATTGCATTCGGTCTCCTTATGGAAGGCCGAATGTAAATTAAGTGAACCTGGTTTTGGCACATTCGGTATCATTATATGATACCGAATGTGTCAATCTTTATTTGGCCTTAAGTTTTTTACAAAATTTTGAAATCATATGTGTTTCTTTTTACAAATGTACAAAATCCATTACTTTACATGTTTCTTATTATTTATCTTTGTATATATATTATTTTATTTTATTTTATTATTATTTTTTTTTATTTGTCCAATTAATCTAAATAGTCTTCCATGTCATTCAACTCGGTCAGCAACTATGAGGCCGAGTTGAATGTATGAGAATGCACTTTTGGCACATTCGGTGTCATTTCTGACGCCGAATGTGTCAAATATCCCTGTAATGGGTTTACTTTGTTAAGTGAGGACAGACCGAGTCCAGTGTGTTAACGTGGTGATTTTGGCACATTCGGTATCTATAATTGAGGCCGAATGTGTCAAATTTGTTTCCATGTGGACGCCACTCGGTCTTTCCGAACTGTGACCGAGTTAAACACATGCAAATGCTGTTTTGGCACATTCGGTCATGACTTGTGTCACCGAATGTGTAGATATGGCTTAGGACTTAGGTCCCCGAGTAGAGGGTGTGGTTATGCAAGTTTGGCATACTCGGTCATGAAATGTTTTAGTTTAATAACTTATCTTTCTTTTATTTTTGATGTTAATCAACTTTGTGTGGAATGTAATTATTGAACTGCCTTTGTTATTTTGCAGTCAACCAGAGATACCCGGCCATCTGTGCTGGGTAAAGAGAAGAAAGATAAGGGTAAGGAGAAGCTTAAAGCTCTCCCTACCAAAGTGAAAAGAAAGGAGAGTTCGACTCCACTCTCCATCAACCCCCAACAATCCAAAAAGAAGAGGCCGGCGTCGCTGGCCAGTACTGAATCTTCTCCGGCTTCCACCCCAAGTAAGCCGGTTGGGGAAAGTCCTTCATCGAAGGAAGTTCCCTATAAAAGAAAGGAGAAGGCTGGCCGGACGTCTGGCAGCCTTCAAAGGGACCCTGTCTTTGACAATCCCTACGAAACTGAGACCGGCCTCATGGATCCGGTCGAACAGGATGAGGCCAGACGTGCTGGCCGAACCATTGGAGGTACAGATCAGGATCCTTCTCTTCAGGATCCTAATGATCTTCCTCCACCAGACAAGGATCCTGCGGCCGGTATGCAGGAGGCCATCAGGGAGAACTTGCCCCTGGAGTTTCTTGACTCAGCTATGGCCACAGGTATTAAGTTTGCCCGTAACGTTGTTACATCTGTTTCGAGTACTCGTTCTGGAGATTCTATTACATCTCCTAGAGACCCTCGGGCTATAATTATTCCATTTCCCACTACAGATGTGGCTGACTCAGAGAGGGACTTCCTGGACGAGGAAGGTGACATCCCTTCTACCTCAAAGACCTTTGACTCCAACTACAAGAAGGAGTTGGTCAGAGAGGTTCTCCGCTGTGGAGACAAGGAGTACAAGGAGTCTTTAAGAGGCATCCTTGATGGACAGCTGGGTCCATGCTTCAACAGTTGTATTGAAGTAAGTTATTTAACATGTTTCCTTTTGTTGCTAACTTTTAATGACTTCTTTTTTACTTAGTGAGATTTTGACTAACTTGTGAATTTTCTTTTGACAGATCATCTTTCGGCTTCAATACTTACAAAAGTTGGTTGCTCAAACCAAAAAGGAGAGGGCAAAGGCAGCCCGAATGCAGACCATCTGCGAGTCTTACCTGAGTGAACAAGTCCGCCGAATCCAAGCTCAAAATTCACATGCTGTGAATGAGCTTTCTGCCTCTTTGGGTCAGGCCAAAGAGCAGAACTTGGTCATGGCTAAAAGAAACATGGAGCTATGGACCGAGTTGGAGGAGTTGAAGAAGAAAGAGGCGGACTGTGAGCAGATGGCCTCTGACAAGAGGGATGCCGAATTGAGGGCAGAAGAGGCTGAAAAGAAAGTTGCTGCTTTAACAGAGCAACTAAAAGAAGCTAACGTCCGGCTTGAAGAGGTTGAGAAAAAGAAAAACGAAGAACTTAACCAAGCCGGACAATTTGCAGTCCAAAAATATCTGGAAGGTGAAGAATCTACCAGAGAAAGGATTGCGGAGGCCTGGACTCTCGGCCTCGAGGAGTACGTCCCCTACCAGTACTTTGAAAGAAGACTGGATTATGCTACAAGGGCTCACTTAGCCAACCTTTGTGGGGATGCTCCTCCCAGCCCCTTTTGCCCCTCTGACGCCGAGGAGGAAGAAGCCGAGGATGAAGAGGAAGACAAGGAAAAAGAAGGAGCAGGAGCGGACACCACTGCTTCAACTACTATTGAGCCTCCTGCACCAACAGCCCCTTGATTTTCCTTTTTCAATTTATAACTTGTTGTATTTTTTGCTTTTTGTTCAATATTGGTTTTTCAAACCAAGTGTATTATACATTTATGCTTTAAGCATACTTTTTAATCAATCCATCCTTTTAATCAATGGCGTTTATAATTTATTTATTAGTCCTTTATATTTTTCCAAGTTGTTTTACTTAGAAATTTCATAGCTTCTTTATATTTCTAAGTGTTTTTACTTAGAATTTTCACAGGTCTGGGTATACTCCATTTGCAAAGCAGGTTTCATATTTCTAAGTCTTTTACTTAGAAGCATTCGTAGACATTTTTACTTTGAAATATTTCTAAGTGTTTATACTTAGAAATATTTCTAAGTGTCTTTACTTAGAGATATTTGTAGAGTTTAATACTCATAACCCTTGAACTTTATAAAACATAACTTTGTTCAAAACATTTCTTTATGAACCATTAAACACTGGTTAAAGATTTATAAATTATTTAAAGATTTATAATATAAGTTGTTCTGATTTAACTTCGAAGTATACTATGAGATTCAACCTGAACTTAGAAACTTCGAAGGTTTTTCTCAAAAATCTCAAAGCAACTCATATATCTCTAAGTATTTTTACTTAGAAGATATTTTTAAGCATTTTTACTTTGAAAAAATTTGGTGTTCTAAGTGTTTTAACTTAGTGTGTTTTTGGGGACTTAGAAATTTTTAACCATCCCTTTGGAATGTTTCATCCATCAGTCATAAATATTGAGGGTCAACTTTGACTTAGTAAATTTTAGATAAACCAAACATTTGCCAAATGTTTGTAGTTTAATTCGACATATCCGGCATGGTCGCATAACGCCGGATGTGTCTTAGTTAGTGATATTAGCAGCTTAGACATAGTCCTTTTAGGTGCCCTGGGCACCGGACGCAATGCACTTTATTCATACTAGATGACGCCGGATGTGCCAAATTTGTTGTTCTTATTATTTGACTCGGCCCCTTTTTAATGAGCTGTCACCGAGTGTATCCTACTGAATGAGGCCGAATGTGCCAAACTTAGTGTTTTTAACATTAAACTCGGTCTACTTTTTGGAGACCGAATCGAATGTGTGCAAACCCATATTTGGCACATTCGGTGTTTGGTCCCCCTTTTTGGTGACCTAATTGAATGTGCTCAAATACAAATTTGGCACATCCGGTAACAATAAGATCTCTGTGTTTACAAACTTTATACCTTAATTGCCCCTAAACATAGGGATCGAAATTGTTATTAGTTTTAAAGTAAGAATTTATATCCTAAGGCCAAATATCTGGCCTGCAGAGTTGATTTGGTGATCCGTAATCACTTAAGGGATCCTGCCCTTATTGCTTTCGCAATTGTTTAGCAAGTTTTAACTCATGGTTAAGTGTGGGGCTGTGCCCTCGAATGCTAAAGTCAGCATCTTATTTAAACAGGTGTGTATAGAGGCTAACATTAGAGAAAGAAGAAATTTCATTAATTACGGCCCGTAGCCGATTAAATACAAGATGAAATTTCTTCCCCATTGATCAATCGTGGATCAAAGAGGTGGGCACATGGCCTTACACTGGCTTCTTGAAACCAATTTCATAAATAATATTTTTTCAGATTATTTGTATTCCAAGTTCTGGGTACCTCATATCCATCCATAGTTTGTAATCGGTAAGTTCCATCCCTCAATACTTCTATTATCTTGTATGGACCTTCCCAATTAGGAGTAAGTTTACCCTGCTCATCCGCTCTCCCAATTGACTTCATCTTCCTCAGCACAAGATCCCCCAACTTTATTGGCCTATGGTCTACCCTCTTGTTATGTTCTCTTGCCATTTTTAACTTGTATATTTCTTGCCTAAGTAGAGCATTGCCTCTAACCTCAGGTAACATGTCTAAGGTGGCTTTCATCATTTCCCAGTTAGCCCCTTCGTCATATAACATAACTCTTAGGGTAGGCTCACACATTTCAATAGGAAGAACAGCTTCTGATCCATATACCAGCATAAATGGAGTTTCTCCGGTGGAGTTCTTTGTTGTTGTCCTGATAGACCAAAGAACATTGTACAATTCGTCTACCCACAAACCTTTGGCAGCATTCAGCTTTTTCTTCATTCCTGTGCTAATGATTTTGTTGAAGGCTTCCACTTGTCCATTAGCTTGTGGATAGCCAACTGAGGCAAAATGAGCTGAGATGCCTTGGTCTTCTAGCCATACTCTTAATTGAGGAGTCTCAAACTGAGGACCATTATCAAACACCATTGACTGAGGCACCCCGAACCTTGTTATTATGTTTTTCCAAATAAACCATTTGACATCCCCATGTTTGATACTTCTCATTGGCTCTGCTTCTACCCATTTGGTAAAGTAGTCCACTGCCACCAAGACATACTTCCTTTGTCCTGATGCTTGTGGAAATGGGCCAAGAATGTCCATTCCCCACTTAGCAAAAGGTATTGGGCTCAAGACTGGGTTCAAATTATTGGCTGGCTTCTGTGGTAGATTACCGAACAGCTGACACTTGTTACATTTTTTGACATAAGTCATTGCGTCATGTCTCAGGCTTGGCCAGTAATACCCAGTTCTTAGTGTCTTTTCTGCCAGTGCTCTTCCCCCTATATGAGAGCCACAAAACCCCTCATGGATATCTTCAAGGATCTCCTTTCCTTTTTCCGGGGTGATGCACTTTAGTAGTGGATGAGTAAAAGACTTCTTGTATAGTTGCCCCTGCCATAGAACGAACCATGCATCTCTAGCTTTCACATATTTTGCTCGTTGTGGGTCGTTCGGCAAGGTTTCATTGTTTTTGTAGTCAATAATCTCATCCATCCACGAGCTTCCTCGGCTGATGAAGTTAACCTCCATCTCTTCTATGCTTCTTTTCTCTTTAACCTCCCAGAAGACTGTTCGAGGATTCTCACCCACTGCAGAGCTTGCTAACTTGGAAAGAGCATCAGCTTGATTATTTTCAGACCTTGGGATCTGCATTATTTCAAACTTGTCTAATCCTTTGACCTCCTCTTGAAGTATATTCAAGTATTTAGCCATACTTGCATCTCTTGCCTCATAGTCACCCAAGTATTGGCTCACAATAAGCTGAGAGTCTGATTTTGCTTCTATCTTTTTTGCCCCAGCAGCTCTGCATAATTTGACTCCGGCAATCAATGCCTCGTACTCGGCCTCATTATTTGATGTCTGAAATTTGAATCTCATGGCATACTCATAGATGTCACCCTCAGGTGACTTACAAATAATGCCTGCCCCACATCCATTCTGAGTGGATGAGCCATCAACATATAAGGTCCAGTGATCAATACTTGGTTTTTCCATGGGCGGCCTTGTCATTTCAACTATAAAATCAGCAAATGCTTGGCCCTTAATAGCCTTCCTTGGTTCGAAGGTGATGTCAAATGAGTCCATTTCTAGAGCCCACTTGAGCATTCTCCCAGAAGTTTCCTTAGACAAGGCTTTTTTGAGCGGTTGATCAGTGTACACAATGATTTTATGAGAGAGAAAATAGGGCCTCAACTTCCGGCTGGCCATGAATAATGCAAGTCCAAACTTTTCAATCAGAGCGTATCTGATCTCAGCATTTTGGAGTACGTGACTCACAAAGTATACCGGATGTTGGACTCCATTTCTCTCAGCTAACAGGACAGCTGAGAGTGCATGATCTGATACCGCCAAATAAATAAATAAAGTTTCTTTTTCAATGGGGCTGATTAATCTTGGGAGAGTATGTAGGTGCTCTTTTAAATGAATGAAAGCTGATTCGGCTTCCTCCGTCCATTCGAACACCGGACTACCCTTGCCTGTCTTTGCCTTTCGTTTGATCGTATCAAAGAAATAATGGCATTTATCACCTGCCCTTGATAGAAATCTACCAAGAGCTGCTAGGCATCCGGTTAGTTTTTGCACCTCTTTAACGTTTCGAGGTGAGGTCATATCTAGCACAGCCTTGACTTTGTCTGGATTAACCTCAATCCCTCGTTCATCCACAAGGAAGCCCAAAAATTTTCCCGAAGTTACCCCAAAAACACACTTCTTTGGGTTTAGCTTCATCTTATACCTCCTTAATGTTTCGAAGGTCTCTCTTAAGTCTGCCACATGGTCTTTCATTTCCTTGCTTTTGACAATCATGTCATCTATATATGCTTCCATGTTCCTTCCCAACTGCTGTTTGAAAACATTATTTACAAGACGTTGGAAGGTTGCCGGAGCATTTTTAAGACCGAATGGCATCCTTGTATAGCAATATAGACCCTTCTCAGTTACAAAAGCTGTTTTTTCCTCATCTTCCTCCCATAGAGGAATTTGATGAAATCCTGAGTAGGCGTCCATAAAGCTTAATAACGCATGTCCTGCCGTCGAATCAACCAATCGGTCAATCTTTGGCAAAGGAAAACTATCCTTTGGACAAGCTTTATTTAGATCAGTATAATCGACACACATTCTCATGGTGCCGTTTGGTTTTGGAACCAAAACCACATTAGCCACCCAGTCAGGATACTGGCATGGTCTAATGAATCCTGCTTCCAAAAGCTTATTCACTTCTTCCTCTGCTGCCTTATTGCGAAGTTCGCCCAAATTTCTCTTCTTTTGGCGAATTGGCTTAGCATCCGGTTTCACATTTAGCTTATGTACAACTATACTTGGGTCAATGCCTGGCATCTCCTCTACCTCATATGCAAAGACATCCCCGAACTCTCTCAGCAGCTTCCTCATTTCTGCCCCAACATGGTCGTCTGGGGCCCGGCCTACCTTGACCGTTCGGTCAGGCTTGAATTCGTCAATCACGAAATCTTCGTGTACACCAACTGCCTCAGGCCGAGTTACTTGGCTTAAATTATGAATGACCATTAGTTCATTTTTAGCCATACCCTCGGTCTTCCTCTTCTTTGTTGGCTCTTCCACCTCTTCAACCCAAGCAGTAGGTTTAAGAGTGGTGATATAACATTCTCGGGCCATTTGTTGATCTCCACGAAGAGTTCCTACAGTTCCATTGTTACACTCATACTTCATAAGCATGAGATGTGTAACAATTACTGCTCTGGATGCATTCAGGGTTGGCCGTCCCAATATGATATTGTATGCCGATAGTTCCTTGACCACCAGGAACTTGACGACCATGTTTCTTGCACATTCCTTCTCCCCTATCCTCACTGGTAGGGAGACAGTCCCCAAAGGGTTGATTACTCCTCCCCCAAAACCAATAATAGGGTGATGGATAGGTTCCAAGGTAGACACATCATATTTTAATTTCTTGAGGCAAGCATAACTAATGATGTCAGAGGAGCTGCCAGTATCTACCAGTATTCGTTTGACCCTCATGTTGGCCACTTTCAGTTCCACCACCAAGGGATCATCATGTGGTGTACGAACATTGCCTCGGTCTTTATCGCTAATCATTACTTCTGGAAACTTGACCTTGGCATCATGCCCTATATCCGGTGATCCTTCTCGGGAGAGACTCCGTAAGTACTCTTTGTTCCCTCGAAGGGTTGGTCCGCCAGCTGCGAACCCACCGGAGATGACGTACACCACATCCTCTTCGGTCTCAGCACCATCCTTAGGCTCATTAGCCTTGAATTCCATCTTTTGTTTGGTGTTTTTGTCATGAGATTTGATCAAGTGTTGTGAAATTTTCCCTTTGATGGCAAGAGATTCCAGGGCCCTCTTAAGATTGAAGCAATCATTAGTATGATGCCCTGTATCTTTGTGAAAGTGACAGTATTTACTTGAGTCCCTATCTTCTTTGGCAGTTCTTAGGGGTGGTGGATCATCAATCTCAACCTTATTACGGATTTCCCTGAAAACCGAATAGAGATCTTTGGTGAACTCTATCTTAGGACCATCATTAGGCTTTCTTTTCTTATTTTGGAAGTTTCCTCCCTTGCCTGATGTCCTAGTTGCCCAGGTGGCATGTTTCTTCTGATCCTTGTTTTTAGAGTGTGATTCACTCTTTCTATCATCTCTTCTGTCCTTCCTGGTGGAAGCACAGAGCTCTTGTGCATGGATGAAGCATTCAGCTTCTTCCAAAATTCCTTTCAGCGTTTTACAATTTCTTCTTACAATATCGAATTTAAAAGTTCCATCTCGGAGACCTCTAAAAAAGTTATCGAAGGCCACTCCTTCAGATAAGTTGGGGATTTGCAAAGATTCCAGATTGAATCTTTGCACATAACTTCTTAGAGACTCCTTTTCTCCTTGCACTATTTTGGCCAGATGCATACTGGTCTTTCTCTCCCTTTTGTTTGCCATGAAATGATGTACAAAGATCGTACTCAATTCATGAAAATTGTTAATTGATTGATCAGGGAGGCTATTGAACCATTTCTGGGCAATTCCTTTCAGGGTTGCCGGAAAGTATCGGCACCAGGTCACATCATCCGGACCCTGGAAGTACATCAAATGTTTATAAGTGGCTAGATGCTCCTCCGGGTCAGTGGTCCCGTCGAATGGCTCAATTTGAGGCATTTTAAACTTATTGGGACGTGGAGCCATCATGATGGACATGGAGAACGGTGTCTTCCATTCCATCATTGTGTTATTAGGCATTTGTCCAGCAACCCCCGTAGGGTTTTGGACAGCCTTTGTGGATTCTCGGCCAGGATTAGCTGATTTGCCTACATCCTCCCAGTATTTGATCATTTGTTCTTTCCTGCACTGATCAGCCTTATCAGCTTTCTTCTTTTCAATTAAGTCTCGTAGACTTGCATGTTCCCCTGACTCTAGGGAAACATGATGGGAGTCAGTCATCTCCCTCGTTGATGATTCTTCAGAGGAACCAGGTCGGCCTCCTTCCTTCCAAGCCCTTTTAGCCTTCAGATACTCTCTTGTATCCATGCTTGAGGCCTTTTTGGCATCGAGATACTCTCTGGCATCTCGGCTAGATGATTTCTTTTGCTCCAAATATTCTCGAGCATCACTTGCAATAGCCTTCTTGAACTCAATTAGTTCTCTAGCATCAGTTTGAGTCTTGCTAGATCCGGCTTCCTTACCTGCCACCTCCCGTTTAGGCTTAAATCTGGGAGTGACAGGGTACCTCTTCACTGCACCCCATTGAGTTTTCAATGGAGTTCGGTCCTTCCTTAATTTCTCAACTTTCTCATGGAAAGTCAATCTCTCCTGGCCTTCTTCAATCATCACACCTTTCATCTTTGAAGATGAAGGGCGTTATGTCTCAACCTTCTCTTGAGTTTTCTTGGTGGAATACTCCCGTAGAGTTTCCGCCAGGTTCTCTTGGAACCCAGCCAAGATACTCTTGAGCTGACTCATGGTCACAGGTTGGTCTCCAAAATCAGGGTTTTCTTGTGTTTTTCTCGGTGAGCCAGTACCCTCCCCAGTTTGGTCTAGGTATCTGGTCTCATCCTCAGTAGGTTTTCCAGTTCCAGTCATTGTTAGGAATCCTCCCCACAGACGGCGCCAAATGTTGTTGCTAAAGCAATGAGGTGGGGTAGGGACTGTGAGGATTTCGCTGACGTAGACTGGACGCGTGAGTAGTTTGGTTGCCTGTTGACGTACCCTCCAAGTACCTGCAAAAAAGGGACAATAATCCTCGTAGGATTATTTCCCCCTCCGATGCTTAAGTAAGTATTTGAAGGAGAGTAAGTAAACAGTAATCAACAAGTAAACAATTCTAGAGAGAAGTTCTAGAGAGAAGTTTTCCCTTTTTAGTAAGTGTTTTTTGTCTTAATTTCAGTGTACTTGTTATCAGAATTTTTGGACTATTTATAGCCTCAAGTACAATTTCTTACCCACTGAGATTGTGACATTTGTCATCATCTCTTTGATTATCTTCCTTCATTTGCCTAATGGGCTTTTAGAAGGGAAGTTTAAGGCCCCATGGTTTGTTTTAGCTCTTTTTGTCATTGACGAATAAGAGCTTGACATGTGGCAGATACAGAGTTACAAATGGACCAGTAAAAAGGTGACACGTGGCATTGTGGGCCCACTCATGGCAGACTCATCACTGCCACGTGGCAATCCTATGCTGGCATTTTAAGGACTCGTGGCCTAATTGTGATATGACACGTGGCCATGTGGGGTCCACTCATAGCAGACTCATCACTGCCACGTGGCAATCCCATGTCATCTCTTTATAGGGACACGTGGTCCACTCAGAAGCTGACACGTGGCGGCTGACTTGTCATGCCACATCAGTATCTCTTGTTGAAAAGGGATACAAAATTGTTTGGTATCCGGTGTGAGGAGAATGTTGATATGATTAAGAAGTTGTCAATGAGTTCAAATGAGAATATGCAGGAGAAATACAAGAGTTGTGATGAGTCTCTATCTGAGTGTGAAGGCAATAATCAATCTGCATCAGTGAAAAGTTCTTTTTATGCTCATTCTGACTTTTGGGATACAATTGAACTTGCAACTCAACTTTGCAACAAGACAAAGGAAACAGAACAAAAAATGACTGAATTTTTGGAGTTCTCTGTATCTCAGGAGAATTTGAAGACTACTAAAGTTAATGAGACGTTGTTTGGAAAATATGACTTCACTTCAGTTCCTTCTGTTGATGGATTGGATCAAAATTTTTTGTGGTTCAGAGAATCCAGTACTTAAAGATCTTCAGAGTATTGAAATAGATACTGATGTTTTGGTAAACCAACCAAATTTATCAAAAGTTAATGAAGAAAAACAGATGCAAGAGAAAGTTGAAGGTTATGTTCACTACAAGATAACAGCGATTTTACGACGGACAAATTCTGTCGCAAAAATGAAAAAGTCCGTCGCAAAATCCCATTTGCGACGGAATTCCCTCGCTAAAATTTTTGTCGCAAATTTCCAAATTTGCGACGGAACTGCTGAAGTTTGCGACGGAAAATTCCCTCGCTAATTTGCGACGGAAAATTCCCTCGCAAATTTGCGACGGAAAATTCCCTCGCAAATTTCCAACGAAAACACTAGTAGAAAACTAGCTTATTAGTATCGTTTTTTATGACCTATTTGTATCGTTTTACAAAAACGATACTAGTAGTGGTTTTTTAAATATAAAAAAATAGCTATTAGTATCGTTTGTTTTCAAAAAACGATACTAATAGCAATTTTTGAAAAGAAAAAAAAATAAAATTATTATAACAAATACTATATTAAATTGATGAATAACAATAATAATTTTTTTTTTTGGTAAAAATTTAAGCAGTTTTATTAACCAAAAGGAGAATAATTACATCCTAAGATCTACTTAAGCAAAACTGACTCAGTTTTGCACAAAGTAGACCCAAAAAACTGAACTATACAAAAATCACCAAAAACGTCCCTAAACAAAGGATACAAATAAACCCAAAAAAATCTATGAGCATAATGCTTCCCCTCAATCAGCCAACCAAACATAAAACACACCTAAACCTCCACCATGCACCACCAAAGCAGCAACAAGACTTAATGCTTTACCGGGAGCGCCAAGTTCATGCTCCATTGGCCCATATTCATTTTCAATCTGCCAATGACAATCGGTGTCCGAAGAATAAACCTCAAGCATGATTCAACTAAACTAAGTTCATGCATTCCAAATCAAGGCCATAACATGTACCTGAGACATGATAATTGGACCACCTTGTGTCTCAAATAACCTTTCTGCTTTCATCATGTTCACAATCTTCTCAGTGAATCTTTGCATTTCAGCCTTTATACAAAAAACTAATACAATCAAACCAAAGTAACTAAACAATCAATAACACAATGAGTGAAAAAGGGTGATTATCTAACCTTGAAAGGTCCATTATCAGTTCTAAAAAGGGAGTTTTTCAGAAAGTTAGTAACGCGTCGCAACATCAGGATCAAGGTGACATAACTTTTCCCAGCATTGTCACAGAAACAATGAAAAACAACAAGTAAAAATGTTCATCTCCATTAAAATTAAAAAAAAAATAATAAATAAATAAATAAAACATTCCAAACACTTCAAGAAAGTATAGAACCACTGTTTAGAGTGCAATTCAGACCACTTACTAGAATCATTGCTGAAAATTAATATGACACAGATACCAAAGGTGTTGAAAAGTAAAGATATAAAAATAAACCCATTTCTGTAAGATATATCATTGTATCTGCCTAAAACTCCACATGTCAATCAAATCACACATATTTTAGCTCCGAACATAACATGGATTGATCTCCTCAGTAATTTCCCCATTCAAGTTCATTACCTGTGTTATTATAAATTTTTTCAACTGAGAGCCATCAGTGAGCAACAAGGATAACAACAATTGTGGTAATTAATCAAAAGATACGACCCTGCCATTCCAATAATGAGCCTAATCAAAAGAAATTGAATCAAAGATGTTAATTACGTTAGTGAGAGGGTAAAAACTGATAAATATGAAACAAGGTATACCAGAATCCGTTATCAAGCTAGAGTTATCAAGCTAAATTGAAACAAGGTATATCAGAATCCGTTATCAAGCTAAATTGAAAGGCCAAATGAAACCATAAATCAGAGAAAAAAGGAAGAAAGAACAGAGTTATAGAGAAACCTCATCGAGAAGATGATTGATAGTACACTATTCGGGGGTGAGGTTTCACTCTACTACAAAATTCACCATTTTCCTAACCAGCACTCCAGCAGCATAGCGAAGTTCTGTCAGTAGAAGCTCAATGCCTCACAAAGATAAAACTTACTTAAATAAGCAACCTAGTAGCACAAATTCACAAAACAAATACTATATCAACATTTAAAACCAGGTTTGTAACTATGAAGGGATTGAGTGGAAAGAATTTTACCAATCACAATTATTCCCAACTCTGATAATCTACATTCTCTAGCAGTCAGTAATTCAATGAGTTGGCCTTCGGAAGTGTCCAACCACCTGAGTCACAACAATAGCTATAACCATGATTGCCACAGGGTTCTAAGTTCCAACAAACGCCTCAAGATGTTCTACCTGGGAAAAAAATATAATTAAGAAAACACATACATTGCAGTCTGACAAAACAATTAAGAAACCAGGAACAACGAGTCAAAATGAAAATTTCTTTTTCGTGTAAAATCGAAATGACCTCTTCTACACAGTTTGAAACATTAGGAAGCATAACCAGGGAGTTTTTCCGTGAATGGCCTTCTACACAGATTGTGGCGACAGAATTTCTCACAGCACTGGCACAGAAGGAAAGGAAAACAACAAGCAAAAATGTTCCATGAGCATGTAAAAATCAATCAAAGCAAATAAGAAATTAAACAGTAATTGAATATGAAACATTTAAACTGTAATTGAACATTTAAACTGTAATTGAACCAAAAAAAACAATTAAAAATTTTGGGGGTTTCAAATACACAATACCAAAAAAACATTTAAACATGAAACATCTAAATTAAACAGTTAAACAAATACACAATACCTTAACTATGTGGAATCGTCGTCGCCATTAGCCGCCTGTCCGAAATGAAGAGCCAACGTCGATGGATGATTTGGGGGTTTCGAATGGGGTTTCATGGCGGTGTTTTGGGGGTTAACAACAATGATTTGGGGGTGGCGAACCGACGAAGAAGAAGAAGGAGAATGACGAAGAACAGCAAGGAGAATGGCGAAGAAGAAGGAGGGTTTTTGGGTTAGGTTAGTTTGTGGGAGAAGGGAGAATGGCGAACAAGAAGAAGAAGTGTGTTGATTTAATTTTTTGGCGACAAAATAAAATAAGGGTTTGTCGATTTTTTGTGAGGGAATTTTGCGACGGAATTAATTCCGTCGCAAATTTGCAAGGGATTATTCCGTCGTAAAAATAAAATTCCGTCGCAAAAAGTATTTAGTCATCTGATTTGGTTTGTCACTTTTTTGCTTTGGCTATTTCCGTTGTAAACAAGGAGATTTCCGTCGCAAAAAATCCGTCGCTATTTTCCCGTTTTCTTGTAGTGNGATGCAAGAGAAAGTTGAAGGTTATGTTGAGTTAGATATTGATGAAAATGCTCAAACTGTGGAAGGGGAAGT
Source organism: Suaeda aralocaspica (assembly GCA_016808085.1). Lineage (NCBI taxonomy): Eukaryota > Viridiplantae > Streptophyta > Magnoliopsida > Caryophyllales > Amaranthaceae > Suaeda > Suaeda aralocaspica. Next base: position 189,662 of record PYUH01004018.1, on the reverse strand, counting down.
TAATTTGCAAGGTCCAAATGAAAAGGAAAGTGTCAAAGAATGTGATGTACAAAATCAAATGCCTGAGGTTGATATCAGTCTTGTTAATTCATCATTAGAAGATACTCAGAATAAGATTTCTGAGGTCGATGCTACCATTGGCAATTCATGTTTGGAAGATATTCAGAAGGATGTTTCTGAGATTGATACTACCATTGTTAATTCATCTTTGGGAGATAATCGGAAGCATGTTTCTGAGGTTGATAGTACTGTTGTCATTTCGTCATTTGAAGATACTCAGAATAGTGTTCACATGTCATCTCAGATAGATGTGTGTCAGCCAGAATTTGGTAAGAGTGTGGATGATGAGCCTGCAAGCAAAAGAAGTAAGTTGAAAGGACTTTTCAAAGCTAATGTTGTCTCTTCTGATAACCCTTTTATTGAGAGACCAGAGTTGAAAAAAATTGATAAGAAAAGTGATATTGATGGTTCTAAGAAAATTGGAGCTTCTAAGAAAAACAAAGTTTTGAAAAAATCATCTTACTCTACCTGTGCAAAATATATGAAGAAGAGAAAAACTGTTTTACAAAGTTGGATATGTGGCTATTCTGAGGTAGAATCTACGAAAATTCTTCAAAGAAAGTTTGGCATTGTTTCAGGTGGTGATGTAGTTATAAAAGCTCCTGTTTTTGGAAATGAAAATGCTGAAAGTGATTGTCAAAAGGTTGCTGGTCCTCCAAAGGGTAAATCTAGTAAGAGGTTACTTGTCTTATTTCTAAGGGGTTACTTGTCTTGGGTTACTTTTGTTATTCTTGAGGTGTTACTTTGTTATTTTTGAGGGTTTACTTTGGTTGATCTTGAGGGGTTACTTGTCTTGGGTTACTTTTGTTATTCTTGAGGTGTTACTTTGTTATTTTTGAGGGTTTACTTTGGTTGATCTTGAGGGGTTACTTGTCTTATTTGTAAGGTGTTACTTGTCTTCGGTTACTTTGGTTATTCTTGAGGGGTTACTTTGGTTATTCTTGAGGGGTTACCTGTCTTATTTCTAAGGAGTTACTTGTTTTATTTTTGAGCTATTAAATGAATGCATTGCTGTAATGTGATGACCTAGTTTTTAATGTTGTTTTTCAGGTGGTGAGTCAAATAATGTTGGTTATGTTGGAATAAGTTTTTGTGATGAATTCATTCCAATTGATATTGATAATTGTGGTATTTCTGGAGGAAATGATTTGCCATTGGTTTCGAAAGCCATGAGAAAAAAATAGAAATCTCGTTAAAGGCATGAAGACATTGCGACTTCAAGTGGCAGATTTTTGTTTTTGTGATGACACAAAAATATTTTATCCGAAGTATGTATTAGTTTCTGATCTCTTATGCTGTGTTTTATCGAATTTGTTTTTAAAATTTTCTGAATTATTATTTTTTCAGTGAGCAAATGACCTTTTATAGTGAAGTGTATAGGCTTCCTAGAGAAGATTTGTGGACTCTACAACCACTTGAAATGATATCTAGTCGCGTTATTGATTGCTTTTTAATGTTGTTGAATAACCATGAGCATACTCTTGGTGATAATGATTGTCCTCGCTATTTCTTTGGCCTTTCATACATGGTTAGTTTGTTTTAATTCAAATTCTTTTGTAAAATTTAATATTGTTTTAATTCAAATTCTTTTGTTATATAATTAAGTACTTATTCTTTTTTTGCAGCAACCATTGTTATTTTCAATTGTGTATAGTGAGATTCAAGGTAAAATGTATGAGGAGCAAGTGTATGGTGCTTTCTATGAGTGGATGGAACAACAACTTGCTACTTGTGAATTTTATGATGCACTTATGGTAATTAAATTATGTTTTCTAAGATATTTTTTCCAGGTTTTATTTGTTTCCCTTTTTCTTTAAATATGTGTTGGTAATAATATTTCTAATTCGGCTTTTGCAGTTTTTTCTTCCTATTCATATAAGTGATCATTATTCATGTGTTGTTGTCAATTTGGCGGATTCAAGAATTGACTATCTTGACAATAGATTGTACTATTATAAGGATGAAAAGAATCGCAAAGTCCAATCTTTTGATGCTTTTACAACACAATTATATACTGATGCAGTCTATGTGGTTAGTTTTTTACTTATTTGAGGTTATTTTATTTGTTATGTTTGAAATGTTTTTGTAAGTAATTTGGTTGGGTATTTATATACAGAGGAAGCTCTTTTGCAATTTTTTGAAAATGAAAAAGTTTGATGGAGCTGAAGAAATTATGAATTATCCAATTCGACAAATTTCTTTTGATTGGCATGGTGTCACTCCTAATCTTGATTGTGGAGTCTTCTTGATGAACCATTGTTGTATGTATCAAGGTCGACCTTTCAAAGCTGCTGGTTTATCAAGGGTGAGTATTATGTTAATGTATTTTTCAATGTTGTTGTTTCAGTATTTGTTTAACTAATGTTTTTTATTTTCAGGCTTTAGATCGACGTCTTTACCGAGCTGAAATTTGTGCGTCATTGGTTTTGTCTAATCTAAATGGTTTACGTAAAAATGTGTTAGAGAAACTTGATGAATTCAATAAGATTCGTAGGCGAATTTTGCAGCAAGTGTTAGAGCCATGAGAGCAACAAAAGATAAAAGGTAATTTTATTAGTTGCATTTTAATTGTTTGTAGTTATTTTTAGGTGTTACCAAAGTTGTTTTTAGGAGTTACTGAACTTGTTTTTAGCAGGGTTACTAAACTTTTTTATTAGCAATCACTAAACTTGTTTTCAGGAGTTACTAAAGTTTTTTTTAGCAGGGTTACTAAACTTTTTTTTAGCAGTTACTAAACTTGTTTTTAGGAGTACTAAAGTTTTTTTAGCAGGGTTACTAAACTTTTTTTTAGGAGTTACTAAACTTGTCTTTAGGAGTTAATAAATTTGGTTTTAGGAGTTACCAAATTGTAGTTCTAAAGGATTATTGAAATATTTTTTAAGGGGTTACTAGAACTGTTTTTGCTGAAGTTAGTTTACATAATAATTCACTGGTAATCATTCATAATAACAGATAAAAGGACATTAACTTTCAAATGTTTTTCAAATATGAAAGTAGAAGAAAAATAACTAAACATATAGAAAACTAGATGATAGTAAATGGAAGATAATCAAAACAATGTTTGTTTTTGAATTGGAGTTATTGTCCCAAATTCTCTTGTGTCTCCTTTTGCTATCATTGCTTTTGTTTTTTTAGTGTTTGGCTTCTCATGGTGACTTTTGATTCTCTTTTTTCTTCCTTTTGTGTTAGCTTTTGTTGGATTATCTACCACAGAGATCTCTGAATTCTGCATTTCAGTTGTTTCTTTCTATGCTTGTTTTGCTTGTTCTTCTTCTTCTTTTTTCTTGGCAAAATTGATTTTATTGATTTCATTCAAATTAAAAGTAGCTGTAAGACTTTCTTCATAGAACTGCCTTGTTTCTTCATATTCTTGACTTTTAAGAATCAAGTTGTAAGACTTTCTTGCCATACCTGCCCTCCAAGGAAGAAATTTATGCTGCTGTGTTTCCGATTCTGTTTGGTCTTCATCTCTTCTTTTCCAAATTTCACTCTTCACTTGCTTTGTCCATCTTTTGCGAATGTGTATATCTGGTATCCTTGTAATTGAATTTTGTAAGAGTACCCTCAAACAATGGTAGCATAACCATCCTACTTCCTCGATCAAAGTTTTTACAAGTACATTCTACCATGGTGTTCAAACTGTTGAAATTCACAAGGTGTTTTGATTTTTGATCATTTTCAAGCCAGACTTCATACATGCATAGGCCTCCAACTTCATCAATTTTTTTCAGTAAGCTTGCAATAGCATATTTGAACTCAGTTTCAAATTCTCTGAACAGTGTTTGGGTGTATATCTCTGAGGCATGTTTTATTAACCCAATCATCGGAAAATGTGAATGCGGTTCTANAAAATGTGAATGCGGTTCTGAGTTTGAGCATTTGAAATCTGCATCAGACTCATTCCTTCTCCATCTATCCACTGTTTGTTTAAAAATCTTGAAGAAATCTGTTAAGCTTGTATTACCATTAGCTCTGAACCCAATAACATTGTTTGTGCTCTCACTTCTTTGAGATGACAAAATACCTGCTGAAAAGAAATCCTTGCTTAATGTTGTGCTCCATTTTTGCCTTGATTGATAAAGTTTGCTGAACCATTTGTTTTTATCAAGTTTGTAGTTTTTAATCATTTCAGCCCAACAATTCTCAAATTCTTCCTGTGAAACACAACCTGTCAAACACCTATTGAAAGCTTGATGAAAAGTCTTGTCCTTCTTTAAAGCTCCAAATCTATCAACTGCATTCTTTAATAAGTGCCAAATGCAAAGTCGATGTCTGACATTAGGATACACCTGAAATTTTTTGATGATGTGTTAGTGTTGCTGATATGGGGGGTTACTATGCTGCTGATATGGGGGGTTACTATGTTATTGATTTGGGGGTTACTATGTTAGTGTTTTAAGAGTTACCGGAAAATAAGTATACCTTTTCTATAGCTTTTGCCATTGCAAAATCTTGATCAGTGAAAATTGATGTTGGCTCAGCACCTCCCATTGATTTCTTGAATGTATTAAGAAGCCATTCAAATGTTGCAGTGGTTTCATCTGCTATCAATGCACAACCGAACATGACATTTTGCCAATGATTATTGATTCCAACAAACGGTGCACAAATTAGGTTGTATTTATTTGTTCGAAATGTTGTATCAAAAACCATCACATCTCCATAAACTGAAAAATCTTCAAGCATTTGTGAGTCTCTCCAAACAATTGAAATAAACTTGTTTCCTTTGTCTTCTCCTCCCATCTTAAATCTGAAAAAGAAGTTTGGATCATCAACTTGTTTTTGATAAAGATTGTCTATTACATGTTGTGCATCTCCACCTTCTATTTCTTTCATTTTTTGTCTATAAATGTAATTTAAATGATCTTTCAATGTGTGTCCAACAGAGTCAAATCCTCCTACTTCATGAGACATCAAGTTGTATGATTGTTGGTCTCAATCCACTTTATAACATGTTGTCAATGGCATTTGCTTTTTCTGTGGTTATCTTTCTTTCTGATCTATGAAGGTGTTGCCATGCTCTTCTTGTTAACTCATGGTTATGAGCAATGACATGTTCATCAACTTCAAACATTCCTTCATTATTTACTTTAGCTCTTAAGTACGCCTTGCATCCAGTCCTAGTCACTGGCACTTGCTTTTCTTTCCTTTTTTTTTGGTAATATTTGTTGCTGCAGTAGGGCTTTTGACTGGCTTTTGTTTTGGTTTACACCTGAATCCTTCTTTTGAGCAGCAGTACTGTTTTGATACTAGTACTCTATTTTTTTCCTTGTGTGTACCTGGATGTAGATTTCCTTACACTAAAACCAACTGCATTTGCATGTTTCTTGTAAGCTTGAAAAATTTCATCATCTGTTGAAGCTTTGAATCCAACTAAACTTCCCTTGTAAAGTTCATATTCTTCTTCTGTGAATGTGGTTTTGGTTGTTTCTGTTTTTGCTGCTTCTGATTTTCTACCTTCTCTATTTCCTTCTTCTGCATTAGTTATGTACATGGTCAAAAAATATTATAATCAATAATAAGTATGAATGTTTTTATAATACTTATAGCAGATTTGATTAATTAATAGCCAGCAATATAGAGTTACTATTGCATTGTTTTTAGGGTTACTTTGTTATGATTTTAGAGGTTACTAGGTTAATTTAAAAAATATAAAATGTAAAATTTGTTTTTAGTGTTACTTTGTTATGATTTTGGAGGTTACTATTTCATTGTTTTTTAGGGTTACTATAATAGTTGTTTAAGGGTTACCATTCATATTATTTAGGGGTTACAACTTTACTGTTGATTTATTTTATATAACTTTAAGGATTACCATTCATATTATGTAGGGGTTACTATACCAGTTATTTAAGGGTTACTATGTTATGTGGGTTACTATGTTATTTAAGGGTTACTATGTGGGTTAGTATACCAACTATTCAAGGGTTACTATGTTATTTTAGGAGGTAGATTAGTATAAGAAAAAAAAAATTATTTGATAAAATTTTATGTGAATTCATAGTGAAAACTATAATCTAATTCTATTGTCTGGTTTTTATTCAATAAATTGGTGACATACCTTGTGTTTCTTCATTATTATGAATTTCTTCTTCAACATTGCAGATTTCTGAAGGAGTGAGATCCAATTGCATAAGAGATTCCTCAATTTCATCCACTGATTGTTGGGATTGTTGAAGATCATCGTTTTGAGCATCATTGGATCTGTTTTGATCATGATTAAATGTTGATTGAACTTCTATCGATTGTTTAGTATTAGGAAAATTGTCTGATATATTAAACATTGAATCTGAAAATTTCTAGAGCTGAACAATTTAATTAGTTTTCTGTGTTTGTAAATTTTTTAATTTGTTGATGAATAGATTATCTTAATCTCATAAATTGATTTTGTGATGAACTTTTCGTGAAATTATAATGGAGAAAAAAAAAACTTGCAGAATGAATGAAGAAGAAAAAAAAGGCAGAAAGAGAGAGATTCAGAGAAGGAGAGAGAAAAAAAAGGAGAGAGAATCAGTGGAAGAGAGAGGAAAGAGAAAAAAAGAACTTTTAGGTTTGCGTGAAAGATAGAATCTGACGGCGTCAGATTTGTGTTTTGTCTTTATGTGCCGCATTTGTGTGGTTTCTGTGCGGCGGCATGTATGGAATCCGCACTCAATTATTAATGCCATATTAAAAATAAAAAAAATAAAAAACAGACTTACCAAAGTAGTAGTATATTCCTTCATTTTGTCCAAGGCATCATGTAATCCTAAAAACATCTCTCGAAAACATCCTGACGTACTATTCTATTTGGAGATTGATATTTGATACATTGTAATCTACTTGTTGACTCTTCCGTTTTTTATATACGAGTAGATTTTTTTTGGCAATACTAAATTTATTAGATTTTTATTATTCTTGTAAAATGTGCAACCTACCAACCCTAGTATTTTCGGTCTACCACTACTTTGATTAGTAAAATAATTCCCGGTAAAGATTTTAGTTTTGGCAATACTGGTTTTTCTATTTTTATTTTTTTTGCTAGGAAGTTAGCAAGTGAGATAAGAATTAACCTCATAATTTCTTGACATTGAGAGGGACATATTAACCACTTGAACCACGTACCCCTCACTTTTCATGAGCTTTTAATTATGCATGTAAAATTTTAATTTTGGCAATACTGGTTTTGGAAAATGGCTTTTCAGCCAACTCCTAGCTCCTAACTAGATGTTTTGGTCAAATTTGCTATTTGGTTATTGACTTTTTTGTTAGCTTTTATAATAAGTCACAAATGAACTTAATTAGTTACTAATTAAGTCTAATTATTTTTTGTTAGCTGTAATGAAGGTAATAAGTCACAGATTTCGAAGGTTTCAGGATCCCGGGAAAATTAGTCAAAAAAGTTACATGGAACCCCTATGGTCAAAAGACAACCATTGGACAACTTGTTCGGATTCAAAAGGCCATAAGAAGGCTCAAAAAGAGCAAAAAAAGACTATTGTGCCCATTTCTCTTCTTCCAAAAAAAAGTCTAAAATAAGACTGATAACAAGTTTTTAGGGGCGAAAACCAATTGTGTGAACTCTAGCGATCACTCAGAATACGTGGTAAAAAAAAAAAAGAAACAAGACAACACCCATGACAACCTAGTTTGCACGGAGTCGGGAGCAGGGTCGAAAACGAATACGGATATGTGGACTGAAAACGACTAATCTAAAAAACATTGTTAATGGGTATGGCTAATTATAACATGAAGAATCGGAATCGTCGCAATACGAGGACGAATCGGGTTTGTGGACGGCTACTATACCCATCAGAAGTACCCATACTACAAAGAAGACAACCATCCGGAAGCCAAAAATGAAGGCTAAATGTCACAATTTTTTGGAGCTTTTAAGGTCCCAAAAAAAAAATAGCCAAAGATATTACAATATCCCTATGGTCAAAAGAAGGTCGTAAGAAAGCTTGTCAGGGTTTAAAAGGTTATAAGAAGATCCTAGGAGAGTAACAAGACTATTGTGCTCTTCTTCTGAACAATATCAAAAAGAAGAATGGTAACAAATGTTTATAATCCGAAATTGGTCGCGAGTCTCCTGTGAACAACAAACACACGTGGCAAAAAAAAAAAGGCGCATACATGAAGGAGTCTTGGACATTCCTTCAGAATCCAAAAATAATAATATGTCACATTTTCCAAAGATTTCTTGCATGGTCCCGAAAAAATAAATTAAAGAGTCTTAAATTCTACATTGTGCCATGGTCATAAGAAGGCCTTTGGACAGTATATTGAGGTTCAAAAGGTCATAAGGTCTTGGGAAAAAAGAAGCTGAAATTGATTATGATTTATGAAGACTCTTGTGGACAACTGGAAAACTTGGTAAAAAAAGGGCGCACACAAGGACTTTTTGGCATCCCTCTAATATAAGAAAATAAAGGCTATAAGTCACAACTTCTAGAGATTTTTAGATCCCGGAAAAAACAATAGACGTAAATTTACACGGTGGCGAACAAGCTCTAACCAAGAAATTACTTGAGGAACCAGACTTTTGCAAACTAATTAATTTCTGCTTATAAAATCACTCTAATGCTGATTGGATAAACCGGATCAAGTCAAATTACTTGAGATTAAGTTAGAAAAAAATCAAATTGATCATTTGTGTTATTTCCTTTCCTTTTATACATTACTAAATGAATATTTTTTATCTCTTAAAAATAACCATGAAAACCATATATTTAGAAAGTTAGAAACTATTCATTTTTTTATGTTCTTATCAAGAGGAGTTAAATAAAGTCAAAGTTTAGTGAACAAAAAAATCATATAGGATCAACTTATAAACGATCTAATTGCACTAAAAAGTGGAAAACCTCTAAGTTGTTAATCGTACACGTTTTGTACGTAGTAAACTACTAATTAGTAGCGGAGCCTAGATTTTTGAGATGATAGGTCACGATCAATTATGAAAGTACCTCAAAATAAATCGGAACTAATTTTCGTGTTTAGTTCATAATTAATTTCAATTCAAAATTTATAGTATTAAAAAATTATAAATAAACAAACATATAAAGTATGCACTTTATTCTAATGTAATTTGGCTATATGAAAAGGCAATTGGGTTAAATTAGAAAGAAATATATTAAACTATAAAATAAGGTGTAAAATTTAGCTTTCTCAAGGATTGTTCATGCAACTTTTTTTTACATAAACCAACAACCTAACCACTAGGCTACCAATGCATAAGGGTAGTATGTTGTGTGCTATTCCATACACGGAGTATAAGGGATTTTTGTTAGGCAATAATGGGTTTGCAATTACTAGTAATCAATAGTGACAAAACCACAAAATTTATGAGATAATCATTCCACCCATCCCATTTTGTTATTTATGTTTTGGTTGTATACATTTGCAAAATACAACAATAGTGTAATTTATTCAAGAGGTTTTTTCCCTAACAAATTTCGATTTGCTCCATTAACCGATAAAATTCAATGTGATCTAATTCCATTTAATCCCATTCAATTTTTCTAGTACAATTTATATTAATCAAATTCATTTCAATTGAAATACAATTCATCCTAATCCACATTCAAATTCCATCACTACCCCTGGAAAAATCACACTACTTAAATGTTAAATGCAAGTAGAAATAAAAAAGAACACACTAATTAAATTCAATTCAAACAAAAGAGGAGTTGGTGATCAAAGCAAAACACAAGTGCAAATACAACAACAGTTAATGTCTAATGAGCAAACTCAAAGCATACATTATACCGTCAATTTCAACAACAACAACAAAATCATTCAATTCAACAATAAACCATTTATCTTCAGTAGGTTCTCACAACAATGTAATCTCCACTTTCTATTCTATGCTCAACTCTCACACTCCTCCTGATGCTCATACTTACCCTTGTCTTTTCAAAGCTTGTACTTTTCTAAACAAATTTTCACTTGGAATTTCATTACATCAACGTGTAATCGTTGATGGGTATTCCTTTGATTCTTATATTTCGTCTTCTTTGATTAACTTTTATGCGAAATTTGGCCGTATTAGAAATGCACAGAATGTGTTTGACTTAATGCCTGTGAAAAATGCTGTTCCATGGACTGCTATAATTGGATGTTACACCCGTATCGGCGATATTGATACGGGTGTTGGGTTGTATAATTTGATGAGGTTTGATGGGGTTTCGCCTAGTTCTGTTACCATGTTAAATATTTTATCTGGGGTTAGTGAGGTTTCATTGTTGGAGTGTTTACATGCTAGTGTAGTACAGTTTGGTTTGAGTTCTGACCTTAATTTGAGTAACTGTTTGTTAAATTTGTATGGAAAATGTGGGAGGATTAAAACTGCTAGAGAATTGTTTGATGGAATGTTGGAGAGGGATATTGTGTCATGGAATTCATTGGTTTCAGGTTATGCGCAATGCGGAAACTTTATGGAAATTTTGCAGCTTCTTAACAGAATGAGGAGTGAAAAGATTGGTCCTGATCAACAGACATTTGGGACTGTTTTGATCGCGTCTGAAAGTTTGCAGACTGATGCTGATTTGGGGAGATTGATTCATGGTCAAATTATAACAAGTGGGTTACATGTGGATGTACATTTAGCTACTTCACTTGTGGGTTTGTACTCGAAACATGGAAATGTTTGTAATGCATTTAGGGTATTTGAAAGGATTTCAGACAAGGATGTAGTTCTTTGGACATCAATGATATCTACCTTTGTACAAAATGATAGTGCACACGACGCATTGATGGTGTTTCGCCAAATGTTGGATTCGTATGTCACACCTTCTACTTCAACAGTTGCTACTGTTCTTGCTGCTTGTGCCAAGTTTAGTTCTGTGCTTCTTGGAACATCTATACACGCGTACTTATTACGTCATAGAATGACTCTAGATATACCTGTTCAAAATTCACTAGTTACTATGTATGCGAAATGTGGTCTTTTAAGGCAATGCTATGCGATATTTGCCAATATGGTTGAGACGGATGTAGTATCATGGAATGCTATTGTTGCAGCATATGCCCAGAATGGTGATTTATGGAAGGCATTGTGCTTGTTTGATGAGATGCGATCAACACTACAACAACCTGACTTTGTTACCATTATATCACTCCTCCAAGCTTGTGCTTTCAACGGGGCACTACAACAAGGGAAGTGGATCCACAATTTTGTTGTCAAAAGCTTTTCTCAGCCCAACATCATGATTGGTACAGCTTTAGTTGATATGTATTCGAAATGTGGTGACCTGAAATCAGCTCACAAGTATTTCGATCAGATGCCAAAGCATGATATAGTTTCTTGGAGCACAATTATCACAGGATATGGCAGTCATGGAAAAGGGGAGATGGCTTTAAAGCTATATTCAGATTTTCTACTCTCTGGAATTCAACCCAACCATGTTATATTCCTTTCAATACTTTTCTCGTGCAGCCACAATGGGCTTGTTTCTGAAGGACTTGATCTATTCAAGTCTATGACAGAAGATTATGGAATCAAACCAGAACTTGAGCACCGTGCCTGCATTGTTGATCTCCTCTGTCGAGCTGGAAGGCTTGGTGAGGCATACGAGTTCATTAGGACAATGTTCAGCAATCCATCAATTGATGTTTTAGGCATACTTCTTGATGCATGTAGGATGAAGGGTGATGCTAAGCTTGGAGCAATTGTTGCAAGCGATATCATGATGCTGAAACCTGTGTGTGCTGAAAATTATGTGCAATTGGCACATAGTTTCGCTTCCATGAATAGATGGGAAGGGGTTACTGATGCATGGACACAAATGAAGACTCTTGGACTGAAAAAGATACCAGGCTGGAGTTATATACAACAACAACATGGAAAGATTAACACATTTTTTAATGGTCAAACTGATCATCCTCTAAACGAAGAAATGATGTCGGTCTTGCAAATTTTGGGTTATCAAATGGATCAACAAAGGTTCAATCTGTGTAGCAGTGATCTGAATGACAATTCATATGAAATTGATATTTCAATAACATGAAATATTTTTGGTGAAGAAGGTCCTAATTGAGAAAAGCACAGTTTTGTTAGAAGCAAACTGTGTTAGTACCAATGGCATCATTCAAAAGACAAACAGTGAAAAACCTGTTCATTTAGTGATATAATGGATCGTCTCAATGACTCATTATTAATCTAGTCAATATTAAAAACCAGTGGTATGAAAAACCTGACATTCTTTAGAATAAACAACCTTCTTAAGGATTACTCATGAAAAAACATCTTTTGTTTCAGACTCACTAGAATGAGGTTTGCTATCGTACCACTGTGTTGGGTCTGGGAACTTTTTGCTGTTCTGGTTTTACAACAAACGCCAGTCCTGAACTGTTGCAAAACCTTTCTGTTATTCCTGCTGTATATGGTGTGTTAGGCCGGTATGATTCAAACCTTGAAGCTATTGTTGCATTAAATGATCGGAATGATCCAAATCCTTTCCTCCAGAACTTGAACGGATGCAGAACTTCTGATGCAGTATAGGATTGACCTTCTGTTGAAGAAGCTTGACAAGACTTGTAAGTATATTATTACAACAGGGGAAGCCTACTATTTAGTTTGTGTGGCCCTTTTGAATGAACAACCTCAACTATTTTCCTCTCAGACTTCAGCTATTCACCGAACCCTCAAAGAGTAAGCAGATTTATGCGGCATGGGGTGATGAACTTGTAAATGAGAAATCTTCCNGGCAAGAATAAAGATGACTAGGGAAATGGAATTATCAGGATCAAGCGACCAAAGAAGAACGTCTTTTCCATCTGCTGAAGAGGCTCTCAAACACTTGTTGTGGTTGTCTGATGCTGATGCTATTTTCGAAGCTGCATTAGGCTTGTATGATTTGAACCTTGCAGCTATTGTAGCATTAAATGCTCAGAGGGATCCGAAGGAATTTCTTCCTTTTCTTCAGGAACTGGAACGCTTGCCAACTCTCCTGATGCAGTATAGAATTGATCTTCATTTGAAGAGGTACGAGAAGGCTCTTAAGCATATTGTTTCTGCAGGGGATGCCTATCATTCAGATTGTATGGCTCTTTTGAATGATCAACCTCAGCTATTTCCTCTTGGACTTCAGCTACTCACTGACCCGTCAAAGAGAAAGCAGATTCGTGAAGCATGGGGTGATCATCTGGTCAATGAGAAATCCTTTGATGATGCTGCCACAACATTTTTGTGCTGTTTCTGTTTAGAAAAAGCTCTTAAGGCTTATCATGCTTGCGGTAATTGGTGTGGTGTACTGACTGTTGCTGGTCTTCTTAAACTTGATAAAAAGGAGGTTTTGAAGTTGGTTCATGAGCTTTGTGAAGAACTCCAAGCACTTGGTAAACCAGGGGAAGCTGCCAAGATTGCTTTAGAATACTGTGGGGATGTTAATTTTGCAATCAGCTTATTGATTAGTGCTAGGGAATGGGAAGAGGCTCTGAGGATTGCATTTATGCATAGGAATGATGATCTAGTCAGTGAAGTGAAAAATGCTGGTATTGAATGTGCTGGCATCTTGGTCAGGGAATATGACGAGGGGCTGGAGAAAATCGGGAAGTATCTCACACGTTATTTGGCTGTTCGTCAACGAAGATTATTGGTTGCAGCAAAGCTGTGATCTGAGGAGCATTCTGTGAATGACATCGATGATGACACCATATCTGAAGCTAGCAGTAATTTCAGTGGCATGAGCGCTTATACTACAGGGTATGCTGATCAATTTCCTTGTTGAATTAGCAGATGTGCTTTGCCATTATTCCTGATTGCAGTTTATACTCTTTCAAGTAATGTCCATCTACTAGATTTGTTGAAAATCAACCTTTTGAACCCACTTGTTATTTCTGTTCTTCCCAATATTTTAAGCTTTAAAATTCATTTACTGGCGATTTGTATGGACAAAAAGCCAGGAGAGAGTGATTCTGTTGTGTAAAGCTTGTGTGAGAGAGAGGTGAAGGGGGGAAGAGGGAGGGGGGAGAGAGAGAGAGAGAGAGAGAGAGAGAGAAGCAGAGAATGTTTGGTTGCAAGTAAAGTGCTAAAATTTAACCCTGCTCACAGAAGGATGGTAAGATGAAAGGCGTTTGAAACTTATTGGTATTGGTGTGACAGACAGAGAGACAGACAGAGGAGGGGGATGAAACATTTGAAATCTCAGGGTTCTATGAAGAAATTAGTCCAAATATTTAGGCGCTGTAGTTAAAATTACTCCCTTATACTTTGTTTTCTCTTTACCAATTTATTCATTAGTTCACAATCTCTGACCTTTTGTATAACCTGGGATCTTCTTTAGAGTTATTAGTGTAGAGTTGATTTATGATGTTAGTTAGTACTTTTAGGCAGCTTTGTTTTGCAAGTTCTCTAACTGCTTGCCATGTATGCTAACTTGTGAATGAGATTTATGACTGAACCCTCGAATAGAAAGCAGATGTATGCTAACTCCATGTATTGCCATGTACTTTTAGTTAGTTAGTACTTCAGCTGTTCACTGAACCCTCGAGCAGAAAGCAGATTTATGACACATGGGGTGATCAACTTGTGAATGAGAAATCTTCCGAAGATGCTGCCAAAACTTTTTTATGCTGCTTCTGTTCATCAAAGGATCTCAAGGCTTACTGGCACATCAGCTTTCTGAAGAACGCTAAGTTCTTACTAAACCAGGGGATATTGCCAATATTTATATAAAATTCGGTTGGGATCTCAGTTTTATAATAATGCTAGGAAGAACGAGGATTGCACTTATGCACAGGCTTGATGATCTAGTGACTGAAGTGGAAAATGCATTCACAGAACATGCTGGGATCTTGGTTAGTGAATACGATGAGGGGTTGGAGAAATTCGGAAAGTATCTCGCACTATGAAGATTATTGCTTGCAGCAAAGCTGAGGTCTGAGGATCACTCTGAGAATGACATAGACAGTGACACCATATCAGAAGCTAGCAGTAATTTCAATAGCATGAGCACTTGTATACTACACAAGTACACGTTTGCAGTATGCTGAATCATTTCCTTGTTAAATGAGCAGATGTGCTTTGACATTACTCTTGATTGTAACTCATACTGTTTCTGATAATGAATAATTGACTATGTCATTTTTAGTGCACAAGAAAAGCATGCAGTCATGTGATTTCTATTGGTTCGCTGAATATCCACCCATCCATCCATTCGTAAATGCTCTACTGGCATCTATTGCACTGTTGCAGTCTGTTTGCAGAAGTATCGTCGATGTGTGAAGCGCCAAAGTCCAAACTCTTTGCTCCAGTAATCTGTGACTTACAACCTTACAAGTCAGTAAATCATGGATTGATAACTAAGCTCTAACAAGATAGCTACGTTCTTCAAAGGCAATTTTTATGGTTCGGGTCTTAATCGCTTGTAGTCTGCTAACAGCTTATGGAGTATTAGAGTCTTGGGTCATTGACTTGTTGTATCTTTGCCTTGGAAAGCATAGGAGTCGTGTCATTATTAGTTAAAGTCTATTGTATTATCATCTCTTGTTATCATTATAGATTTAAGTTTGAACTCAGAATTATTATTGAAGCTCTCAGAGATCGCATACTTGCATACCTTTACAAATTACTTGCATCAGTTCATTTATCTTATGTAGTAACTCCTTGAAAATTAAGAGAAGCAACAAATGAATGACAAACTTAGCAGTTAGCAGAGAAATTGTCAAGAAACTCCGAGCATTTCATCACATCAATGATGTTTGTAAATTACTCCTCGAAAAGCTATCAGACTAAGGGGAATGGAAAAAATGTCAATGATGTTTGTAAATTACTCCTCGAAAAGCTATCAGACTAAGGGGAATGGAAAAAATGGAAAATGTTAAATAAAAAGGAAAGCAAAAAGGGCCCAACCGGGTTCGAACCGGTGACCTCTTGATCTGCAGTCAAATGCTCTACCACTGAGCTATAGACCCAATTAATAATAATTTCTGCATCTAATTAATTATAATCATTAAAGAAACTAAACCTAAAATTCGAATTTAATGCCTTAAATGGATTTTTGGAAATGGTCATTGAAGTGATTAATTAGATGTAGCCAAAATTCGCCTTATAGAGGTAACCAGGTAACCAAAATGCTCTACGTGACTTTATAATTTTCTTACATGACATCATTAGTTAAATGTAACCAAAATTCGCTTTATATGACAAAATGCATTAGATGTTGCCCAGTTTAGTTATTTGGCAATTATTACATGTTCTTTTTAAGCAAATTAATTATATATAAATAAGAAAATTATTTATAATTCATTAGATTTTGCCCAATTGAGTTCTTTGGCAATCATTAGATGTTCTGATCTTTGACAAAATTGGCTCATATAACTTTAATTTTCGTTATACATTAAGAATTTTAGTTCATATAACTTTATACTTTGCCTTTGAGGAAATAATCTTGATGCATGGCCCTGAATATGGTAACACAGAAAATATATAGTTGTTCCAGCTCTATCAATTCACTACAAATTTAACCTCAAAGTTAAAGGAAAACGCGCTCCTTAGTCCTTAATAGAGTATGGACTAATGAGGAGCAAGACAAATTGACAAATTAATAATATGATAATGCAAACATTAGGTAACACAGTACGTACACATTAAACGTATAGCAAAAAAAATTGCTTAGCTTATTCTATATGCTCATTTGCCGATAACATACAAGCAAAACTCTAAATACACTCCAATTCACATACAATCCATACGAAACAAACAAACAGACCAGTAGGAAATTGCAACAAGAGTACTAGTGAAGCACTTCAGCACACGCGCAACTTATTGTATGTAAGTAGTTTCTAACGGCATATATAGATATTCATATTGGTTTAGTCTCATATGCAACAGATCATACAATTACCAAATGGTGCGGCCAACCCTAAAATCTAAGGTTTTTTAGAGAAATAGGTGCCGCCATTGTCGTTTCTCTCTCTTCCATGTTTTTCTTCCTTCTCCATTTCATCTTCTTCTTCGCTATTCCTCTTTTCTTCTTGCTTTTTATGCGAAATCAAGTAGCAATTTCTGGTTTGTATATGAATTTAGCAGTCTTAAATTTCATCTCTTTTTATGTACAATTCAACTTTTTAATACAATTTCTTGTGTTTATTGTAGAATTAAGATTCTTAGGGTATTTGATTTTTTTAAAGTAATATTTTTCTTAAATTCTTAAGTTCTATATCCATATTCCAACAAAGTAACTCATATTGTTGAAGAAAGTAACCATTGCATCTGAGCTAAGAATTAGTAACCTTCATTATTCTAATAAGTAACTACAATGATACTAACAAATAACCTCAATAATATTACTAATAGTAACCATAACGTATCCAAAAAGTAACCACCATTGTTCATATAAATAACCACAGTATTATTAACAAGTAAATCACAACTATCAATAAGTAACCATGCATAACTCTTCTAAAAAGTAGCCTCAAGTTAATAAGTAACTAAGTATCCAGATAAGTAACCACAATATTAATAACAAGTAACCTTAATACTACTATTAATAGGTAATCATAACACTTCTAAAATATAACCGTTCATGTAATTAACCACAATAATATAAGTAACCATAACTCTTTTAAAAAGTAACTATCGTTGTTCAATTATGTAACCACAGTGTTGATTACAAGTAACCTCATCTTAATAAGTAGCTAATAAGTAACCATGCATAATGTTATTAGTGATTAATATGAGTATTACTAATGAGTAACCATGACTTATTATTTAGTAAGCATTACACTATTAATTATAAACCATCAATATTTAACAAAGTAACCTAGCTATAAGTAACACTCAATTTCAAATACATAATTAATAATAATCTTTATATTTCTAATAAGTAACCATTAACCATTGCAATTCAAATAAGTAAAAAGTTGTTTAAATAAGTATCAAACGTGAGTAACCATCATTGTTCAAATGGGTAACCATCATTATTTATAAATGCAACCATCATTATACTACTAAGTAACTATTGGAGTGAAACCCAGTTTAAAAGGACGATTTTTGCATGAATGACCGCACCATTATTTGACGGTGCAACCTGCTGTACAGAAAACACGCCCATTCATGTTTAGTAGGTGCTTGTTTTTAAAGAACAAATTAACAAAACACCTCTCTGATCCCTCGAAGTATTATTTATCATGGTGAGTTGGTGACGATAGCGATGCAACTGTTGTTGGTGGTGGTCTCATTATGTTACCTACTTCATGAGCACGATCGTTAATATTAGAGCCTTTATCACCCATATCAACCCATTCGCTGCCTCTTTTTATGAATTCTCTACCGCGCTCCACAATTTCATCAGATATGCCATCAGTGATTTGAAAGTTCATCATCGAAGTAACGACGAGAAACATAACAAAAGCAGCAAGACTCGTGCTACTTCATTGGTAAAGATTTCTTACTAGCAAATTAAACTTTTTTTTTGGCAACTAAGGAGGAGTAGCTACAATGTATCACTAGGAGTGGGATGAATTGGAAGAGAGTGAGATTGGAATACGCATATTAATAGTAGCAGTCCACCCTCCTTGAGTGTGGATAGTAATTTCGACGAAGGTGAGAAATAAAGGTAGGCAGTGAGAAGCTTACTTCGTTATAGCATACATTCATAACATTAGTGTACAAAGTAAAATAAGCCGGTTTCACCATAATTGAATTCAGACAATCACAAGTGACCGAAAGCAACGGAATGACGAAAGAGAGGCTGAGATGAGAGGAAGGCAACGAGCAAAAGAAACTCGGAAATAAAAGCGATCAATGCAATTTCCATATTCTTTCAACGAATGTATATGAACAGCAATTTAATCCATGACATTGATATAATTTATGGCATATACAAGCATATAGCTATATGCCTATATACATGGTGTTCCAATAAGTTGATGTGGCCTTTGTTTAAGCAGGCTACATTTAAGTATGTAACAACGTAGAATTGTAGATCATTCGGTCAAGAAATGGTCCATCTTTAATTTGAGTGTAATTTGCAAATGTAGGGAAAAATCCAAGTTCTTCCATCATATTCAGTTATCATCAAGCCTACAAACTCATCACACAACACATTATTAGTAAGCACCAAATAATCAACAACATAATTATGGACAACTAACATATGTGATCCCATGACTTTCAACAATATCAATTTTCTCTTCTTTCAATGTATGAATTGCAATTTAATTTATGATATTGATATAATTTAGGTACATTTTAACAAACTACCTTATAAAACCCAAAAGTCGAAAATAAGTAACTTAAAAAATAAAATGCTAAACTATTTATAAATATATTTTGGTCATTTGGCACTACCTTAAACCGGAATTTCTTTCTTTTTTTTTTCTAGTTACTTCAATTTCTTAAACTTCGCATAGATTCTTCCAACATCAAGTTATAGGACGTGGTTGGCTGATGACCTAACCAGTTCTCCACCCAATTAACCAAACTGTCACTTCCATTACCTATATTCCATACATGCCCATTGAAGCCGTATTCATAGCAAAACCTTTTTTATTGGTATCCCCAAGTCCGCAAGTCCTTAACCCATCCATTGTTTCTCGTCTTGGCGTCTTGCATACAGTTTCCCATACAATAGAAGGTATCCTTGAGGAGATAGCTTTACCATCCCAAAGAAATTCCTGCATACAGGGATGACAGGGTTTGTCAGAAATCTCAGTATAGCTATTCTTGCAAATAGCAGACATCCAATTTAGTAGTAGCTATCTTTGCAATTTAGTCAAGGTCCTCCAAAACCCGGTAATCAAAGTATGAAAACTTGTAAGAACTAACATCAACACCCAGGAGCCTCTTACTTGCAACCAAACACCTCCAGAATAGCATCTTTAACTCCATTCTCCATAATACTACATCAATTAGGCTAAATCTGTTCTGCAGATAACTTGAACTCTGACACAGCAACCATTGTGGCTACGCTTCTCAATAACTACCATTATAGCTCTGAGATCAGATACTGCTGGCAGCTGGCCTGCTGGGTTAAAAGAGCAGTACGGTAAGTACAATAAAAATACATATAATGATATGCATTTTAAATAATTGAAAGACTGGAGTGAAACTCGTTACTAAATAGACACTGATAGGAAAAAAGAAAAAAAAACACTTAAGTACAGCAAATTAATTACTTGTTATTACAGATTCCAGATCATTAAAGGGACTAATATTCTGAAGAAAAAAAATAGTTCTATCAATTTTACTATCATTCTAAAAACAATATCCAAAGCTATCAAAATTATATGCATATATTCAACCAATTCAAACATAACAGGACGAATTCTAGAAAATAATTCATCAGAACAGAAGAGAACTGTAAAAAGAATATTGAAGTATTATCAGAATTGAAACATAAACAAAAAATGACAGTAACTAAGAGGAAAACACCACACATAAAAGCAAGAACACCATCTTCCTCCAGTAAAGACTTAAATTCTTCGCAAACATTCTAACAAATACTCCATACATGGAAAATTCTACGATTAAGCAATCGTTTCTAAGACAGTATACTATACATATGTGTAAATATAATCCCAAGTCACAAAACCCAACAATAAGTTTTATCCTATACAAATTCCTTTCCACCTATAGGGTTACAGATAAGCTACTTTCACCGTATACAAATAAAACAGGCAAAAAGGAAAACCATCTTCCTTAATTAAAAAAATCATCTAACCAATAGTAACCTTACTACTCCGTACTTGAGAAACATGATATAATAGCCTAGATAATAAATAGCTTAGGGTGGCCAATTGATTTGAATTAAGTGAAGGACTAGGTTATAATATTAATTATCATCATTGTGATGATTTGAAAAGTGTCCAGTAAGTGGGCAATTGATAGTGATGCCAACTATACTAGACTAGTATGATACATTGATACAAAGTATGTGAAACATTCTTATTTTCAATTCATATATAATGATGTGTTGGGTTAATCACCCCAACTTCCCAAATAATTAATGTAGCATTTATTTTTGGGTGAAAGAAAAATGAAAGGGAAAAAAAAATGAAATGTGGCATCGGAAATTACTCTGCTTGTTGATCAATGATGTACTTAGTATAATAGTTGATGTTTGTTTATAGGAGTTCAAATTGGACATGAAATCATAATTGGCATAGGCTGCATATATAGACCTTGGCTTCTTTAGGTATGTTGTTAGAGTGCAAGAACATAAGGAATGAAAGTGAATTCGAGTTGAAGAATGCAGGAAACACAAGTGTTATCAGAGTAAGTAACACAATATCAGTTGTGAGGGTGGTTTTAAAATTTGAGTGAAACACCATTGTTGATGGGAGTACAAATGTATTTATCTCTAAATAAAATGTATCCTTCTAATTCTCTCTCAAAAAAAAAAAAAAGTACCCTTCTAACACCTCCAACCCCCCC
>PYUH01004018.1:147770-167533 GCA_016808085.1 Suaeda aralocaspica | reverse complement strand
CTAACAAATATCCATACATGGAAAATTCTACGATTAAGCAATCGTTTCTAAGACAGTATCTATACATATGTGTAAATATATCCCAAGTCACAAACCCAACAATAAGTTTATCCATACAAATTCTTTCCACCTATAGGGTTACAGATAAGCTACTTTCACCGTATACAAATAAAACAGGCAAAAAGGAAAACCATCTCCTTAATTAGAAAATCATCTAACCAATAGTAACCTTACTACTCCGTACTGAGAAACATGATATAATAGCCTAGATAATAAAAGCTTAGGGTGGCCAATTGATTTGAATTAAGTGAAGGACTAGGTTATAAATTATTATCATCATTGTGATGATTTGAAAGTGTCCAGAAGTGGGCAATTGATAGTGATGCCAATATACTAGACTAGTATGATACATTGATACAAAGTATGTGAAACATTCTTATTTTCAATTATATATAATGAGTGTGTGGGTTATCACCCCAACTTCCCAAATAATTAATGTAGCATTTATTTTGGGTGAAAGAAAATGAAAGGGAAAAAAAATGAAATGTGGCATCGGAAATTACTCTGCTTGTTGATCAATGATGTACGTATATAGTGATGTTTGTTTTTGATCTGTAGTTAGTTAGATTAGTTGATGTTTGTTTATAGGAGTTCAAATTGGACATGAAATCATAAGGCATAGGCTGCATATATAGACCTTGGCTTCTTTGGTATGTGTTAGAGTGCGAAGAACATAAGGAGAAAGTGATTGAGTGAAGATGCGGAGGAAACACAAGTGTTATCAGAGTAAGTAACAAAATATCAGTTGTGAGGGTGGTTTTAAATTTGAGTGAAACACCATTGTTGATGGGAGTACAAATGTATTTATCTCTAAATAAAAAGTATCCTTCAATTCTCTCTCAAAAAAAAAAAAAGTACCCTTCTAACACCTCCAAACCCCCCCCCCCCCCCCCCCCCCCCCCCCCCCCCCACCCACACACACACACACACACACAATCTGAAATTGTTGAACTGGTTTTGCAGCAGTTATTTCCAGGACATACCAAGAAATGAAATGTTTGTGAAGGATGTGAGACCGCACAAAAAAAATTCCTGAGCCCAAGACCACACATGAAGCTATGCTTCTTGAAATTCATAGAGTTGGGGGGAATCTGAACAATTGGTGTTGAAGGATTGTCATGAATTTGGTAAAAATGTAAGCTGATTTTTGTTGATGGGAAAGGTGCATGAGCTAAGCTAAAAGCAGGCACAAAAAGAAGTACATTAAGTTCTTTTTGTATTCAAACCAGCTTCAATTTAAAGGTGCTTGAAAGATCAAATCAATCTAAAGGGGACTAGATTTTCATTGCAAGACTTTGGCCACTTTGATACCATCATCATTTGTCTACAAACCAAAACTCAACATTTAGTCAAGAATTTCGGCATGTCCAATAATGTTAATGGTCAATATCGGGAGAAACACAGATGAAAACCATCCTCTGTTGAAGCCATTAATTACTAACATTGGGGGACGAGGAAAAACTACTTTTGTTGGTGGTAGGGAGCAACAAAGGCGGGAGATGAGAATCAATAGGTAAGCTCTAAATAATTGAGCTACTTTTCACTAATTTGGTTCTATATCTAAAAACGATTAAAGGAGGAGGTCTTCTTGGTCTTCACCTTTGGGTTTTTTGCACTCCACACATTAGTATTAGGAAAATGCTTGAGAAGATTGTACTGTTGGCTCTTGGTTAAAAGCCTCTTAATAATCATGAGATGGCTTTGCTCAATTGCTCCAACAAAGGATCATCGGGAGGAAGTAAGTTTCAACTTATTCCTGACAGTAGGTGGGATAGAGCTCATGGGAGTCTGTCTTTGGATCGCTTTGGGATAAGTTGAGTAGAAAATCAAAACCTAGAATGATATGTTCATATCTAGGTAAAGTGTGGCTCCTTCCAAGAGCTTAAGGGACAGCTATATTTTTATGCAGGCCAGTACAGCAATGATTTATTCTAAAACAAATGAAGTTGGTGAGAAGTTTTTCATGTTAAATTCAACAATGGGATGCCCCACTTCAAGTATTCAATATCAAGCAACAACGACGACCAATCTTGATGGTAGAGTCTAACTACTAGTACATTGGTGATTTTAGTGAGTGTTTTCAGTTTGGACTTTGGATATGAAAGATTAACATTAAGATATCCACATCTTTAGGTTTCCAACCTACATGGCCAAAAGATAGAAAATGTACCAAGGTCTGTAAAAACTAATTTAGTTGAGATACCTAGATTTGTCAAATAAACATATGATGTACAAGTTTATTGACTTGGTTTTAGCGCTAATAATTTTGATGTTCTTTAGCATGTCCTACTGTTCCACTTTCCAAGTGTTTCCCATGGAGGTAAAAAAATTGTTCCTCGACATGTCCTATCCCAATCTTCAAGAGTCCAAGAATATAAGTAAATTAGTGAAGCTCAGACACATAAGTTAGATAAATTTGGTAGATTAATGCAGGTTCGAAAGGGGATGTGGGATTTGATCTTGAACTTGATTTTTCAGGACTTCGAAGCAAAATTTTAATATAAGATCTAAAGACTTTGTGACACGCCCAATCGGGTGACCTTGATCAATCAGCTCGAGCAGCCACTCACTATATATTTTGCGCCACTTTGAAGTTTCACCTCACGCCCAATTGAATGAATTTGATGGGCACGCTAGTGATGTGGAATTAAATAAGTTCTTGATTAACAGATCCAATCTTGATCCATTTCTTAGACTTGGCTTGAACTAATTGTCAATGAGATTTAATTTTTGTGTTTGTTTATGGTGAATATGTAGTTTGTATGGGTGGAAAACGAATGGAAACAAGAAATATGACTTTGAATAGCAGTTAAGAAACTTTGATCTTGAGTCTCATTCATGAACATAATGCAACACGAACAAGCTTCAATAAAGTCACTGTTAAAGTAAGAATCGAATATTAGGACAAGGGCAATTTAGGTGTTAATAATTTAGTTCTTTAGATACTAGGAGCTTCTAGAAGGTTTCAGAGTTGTTAAGTGTGTTGTTTCTATATAGTACTAAGTAGAAAGGGAAGAGTCATTTTGATGAATGAAGATGAATGTTACGTTTAGGGCAGTGCAACTTTAGTTGGAAGTGTAAGGCTGTAAGCTACTTGAAAAGCTATTGTCTGGTACTAGGGAGAGAGGGAGAGCAGGACTCTTGAAAGCTTGCTTTATCTTATAATTTTCAGTAATATCAATTTATTAACAATTAATCACCATTTCCACTTCTTAATCACTTTCTCTAGTCAACCCAGGTTATGTCAGTAATTCAACCCTTCTTTCTAGGCAACATCCCCTTGCCAATTAGGAGAATCAGATTGAAAGATAAAATCCTAATAAAACTAATCCTAACATCAGAAAATGTAATTAATATCTTAAATGATAGAAATCAGATCTTTTTTGTTTTTGCTAATTAAAAAAATAACGAAACAAAATTCCATGCAACAAAGATGGTTAAGCTTATTTATGGAATCCAAATAACATGCAATTCCTTTACTTAATTTGTCACATGGATAATCCCAATTTAGGAAACTAAATGACGCAGCTAGTTAGCTAAGGAAATAGACTCTAATTTTATCGATTCGTGTGTAATTTTGGGTTGACGCTGCTCAATCTCATGGAAAATAGATGATTCAATAATAATTTTAAAAAGCAAAGCAAGGAAATCGGTCTTGATGCTCTTAATTCACAACATCTAGGGATACATTCAAAGGAGGCAAATTTCCAGGTTTTTCATGATTTTCCTAAAGTATATACTACCTCCGCCACGAATTAGTTGCAACAAAAATATTAGTTTGTGAGGTATAAAATAATGATTTGTTGCAACTAATTCGTGGCGGAGGTAGTATAAATAATTGTAACATAAGCCCACAAACAACTATCTTCACTTCCCCATATTTCCAAAAAATATATATATATATATCTTCATTTATGCTTTTCCTAGTACTAGTTTTCAATAGAACACTTTGATCTATACCTAGTTAATAGTTTGGACAATCTTGTAAATTTCAGACCTTCACATTGGTAATAAATTACTACCCTCTTCATTCCAGTTATTCATTTGTGTCTTGCTTACTAGTACTAGATATAATTTATGGTAAAAACCTTGTGTAAGACTTTAAATAATAGCTAAAATGAATCTAGTAAGCTGCAAAAGACTACTAGAGGAATAAAGTTATGAGGGATTCATGGTTTGACTGTTTGAGAATAGCTTATATTACCTAGTAATTAGCATGTCCAAGAAATTATCTAATGAGTTTTATTTAACCTATTTGGCTAGCATTTTATATGATACAAATAATGGGTTTTGAAATATGGTTGTGTTTACAAAATGAATGTGGCAAAGATTTATATGCGATGTTGGATGTGTGAGCATACAAGAGAGGATAAAATAAGGAATTAGGTTACCAAGAGGATGGTAAGGTAACATCCATTGCATTGAGAGTAAGATGATGAAGAACCACCTAAGACAGTTTGTTCATGTAAGACAGATATTAAGTAAGGCATAGGTAACCGATGAGATTGCGGATGATGTTGGTGAACTGATAAGATTATTGCTAGATAATTACAAATTTAGAGGGAACAAATCTTTTGAATTTATGTTTTATCTAATCTTACATGAAGATTGACATATTTTCTTGGGGAGCTAGGAATGGTTGCTTTTGTTTTCCTAGATAGATAATTTAGGCATATTGCTGCTGATTTAGGGATTATGTAAATCATCTAAGATTAGTTCATATTTTACCTAGGGTAGTTAGAATTAAGGTACTATATATATTCTTATATTTGCATTGTTTTAGATCATCTTTTATACAATCAATAACATTACAAATAGTGTAATTCCTTGTTGTATCCAAAACCTTGCAATTTTCTTGTGTGTGTCCTAATCAATTGAGTATTAAAACTTTGGTGGTGTGTCCCTCGAGTGTCCTAAGATCCTTTGACAGTGGTTTGTTCGAATCAAAGTTAATTGTTTTCCAAATAAAATCAAAAACCCAAAAATATGTTTTGAATTTTCAAGTGAATTTGATTTGTGTCTTGTGTGACACATCAATAACAAGGCTTGAAGAGCAGCAAAAGGATGGGAAAGTGAAGGGTAATTAGGAATATCAAAGCAAACTTGGATGAGGGTGGCTCAAAGCAACACAGGGCTACATGGAAATTTGACGATGGACAGAGAAGAATATATGGAGAAAATATATAACATAATCAAAGAAAACTTTGGTAATTCTAAATGATGATCCATGCCTAAGCAACCCCAAATCATATAAGGACGAAGGCTCGTTATTGTTATTGTTATTGTTGTTAGTCTTGTTTAATCTCAACTGCACACAAGTGAAACTTAACTTTACCCGAGGTTTTGGCTAATTGACTTTTCATATTAATTCCATTTTGAATTGGGTTTTTTGTTTTTTATACCTTTTATATTATTGATTTTGAAAATTAGTACCTTATGTTAATTTTTTTAGATTTTAGTACCTTATAAAATCCAAAAACTTAAATTTCAGTACCACTTAACATATTCCGTCAAAAAATCCATCTTTTTTTTTTTTAAGAAAAGACAATTATCATTAATTGAAAGCCATACGACATCTACAATAAGCATTATAGAAAATTGAAATCCAATCTAAAACAATAAAGTAAAATTCTTCTGTAAAGAAACTATGATAATGAACACCAAATCTGAAGGTGAAGAGCAGCCCCTGTTGTTGTCGATTGTTCGCTGAATCATGCATCCTTTTATGAAGGGGAGTCTATCTTCCCACATAGTTTTGTGAAGAAAATTATTTAATTGACCATGTAGATCGCACTCTCTTTTTTAACGCCAATGGCAAAATTGTACGACCAGCAACCCATGAATCCAATCTTTCAAACAAAAACCCTAAAAATTAATCCTAGTCTTCCATAAGGGAAGAGGAGAAAAATAAACTCCAAACTCTCACAAAAGGAGAGGACAAACACATAAGTTGGGAAGAAATCTCTCCTAAAGAGAGTGTAAGGAGGAATATTCATAACTAAAAAAAAAAACTGAAATTAAGAAAGAATTGGGGCTTACCACTTACCATCATCAAAAAGATGATGATAGTAGCCTCTTGTGGCCGTCAATAAGTTTTAGGGGGTTTTTTTTTGAGAGGGGAGAGAAAGGAGCTGTCAAAAATTCGCCTAGTGGACCCTACACGAACTAATTTTCTATTTCCTTCTTAATCTCCTATAGTTTCTTTAAATATTCTTTGATTGTCACTAATAAAGTTAATCAAAATCCAAAATCTATTCAAATTGCACCTCTAAATTATGCTTTTTTCTCTTTTTCTTTCAAATTGGTGGTTGGTTTAATCACTCATAAAGGACACTCAACTTCTAATTACCCTATCAAATTTCTACTTTGTTCATCATCTAATTAGAAATAAGGTAATACGTCGAAAAGTTGGGGTCGCAGACATAGCAAGCAAATTAAGGGAGAATCGCTTGCGTTGGTTCGGACATGTGAGACGGCGACATGAGGGAGCCCCGGTGCGACGAGTGGAAGGGTGGGATCACGGAGATCTCAAACGAGGTAGGGGGAGACCGAAAAAGACATGGTGGGAAGGGGTTAGAAAGGATATGAAGCTTTTAGATTTACAAGTGAATGAGGTTCTCGATCGCAGGGGATGGAGAAGTAAAATTTATGTAGATGACCACATGGAATGATTAATTTTGGTTCATGTAGCCGACCCCAATTTATTGGGATTAAGGCTGTGTTTGATTGATTGATTGTTTATTGAACTTAATTACGCAATTATCTTGAGTTCATTACCTTGCAAGCACCCATTTCAAAACTTGCATCAATTTTTTTCAAAGTTTATAAAGCTTGCAAAACATAAACCAACACCCACTTTTTTATGTTGCTAGCATCAAATAAATAGTCATATAAATCACCAATTTTTGAATTTAACACACTTAAAAAGAACTAATTTACAATTGGTAATCTATAGTTGGCCAAACGTTTCAAATCAATTCTAAACCCTAATTTCATAGGAAGATAATCTTAAATCCTAAATTTGAATTGAAATTGGTTTGAATCAAGACAATAATACTTGAGAATTCAAATAATAGTGGAGTTGGAGAAACTTTTGTAAAACATTTTAAAAAGGAAAAAAAAGGGGATAATTTCAAAAATAGCTAGTTGGTGGACCCCATTGACGGAATTTTGAACATAATGTGTCAAGTGGTACTGAAATTTAAGTTTTTGGGTTTTACTCCCTTCGTTTTTTTTCAGTTGCAACAAATCACTTTTCACACTTGTTGAGGCACATTTTAAACAATTTATAACTCTAATTGTATATTTGTATAAATTACAAAAATAAAATATTAATTTAGAGGAACCAAACAAGATCCATATTGACTATATTCCTCCTTACACATTGTTCATAAAATTAAATCAAAGCTTAGAAGATGAATAGCGCAACTCTTAAAATGTTGCAACAAAAAAACGGAGGGCTATAAGGTACTAAAATTAAAATAGCGTACTAATATTCAAAATGAATAGAATAAGGTACTAAAACAATAATAAATAATAAATAAAAATAAAATAAATAACACTTAGAGTAGTCAAACAATTACAAACTAAAGGCATTTTACTTTTAATCCTTGCTTTTAATAAATAATCCTTACTTTTGAATCTACATTGATTAATAACCATTAGCCCCATTTGGTTTATTTAATTATTTTTTATTAGGTGGATACTAGATAGCCTTGTCAAGCTGTCATTTTGAGACCTCTCCTTCCAATAAATTCCTCCATATATCTAATTGTCAAAAACTAAAGGCAAAATCAAATTGGATTGTTACATTTTCCTCAAACAAAACAATTGAGATATAGTCAACACAGGAGTTTAAGTGCTTGCACAAAAGTGTTCAGGACTCAGGAGTAAACATTTTCCCTGTAGTCAACACATTCCTCATTTAATCAGTTATTACATACAATTGTGGAACCCAATAGATTTGACATATATGATCTCATGAATTAAAGGCTCCAAAAATATTAAACTTACTGGCACATCATGATCAATTGCAGTCCGAATTTCAAGTCAAAACATAAACAGTGTGATTAAATACTTGTGAATCATGGTTAGGAGCATCAGATAAATTAACAATTAAAAGAATGGATCATCTCAGGAAATAAAAAAAAAATTTATCCTTACTCTCCAATCCCAAAGGGACCTTTGAGAAGTATCTTGTTATTTCCGCAATCAAGAAAATTTTATTGCTTCAAAGATCGAAAAGGAGAAGGTTTAAATGAGGCATACCGGTCGAAGCTATCATATCAGATATTATACAGCTATTCCTGGTGTCTTCTCTGCTTCTTTAGCCTAATTCACATCGGACAACTTTAGTTAATTACAGATATATATATGCAGAGATCATTAACTAAGAAGACTGAAGGAAATATACACGTAAGGCCAATGTACTAATCTCCAGCATTAATGAGAGAAGCAAAAAGGACATGAAATCAAGCGATTACCGGCTAAACCTTTTTTATTAATACACAAAAGAAGTATGTGCTGCTGCTCAATTTCTCAGTCACAGATTGGATAACTGGAGTGAGATTGTGACTGGATAACTGGAGTGAGAAATATCACTGAACTCCTTTAACCTTCCATAACTCCATCAGAACTACCCACTTCATGGATTAATATGAAATTAATAGCCAATCACTCTTTCTTGACCTAAACCCAACTACATCCTGGAACTTTCTTCAGCCCAGCATCAGTTTGCATCAACCTCAAGTTTTTAGCCTCAGCCCATCTACCAGTTTGAGCGTATATATTCGATAGACCAATATAATGTGCTGAGTTTCCAGGTTCGAGTCTCACCAACTTGTTCAAAGCCAATTCTGCTAACTCTGAATTAGAATGCATTCTACATGCGCCCAGCAAGGCTCCCCATAGAGCAGCATCAGGCTCTAATGGCATTTTGTTTACAAGGTTCATGATTTCACTAAATAAACCACTGCGACCTAACAAATCAACCATGCAAGCATAATGTTCCAACTTAGGTTCATGATGGAACTTGTCATGCATGGAATTGAATATTCTTTTTGCTTCTTCTACCAAACCCCCGTGTCTGCATGCTGACAAAACACTCAGAAAAGTCACTGAGTCAAGTATCACATTTTCGCGTTGTATCTGTGAAAAAAGCTCAACTGCACGTGCCGCATGTCCATGCAGTGCATACCCAGCTAGCATTGTATTCCATGTTACTGTATCTTTGTTATCTATCTCATCAAAAAGTTTCTCTGAACAATCAAAACGTCCGCATTTAGAGTACATATCAATGAGACTATTACTGATGTGTGTATTGGACTGAAACCCCATCCGCACTGCGCAAGCATGAAGTTTCATACCTTCAAGGAGATCAGTTAAATCTGCCGCTGCCGGAAGTACACTTACCATAGAAACTGCAGAAGGTTGTAGTCCTTCAGATTTCATACAATAGAAGGCAGTAAGAGCTTCTTTGGACCTTCTATTATGCACATAACCAGCAATTATTGCGTTCCAGGATACCTCATCTTTAACGAAGTCAGATTCATAAAATAATGTCTCAGCCGAACCTAGCCTGCTACACTTCGCATACATGTCAATCAAAGCATTCTTGACATGACACTCTGAAGCAATTCCACATTTTATTATTATGCCATGTACAAAGGTCCCATGCTCAATGTCGTGTGAAAGTGCACACGCAGGGATCACACCCACCATAGTTTCCGAGTCAGGTTTCAACCCTGTAGATAGCAATTCATGGAACATTTTCTTCACTTGGCATGTATTGCCACTCTGAGCAAACCCACTTATGAGCGAGTTAAAGGAAACTACATTCTTGAATGACATTCTGTTAAAGCTAGCTAAGGCCTGAGCGAATAACCCCCGCTTAGCATACATTGAAACTAGGGAATTCCCAACCGCGACATCAGTATCAATACCAGCTTTGACACAGTAGCAATGAATGCTTTTCCCTGGTTTCCCTGATAAAAGTTCTGCACAAGCAGGAAATATACTCAACAATGTTACACTACTTGGTTTTAACTTCTCATGCACCATTTCACGAAAAAGAGATATCGCTTCTACAGGGAACCCACTTTGTGCAAGTGCAGCAATTAAGGCAGACCAAGCAATCAAATCCTTTTCCTTGAGCCCCCTAAAAAGTTCATAAGCTGTTTTTAACTCTCCACATTTTACATACATTGTCATCAGAGAAGTAGCAACTATATTATTCGAGGCCATACTATACTGCATTGCACATTTATGAATCTTCCTCCCTTCCTCTAAATCTCTCAACTCTGAAGCAGCTAAAGACGAACTTATAACAGAAATTGTATTCATCAATGCACGCTGACTCTTCATTTCATCAAACAACTTCAACACTTCATAAAAATATCCATTATGAGCATAACCAGCCATCATTGTTCCCCAAGACACATGATCCTTACCATACATCTGATCAAATACACCGCGAGCATCTTCCACAAATCCACATTTCGAGTAAACATCAATCAACCCATTATAAACTTTCATCCGAAAATCCCTCCTGATCACGAACCCATGAACTACCCTACAAAACCTAACATCCTCCAATTTGCAAAGGCTAGGAAACAAATTCAACAAAGTCACAGAATTCGGCACCACCCCACCTAGCTGCATTGTCCTCACAAACCCTAAAGCATCATTCGGATCACCGTCCTTCGAAATTCCAGCAACCATAGCATTCCAAGAAACAATATCCGTCTTAGGCATTTCATCAAACACCTTACGTGCACGGTCAATTCGACCCATTTTACAATACATGTCAACTAAACCAGTAGAAATATAAACATCAAACTCTAACCCTCTTCTAACAACATCATCATGAACCCTAACACCTTCATCAAACTCAAAATTACCAGCACAAGCTTTAATCACAAAAGTAAAAGTATAATTATCAGGCTCAATTCTTTTGTCCAACATTAAATAATACAAATTCAATGCTTCATCATAGTTTTCTAACCTACAATAAGCTCTAATCATTGAATTATACAAAATTACACCTGGGTTTTTCACATAATCGAAAATTAACCTAGAAAAATCATATCTTTGAAATGAAGAATATGAGTTTATTAAAAGGGTTAAAATTGAATTGTTGTGGGTTAAACCTAGTATAATTAATTGACCATGGATTATGAAAAGGGACTTTAAATTAGTGCAGGAAGAAAGGAGATTAAGGTAATGGGAGTGATTAATTGGGGTTTTGTAATGATTTGTGCAAAGTTTTGAGGATGTTGTTGCAAGAGAGTGCAATGATCGATAAAATGATGAGAGCATGTTTTCACTTGTGTTTACCCTGTACTACGGTCGCAGAAAGATGTTCTGTTTTTTTTTACACTAATGTATACAGGACACAAGGGTCTTTAGTATCGGCAATTCGGCATGATATAAATGAGATTTGATTGCATTTTGTCTAATTGATATTCGGCAATTGTTTTTTATTGAGCATGACATAAGGACTGTAGAATTATAATTTATTATTTTTTGTTTGGTAAGTGGGATGGGTAATATAAATTGTAATATGATTAAAGCAGTTATCTTTAATTTGTTTTCGATCAAACGCCAATAGAAATAAATCCAAAAAGAGAGCTTTCAAAATCCAATCATTCTTGCCTGAACTGGGTTCATAGTAATAATATTGTGCACCCTATTTACATTATAAAAAACAATTGATTTCTCAATTTTCTTCATTCTCCACCACAGTACCTCTTTCTCCCTCTTCCCTCGTCATCTTCAATTCGCAAGTTTTGAGCTATTAACGAAGGTTTTAATAACGGTCATCTCGTAGCCGGAATCACACCCTAATTGTATACCCACGATAATTGTAAAGTTTTGCAATTTGTGTAGCTATTGAATTGATTTAATGCTCTCTCCTCTCTTGTGGTAAAGTTGATGAATAGAACAAGTTTGCTCCAATTATTGGAGGAGTTGGAACTTCGAACTTAATTAAAGTTGGAGTGATGGTTCTTCTTCTATTTCACCAAAAAAAAAGTAGTTTATCTTCCCTTTCTTAATGAATCTATAGACCATTATATGTTGGTCGAATTGGGGTAAATTTAAAGAAAGCTCTATGCTATTTCCAAATGCACAACACATGTCATTTATGTAATTAAGTCTGATGTTGGTGGTAAGGGCTGAAAGTTGTAGTTGTTTGTAACAGCTATCACTTACTCCAGTTAAGATGATGTTCACGCATGGAGCTTCGCGCGTTGTGTAATGATGCCCATATTGCCATGCACAACGTAAAAGTCCAAGCAAGCACAACTTTGCACAATAATTATTAAAGTAACACATTTGTGATACACAACATTTATGGCACTTTTGATATCTTACACATCATCAAGTAGAATAATCTTTTGTTTCATTAAATCAGTTATACGTAGACCTGACAGGATAACCCAATGATTAAACGGTTAGAGTCAAGTTAACAATACTTTTATTGGATATGATCGTTATAGGGTCAAAGTAATAACCCAATAATTTTTTCAAAAATTAAGTTTTGACAAAAATAATAATATTGATAGATTCGTATGCATATTTTTTCACTAATGATTCACTTAGATTTTTAATCCTCTTTTATATTCATTGACCCGCCCGTTAATGACCCGCTATTGGTTCGACACGCAACTGACCTTTTTAGTGTGACTCACTCAAAACCAACCCGCAACCGATTTGCACCGATCCTGACCCTACTTGCCCAATAACCACCTCTCATTATACATTTTAAGTAGTCATGACTCATTAGGGTCATGTATGGTATTATACTCAGTAAATGATCAAAGTAGACACCCTATACAATTAGGGTGTATTCTATTTGGGGGATTAGGATAAAATGGATTGGATTGAAATTAAAAAAAAAATTATTAGTGGGTTGATGTCAATACCATTTCTATTGATTATTATTAAAAAAAAATTAAATGGAATGGAATGAATTTATGGGATTAGAATGAATTTTAATAGATTAAATAGATTGAAATAGATTAGTGGGATTCAAATGGATTAGAATTAGCTAAAGCTTATTTGAATAATTGGAAAAAAATTGCAAATATTATTTTATTGATTATAATGATGAGCATCTTCTCGTAGCACATATGAAAATATATAATTGATTTTTGTTTTATAAAATATAAAAAATGAATAACGAAATATTTTTTTATTTCATAATTATTAGTGGGTTGATGTCAATACCATTTCTATGTCATTACTAATCTATAATTAAAAATCATTCATTCATAACTAAAAACTTTCAGTTCTATTTATCTGGTTCCAATCAGTTCCGTTTCGTTCAACTCCAATTAGTTTAGTTCAGTTATTTTTCACTGATGTAAACAGACCCTAAATATTATACTTTTCTTGCTGGCTTCTTGTCTCCATCATTAATTCTCTCCTAGTACCTTTCAATCTTTTCACTTCTGTTTTCTTCCCTATATTAGTCCTTAATAAATAGATTAGTAACATTATGTTATATACTTATATCTAATATTTTTGAGAGTTGTTTATCATAAATGAATTGACTATGTTTATATTGACGAACATTTAGCAATTTTGAAAATGCTTAATAATTTGACATAATTTTAACATTAATTTGGATTTTGGATATTCCGTATTAGTTTTCACAATTCTATGAGCATATTTCTTAGAGACTAGCAAGCCAACCAATAGAGTCACCAAGATTGATATTGTTTATTACTTTATTATTGTATTATTAATTTACACTTCAGGAAGATGATGAACTTGTTCTTTGGCTCTAGTGATTTTGTGTTGTTTTCAATTCCTCTACCAATTTTTATGTGCTACATAAATTGCTATGTTTTTTACGTACTTTTTTAATTTGCTTTTCCTCTATCTACGTATGTATCGTAGTACAGAGTATTCTATTAACAGTTTATCAAAAAATTATCACTATAAATTGTACACTTATGACAATCAGTTGCGGTAACTGGTAAGTATACAAAAACTTAGAAAAGATGGTTTTATTTGGTAAGTCCACTAGGTTGTTAAATAAAAAAATATATTAATTAAATCAATAAACCTAATAGTTAAAGAAACTCACAAATAATTGATGGTCTTACCGTATAAATGGTCTTATCGGAGACTTGTTAAAGGTACATAAATTGCTTAATTTATATAAGTTTCAGTTAGCTCAACCGAATGCAAAAAATTAAAAATGCTCATTGCGAGGCTACAAGTCAAATATGCAACATGATCCGTCAAATCCGAAACTAAAATACTACCTCTGTTAACGATTATGTGCAACACTTTCTATTTCAGGATGTTATCAATTACTTGCAACACTTTATTTTTTTCCTTATATAGTAAATTTTTAATGGTGAAATGACGAAACTACCCCAACTTAATTATTTACTCATACACTTTAGTTGGTGGACCCAATTCATTAATCAACTAATCTTATTTTTTTTCTCTCTCATCAATATACTTACCCATACCCTTATATTTTCCTAAACATCATTACAAAATTTTGCCTAGGAGTCCGTGTTGTCACGAGTGACACAATGACCCACGCATTGCATTGAAACGAGGGCATAGAGATCCCCAAGGGGAGCCGCTCATGTGTCGTGCGAGCAACACTTATCTCCCTATAGTAGGCAGTCTACAGGAAAAGATAGTGCTGCAGGATAATACTCGATGTGCAGATAAGCACTACTCTTGAGGACGACAGTGCTATATTTCTCTAACGAGGTTCAAACTTGGTGTAAAGGCTGACTACTACATTGGAAGAGGATGGAATGCTCTAGAACCTCATTGAATGGTCTAGAGTAGTTCGGCACATTCCGGAAGGTTACGGAACATTGTGGGATATTCTATGGTAGGTGACTCTAGAGTGTTCTAGTATGCTCTAGTGGATGTATAGATGTTTCTAGAGTATTCTCACATGTACATAAGAGTATGTAAAGACTATAAAGTTCTAGATAGGGTATTGTGTAGAACCCGCCATTTGAGGAGGTTAGAATGTTCTAGAGTAGACATAGTAGGAAGGGGGTTGCCTATAAATACCCAAGGCATTCATTTGTACAAGCATTCAGAAAATTGTAACCCCACACACACACATTAGTAAAAATCTTTTCAAGCACTTGTGTTTCTTGCTAACTATCTACTTAGCCAAATCCACACAAACACATCAACTACCTTTCTTAGCGATACTTAGCTTAGCTTTGGGGTTGCCTGACTTGTCTTACGACGGGAGTGTAAGCGAGTGGCACACGTGAGCGACTAGGGAAAGAGTCAGCACGTGACAAGTGGTATCAGAGCCAGGTTGGCCGTATTGCTGTCAGGTTGAGTGGTTGCTACGATTGTGTGACAATGGCATCTAACAAGGAGAGTGGAGTTGTTTTGGGAGACGAACAACTAGCTGGCAAGAAGCTTACTAAGAAGGAGCTTGAGGTTAAGTTTGCAAAGATGGAGATGAGTCTTGGTGATGCCTTTGATGTAACACCCTGGTTTTCTCCTTCCTAAAACTACTAACATTTCCGGAAAACATTTATAAAATAATCGAGCCCCAACTACTTTAGAAAACCAAAGCATTACCGCCACCGTGAAAACGGCTAAGGCATTTACCAAAGTACTACAGCGGAAGACTTAACTTTAAAAAAAACAAACCAAAACAACTTAATTAAAATAAACTTCAAAACCAAATCCCATGATACTTTATAACAACTTGGAACCGACATAACGGCCCTTCAAACCAAATAATATTTAATATCTTTAAAACAACGTTAGTCCCTCATGATATAATAAATAGCATAATAGTCACTTAATTTTTTTTTAAGCAAATACTAAAACAATATGAACACTCTTCACTCAATCCCAGCATGATCGACTAGATGCCCACCTGAAACCTGTTGCTTACTCTTTATTCAAGACTTCTACTCGCCATAATAAATGGGTCGTCGTAGGGCCAAACAAAGATTAGCCATGCACACAAAGCACGTAATCAGCAAAGCTGAGTACATAAGCATTAAAGACAATGCAACACACTAGCATGAAGTAATCCTAGGCAAGACATCAAGTAAAACATCAACCATACCTTTACCACAATTGCAACATCTAAGACTCTAAGGCTCTTACTTCGTAATTAATTATTATATAATTGGATTTCGCATCGAACGGGCTCCTTCCTATAAAATAAATAATTGCCCAAAGGCACCAACTTGGGAGCAACTCCAAGAAGGTATTACTATCCCCCTAGGCGGAATTCCAGCGCATATAAGATAAAAATCTAAAAATAGAAGTACAACGTCTTGTACCCCTAACTAGGAGTTGAATCCTCTGTTAGACAACTCCCCCCCACTGTTCATACTCAGGTATATACGTTCCAAGAGTTTTGGTGCGAATCCTCTTTCACTTTACTGATTAACCATTTTATAACTTGTGATGACTCTCACATACAAACATCATAACATGCATAACATCACACAACATTTCATAACATAACATGACATGAACACCATATTAATTATCTTCATTAATAATGAACATATTTATTCCTTTTATTATCCTCTCTAGACCACACATTAACTGTGAGTGGTTAATTACTTCCTTACAGTCCCACATAAACCGTGAGTGGATAACTTCCTTTACTAGTCCACACATAAACTGTGAGTGGATAATAATAATAAATTGCTCAATTACTACAATCA
The DNA here is from genome assembly GCA_016808085.1 of Suaeda aralocaspica. Taxonomy (NCBI): domain Eukaryota; kingdom Viridiplantae; phylum Streptophyta; class Magnoliopsida; order Caryophyllales; family Amaranthaceae; genus Suaeda; species Suaeda aralocaspica. The sequence goes on along the minus strand of PYUH01004018.1, from coordinate 150,776 downwards.
TGTGAATAAAATTCATTAACTCTTCTTTGCTCAAATATTTAATAACATAATCTTTCATGCTCATTTTTGACTACTAGTCAACTTCTTTTATTAAACAGGCATTCCAAACATCCTTGATGTTATTATTAATAATATATATATAATAGAATGCAAAATAAATACTCATGATTATCATGTAATCATGCATACTTGAACATGCTCATATAAGTCAACAAAAGTCAACAAGAGTCACATAACAACTTCATATCATATAGTTTCTAACATGAACTTATATATTCAATCTACTACTAGCATGATCCTAGCATGATATTCTACTCCATGAATCTTTATGTACTTACGTACCTTGTATATACGGTGATTCGCCCTACTTCTAGAACTCACTTGATTCGAATCCTCCTATAAAACATAAGAGGAAAACTATAAGAAAAACCTCTTTGACTAAACTTTACAGCAACTCTAAACTACTTTTTACTAGGGATAAACATCCATAACCTTCCTACTTGTCTCTATTCAATTCCATAACTGTCTCTTTATTTTTCTTTTCCGAAAACTTCTATTTTTCATTACTTTCCAAAAATGGCAGCTTTACTTTAATTATTTCAAGCCTCTTAAAACCTCTTTAAAAACTATTTTTGCATAAAAACACCATATTAATATCCTTATAGGTTATGGTTCGATTCTATGCATTAGAATTTAATTGGAAACTGTAAGTAATAATACTTAATTTACTTCTTATAAACATGCCTTAAAATTACAGCATTATTTAATTATTAAATCCTTTTAGACCTCTCTAAACTTCATGAAAAGCCCTAAAAACAACCATGGATTGATCATATAATGTATACTTAACTTATATATTAATTCATGCTAATTACATACTTAAAACATTAATTATGAATTTTAAAAATCTGGACAGCTATAAATCTACTTAAAATCATCTTTAAACTTCATAAATCATACTAAAAATATTGTAGTGATCATAGATTCATATATGATCATACTAGCAATATATGAACACTTAAAACTTGTTTTAACATGTATTTAACAAATTTTCAGATTTGTTTTAATACTTTAAATTGTAAAAAACCAATCTAACATCATAATTAATCATACAATCATATATAATTAACTATGATCATACCACTTCAATCTAGATCATAAAAAATAATTTAAAACAATAAAACTTCATACTTTCTCAAACCCTAATTAAAATTTCATGATCAACTTTTTAATCTTATATTACAAATCATAAAAACATGATTATAAATCAATAAACATTACTAAAACATGATCATAAACATAATTTATAAAACATGCTTAAGAATTAAATATTAGAAGAAAAAGTTTTTTTTTTTTTTTTTTTGTACCTACGAAAATCGAGAAGCAAGGGGGAGAGGTGGCGGCGACGGCCGGCCGGCGAGGGGCAGCAGCGGCGCAGCAGTGGCGGAGAGGTGGCCGGCGACCTTCGGTCCTCTTCGTCGCTTCTCCCTCGTTTTTTTTTTTTTTTTTTTTCTTCTTTCTCTCGCTCTTTGCTTTTGGAACCTACTTGAATGCTTGGGAAATTCTGAATTTTTGGTTTAAAAGGGGGTTTTAAAGCCCCAAAAGGATTAGAGTTGGTTTAGGAAAAGCCCAAACAGGTCTAATTGAAGTGGGATTAGTTTTGGGCCCATAATTAACCTAATCATGGCAACCCATTAAAAACACTTTAAAAGTCTTACAAAATTTTTCACACATTGAAGACCTTCATAAAAATTATTTATACCTTATAAAATTTATTTCTTTAAAATAAAGTAAATAAAACTCCGTAATTAATTAAATTCCTTTAATTATTATTTTTCAAATACTTTAATTCCTTTAAAATACGTAAATGTGACTATAAATACTATTTTAATTTTATAACGTGTATAAAATTACGGGGTATTACATTTGATGACATCACTAAGCTAATGAGAGGGTGATGTCCCTCGAGAATTCCATACCCGCACTTGAGGCCCGAGTGGGGACAATGGAAGAGAAAGAGAGTGAGTGGGCACAAGGGCTCGAAACCAATGGCTGATGTGCTACGAGCGGAGATGGGGATCGTCCGCGATACTCTTAATGGGGAGCTCCAGGGTTGAAGAGCTCGTTGAGTTCCTCTCGAGGGGGACATCAACTTGTGCAAGGCTATTGTTGAAAGGTCTGGAAACCAGAGGAATGTCATATGATCGTTGTGTTTTGAAGAGGAAAAAGAAGGAATCAGTTGATGTTAGTTCAGGCTCAGAAGATAGGAAGCTTAGCTTTATGAAACGCACGGTAGAGCGTGTAACTCCCAAGAAGCAAAAGATCTTTGAGTTGGCTTTTGGAGATAATGGAGCTTCAGATGCTGCTATTCCAGTTATTGGGGTTTCAGGATAAGGGAATTGATGTGGGTGGGGGAACAAGGGGTTGGGGGTTTCGAGATAAGGGAATTGTTGGTGGAGGTTTCAGGGGAGGGGGTTTAGAGGGTGGATGGTTTTGGGGAGGGGATGGGCGGTTACAGGGGAGGGGGTTTCAGGGGTGGGGGTAAGCCGGAGGGGATTTGGGGGATGGGGGTGAGCTTCGGTGGGGGTTTCGTGGATAGGGTGTGCCCCCTAAGAAAAATTCAGTTGGCACTGCTCCATAATGTAGCAAGGAAATCAAGTACTTTGACAAATATGATCTCTTTGGCCGAGCACTGGGAATCATAGAAAGGGAACAAAAAGCATTAATACTAAGCCAAGTAAAAAAAATTTCCTGACAAACACACCTAAAAAAATTGTTCCCAAATACATGAAATCATAGGAATGAATTATAGAACACCATGTTTTACAAACACACCTAAATCTCAAAAGAGTTTTCACAGGCAAACTGAATACGAAAAATTTAATTTATATCAATTTTTTTAACTTTTGTTAATAAGAACTACTTGGTATCTCCTATAAGGCTATAATTCACCATTTTGTATCTTCGTTATTATGTTGCCTTTGTTCCCCCCCCCCCCCCCCCCCC
>PYUH01004018.1:110175-147752 GCA_016808085.1 Suaeda aralocaspica | reverse complement strand
TTTTTCCCCCCCCCCCCCCACCCCAATTCCACGACCACCATGTAAGTGCAAAGACAATTATTGATAGACATGCAAGTCATGTAAGTAAGTAACCAAATGTATGAAAATTTGAGCAAGAAAGTCCTGCTCCTACATAGCCTAACTCATGTTGAGGTTGTAACAACATTGGCGTTTGCAAATTCAAGCAATCAAAGCTATTATGTATGTCAAATTCCATACACAATGTAGGAAATAAAAATATACCCCATAAAAATATGACAAAAACTTCATTCAAAAAACCAAAAAAAAAATTCATTTATCACAAAGAACATTAATCACACTCTTTTTTATCCAACCCAACCCTTAAGAAAACCCAACCCTTTCATCTCCTTCAAAACCCAACCCTTTCATCTCCTTAAGAAACTCCCTAACACTCTTCTCATCACCTACAAAACCCAACCCTTTTTTCCCTCCACCTCCCTCCCCTCCCTCACAAACGCCTCGAAAACCACCACACAAACCCCGATACTCGGCCTCATTTTCTTCCCCAACATCTCCACCACATACTCCTTAGCCTCATTTCAGATTTTCGAGTTGAATTTCGAGTTGAACAGAATCCCTCAGTACCTCCACTACCGCCCTGCCCTGCGACTTTGATTGTGGACTCGAGGTAACTTTTTGCCTAAAAATTAACTTATTATTTTCATTTGTTAATTGATTTGAATATTTGATTTGATGTTTGTTAATTTGAATTGTTGATTTGTTGTTACTGTTTGTAGTTGTTTTACTTGTTTATTTCAGATTTTCAGTGTAAATGTGTAATTGATTGTTGAATATTTTTTTATGTGATTTTGAATATTCCTTGATTTTGAATATTTTTTTGTTGAAAAGCATGATGAAAAGCATTAAAGGGTGTAACAAGCTGAATACCCTGAACGAAGTTTGGTTGGAGTTGGACGGTGATATGAAAGTTGAAATCAATAGGATAATTGATTCCAATGGAGAGGGAAGCTCCCTCTTGCGCCTGTTCAAAATTTATGAATTACCAAATCAACTCGACTTCCCTACGAGCTTATTTGAGCGTCTAATGGGGTATTACGAGGTTGTAAATGATCAGATTTCCTATTTCACAGTGGGCGATGGTCAGCACTTGAACATCACACTTGAAGATGTTCTGTACCTGACCGGTTTGCCCATTAGGGGCAAACCAGTTTTCCCGGAGCCGCAGATGTACAAGGATTTTGAAGCTTTCCATAGGGTATTTGGTGGGCTGAGGAGCAAAGAAATTACTTTTTTTGCACTGNAAATTACTTTTTCTGCACTCAAGGAGATCTGTATTGATAAGAATAACACTAGGGAACCTGAGAAGAAGATGAAGGCAATATTATTTTATATTGTCAATTGCGTTATCATTCCCAATTCAACTGGGAAGATTACGACTTCTTACGTCCATTTTGTTGAAAAGTTGGACGAGGTAGACTCCTACGCTTGGGGTGCAGCAGCTTTAGCGTACTTGCACAAGGGTTTGAGACGATGTAAAAATGAGGAAACGGGTGTAGGATTTATGTGGCTAGTTTTGGTAAGCAAGTTTTTTTTTCTTTTCTTTTTCCTTTTCTTAGCAATACTTAGCTTAGCTTTGGGGTTGCCTGACTTGTCTTACGACGGGAGTGTAAGCGAGTGGCACACGTGAGAGACTAGGGAAAGAGTCAGCACGTGACAAGTGGTATCAGAGCCAGGTTGGCCGTATTGCTGTCAGGTTGAGTGGTTGCTACGATTGTGTGACAATGGCATCTAACAAGGAGAGTGGAGTTGTTTTGGGAGACGAACAACTAGCTGGCAAGAAGCTTACTAAGAAGGAGCTTGAGGTTAAGTTTGCAAAGATGGAGATGAGTCTTGGTGATGCCTTTGATGACATCACTAAGCTCAATGAGAGGGTTGAGTCCCTCGAGAATTCCATACCCGCACTTGAGGCCCGAGTGGGGACAATGGAAGAGAAAGAGAGTGATGTGGCACAAGGGCTCGTAAACCAAATGGCTGATGTGCTACGAGCGGAGATGGGGATCGTCCGCGATACTCTTAATGGGGAGCTCCAGGGGTTGAAGGAGCTCGTTGAGTCTCTCGAGGGGGACATCAACTTGTGCAAGGCGGCATGGGAAGGGGGTGCCCCATTTCGGGAAGGACCTAAGATGAAGATTCCCGAACCGCCAAAGTACCAAGGGAGGAGAGATGCTAGGGAGCTCGACAACTTCCTTTGGAGCGTCGAAAAGTACTTCGATGCAATGATGGTGGACGATGATGCGTCCAAGATCAACACCGCCACAATGTACTTGGGGGATGATGCCATCCTTTGGTGGAGAAGGCGCGAGTCGGACATTAGGAATGGGGTTTGCACCATCAACACATGGGACGAGTTCAAAGCCGACTTCAAGAAGCAATTCTATCCAGAGAATGCCGAAGAGTTGGCCATGAAGAGGCTTCGCGGGTTGAAACACACTGGTACTATCCATGAGTACGTGAAGCAATTCTCAACCCTTATGTTGGAGGTAACACAGCTGCCCGAGAAAGCACAACTTCTCTATTTCATGGATGGTCTTCAACGATGGGCCGAGCAGGAGTTGAAGAGGCGAAACGTGCAAACATTAGCCGAGGCCATCGTAGCAGCGGAGTCCTTAATTGAATTCAAGCACTGTTCAAAGAAGGACAAGAACAGTAAGAAGGGCGGTGACAAAGGGAAGGGTGGGGGAGCAAAGCCCACCAACGACCGCGGAAGTGGGGGAGGCAAGCCATTCGAGAAGAGGGACAAGGGGAAGTCCAACTACGATGGGAAGCCGAAGAACCGCGATTGCTTCTTGTGTGGAGGGCCGCACTTTGCAAGGGAGTGCCCACAACGGCAGAAGCTCAACGCCATAGTAGCAGCACATGAACAACAGACCGGGGAGGAGGCACAAATGGGGACGTTGCGCTTGCTAAATAGCGTCAAGGCTACCATAGAGAAGCCCAAGGAGGAGAACCACGCGACTAAGGTAAGCATTATCCCCGATCCAAGAAATCTCCTCTTATGTTTGTTGAAGCTATGGTGAATGGAAAGGCTTCAAGAGCACTCCTTGACACGGGAGCTACTCATAACTTTGTGGATGAGAGGGAGGCCACAAGGTTGGGATTACGCTACACCAAGGAGAAGGGCACTTTGAAAACAGTGAACACTTCACCCACGCCCATCCATGGTGTTGCAAGGGGAGTCCCCATTTGATTGGCAGAATGGAAGGGGATGATTGACTTAACCATTGTCACCATGGATGATTTTTCTTTGGTGCTCGGGATTGAGTTCATGGATGCTGTAAGACCATGGACTTTTGAGAGGGATGGAACGATGACGATCTCGAAGGATCAGGACGCTTGTTCCATTCCTATTGATCGGGAGGTCGTGGAAGCAAAGATGTTATCAGCAATGCAACTCAAGAAAGGAATACGAAAGGGGCAAGCAACATTCTTGGTTGCACTTGTTAAGGAGGAGCCTCATACAGTTGAAGTTCCTAAGGAAGTTTCAGAGATCTTGAAGGAGTTCGAAGATGTCATGCCTCCGGAACTGCCCAAGAGACTCCCTCCACGAAGGGAGGTCGACCACAGGATTGAGCTGGAGCCAGGAGCGAGGCCTCCAGCCATGGCGCCTTATAGGATGGCCCCTCCAGAATTAGAAGAGTTAAGGAAGCAATTGAAGGAGCTGCTGGACGCAGGGTTCATCAGGCCATCCAAGGCACCATTTGGAGCACCAGTGTTGTTCCAACGCAAGCACGATGGGTCATTACGCATGTGTATCGACTACCGAGCATTGAACAAGGTAACCATCAAGAACAAGTATCCCATTTCTTTGATTGCTGATCTCTTTAACAGGCTCGGTAAAGCCAGGTATTTCTCTAAGCTTGACCTTCGCTCAGGGTATTGGCAAGTACGGATTGCCAATGGAGACGAACAAAAGACAACTTGTGTCACCCGCTATGGGTCTTTTGAGTTCTTGGTGATGCCATTCGGACTCACCAATGCCCCAGCGACATTTTGCACTTTGATGAACAAAATCTTCCACCCATTTCTTGATAAATTTGTGGTCGTCTATCTCGACGATATAGTCGTGTATAGCGACTCGTTGCAAGACCATGTGGAGCATTTGCAACAGGTGTTCAGGGTGTTAAGGGAGAATGAGTTATATATAAAGAAGGAGAAGTGTTCATTTGCCCAAGGGGAAGTGTCTTTCCTTGGACACTATATCCAGGATGGGAAAATTATGATGGAGCAGGACAAAGTGCAAGCTATCAATGAGTGGGAGCCACCTAAGAACGTTTCGGAACTTCGTTCTTTTCTTGGGTTGGCTAACTACTATCGGAGGTTCATCAGAAGCTATTCAGCAAGGACGGCACCATTGACAGATTTACTCAAGAAGAAGGTTCAATGGTATTGGGGGCCGAAGTGTCAAAAGGCATTTGATGATTTGAAGGAAACCGTCACCAAAGAACCAGTCCTAGCCCTACCCGACTATTCAAAGCCGTTTGAACTCCATACCGATGCATCAGATTTTGCCATTGGTGGGGTGCTCATGCAAGAAGGACACCCTATAGCTTATGAGTCGCGCAAGTTGAATGACACCGAAAGGCGCTACCCAGTGCATGATAAGGAGATGACAGCTATCATTCATTGCTTGCGGATATGGAGGCATTACTTGCTTGGAAGCCGGTTCACCATCATGACCGACAATGTGGCGACAAGTTACTTTCAAAATCAAAAGAAGCTCAGTCCTAAGCAAGCTCGATGGCAAGATTTCCTTGTGGAGNGATTTCCTTGCGGAGTTCGACTATGTCATGGAGTATAAGCCGGGCAAGGTAAACGTTGTTGCTGATGCTCTTAGCCGGAAGGCCATGCTCGCTAGTGTAAGTAGTGTCACTAGCAACCTACTTGAACGGGTCAATGAAGGACTTGCCCAAGATCCAATGGCCAAAGGGATCATGGAATTGGCCAAAAAAGGGAAGACACGACGATTTTGGGTAGAAGATGGTCTGCTATACACTACAGGGCGACGCATGTACGTACCTAAGTGGGACAACCTTAGGCGGGACGTTATGAAGGAGTGTCATGACTCAATGTGGGCGGGACATCCGGGGATGCAACGCACATTGGCACTCTTAGAGGAGCTTTACTATTGGCCTCATATGCGGGGTGATATCGAGGCTTACGTGAAGACATGTCTTGTATGCCAGCAGGACAAGAGAGAACAACAAGTGCCGGCAGGACTATTACAACCATTGCCTATACCGGAGAAGCCATGGGAAAGCGTCTCTATGGATTTCATTTCAGCCTTACCCAAGTCTGAAGGGTGTGGCTCTATAATGGTGGTCGTTGATCGCTTCTCCAAATACGGCACCTTCATACCGGCACCACGGGATTGTACAGGTGAGCAAGCCGCCAAGTTATTTTTCAAGCATGTTGTCAAATATTGGGGGCTTTCCCGCAGCATCATAAGTGACCGTGACCCAAGGTTTACGGCTAAGTTTTGGACGGAGCTATTTAAGTTATTGGGGTCAGGCCTGCATTTCTCCACAAGCTTCCACCCACAAAGCGATGGGCAAACTGAACGGGTGAATGCCTTGTTGGAGTTATACTTACGGCACTTTGTGAGTGCCAATCAGCGAGATTGGGCCAAGTTACTGGATGTCGCCCAATTCTCCTATAATCTACAACGTTTTGAGTCAACGCAATAAAGCCCATTTGAGATAATTATGGGACAACAACTGTTGACTCCACAAGCCGTGGTCTCTGGTTATGCGGGGAGTAGCCCGGCTGCATATCGGCTTGTAAAGGGGTGGCATGAACAATTTGACATTACCAAGGCATACTTGGATAAAGCGGCCAAGAAAATGAAGAAGTGGGCAGACAAGCAAAGGAGGCCAAGGGAGTTCCAAGTGGGCGACTTAGTCATGGTCAAGTTGTTACCACAACAGTTCAAGACATTCCGATCGGTGCATAAGGGGCTAGTGCGCAAGTATGAGGGACCATTCACTATACTTCGCAAAATTGGGAAGGTCTCTTATCAAGTTGAGCTGCCACCTAAACTCAAGATCCATCCAGTGTTTCATGTGAGCATGCTCAAGCCCTATCATAGAGACAATGAAGATCCGTCGCGGGGCGTGTCACAACGAGCACCCACAGCCGTCGTGACATCATTTGATCGGGACATTGAAGAAATAGAGGCAAAGAGGCTCATCCGACGAAGAGGTGTGCCAAATTATAAGGAATATCTCATTCGATGGAAGGGACTACCGGAAAGCGAGGCGACGTGGGAGAAGGAAGATAACTTATGGCAATTCCGGGACAAGATCGAGGCATTTGAGTCACAGCCTTGACGGGGTCGTCAAGGGCTTTGGTGGGGGAGCATGTCACGAGTGACACAATGACCCACGCATTGCATTGAAACGAGGGCATAGAGATCCCCAAGGGGAGCCGCTCATGTGTCGTGCGAGCAACACTTATCTCCCTATAGTAGGCAGTCTACAGGAAAAGATAGTGCTGTAGGATAATACTCGATGTGCAGATAAGCACTACTCTTAAGGACGACAGTGCTATATTTCTCTAACAAGGTTCAAACTTGGTGTAAAGGCTGACTACTACATTGGAAGAGGATGGAATGCTCTAGAACCTCATTGAATGGACTAGAGTAGTTCGGCACACTCCGGAAGGTTACGGAACATTGTGGGATATTCTATGGTAGGTGACTCTAGAGTGTTCTAGTATGCTCTAGTGGATGTATAGATGTTTCTAGAGTATTCTCACATGTACATAAGAGTATGTAAAGACTAGAAAGTTCTAGATAGGGTATTGTGTAGAACCCGCCATTTGAGGAGGTTAGAATGTTCTAGAGTAGACATAGTAGGAAGGGGGTTGCCTATAAATACCCAAGGCATTCATTTGTGCAAGCATTCAGAAAATTGTAACCACACACACACATTAGTAAAAATCTTTTCAAGCACTTGTGTTTCTTGCTAACTATCTACTTAGCCAAATCCACACAAACACATCAACTACCTTTCTTAGCAATACTTAGCTTAGCTTTGGGGTTGCTTGACTTGTCTTACAACGGGAGTGTAAGCGAGTGGCACACGTGAGCGACTAGGGAAAGAGTCAGCACGTGACAGTGCGCTCCAAAGTGTTGCATCCTTTCGTTAACGGGGGTAGTATACAGAATTTGGCCTTCGTAGGTTCTAATTAGTCTTGGCCTCACCCTTGGGGTAATTTTAATGCTAATTTAATATTCGACTTTAACCGTGTATTGTTTGGCCATTATACAAGTATATATAAACATAAATGCTAAGCGTTTTCAAGATATATAAAAAAAAATTCTAATATTTTCTTATTTATTTAGGTGAATCTAATACATAAAGAAACTGAATCTAATCTAATAGGAGTAGTATCAATCTTCTTTGAATAGCTACGCAAGGATCACAAATAGCTACCCAGTTTTGGAGTAAGGTGTAATACGACACTCTTATATATATATGATATATCATCATCTAACATCTATGCTTGTTAAGACTTTGATCTTTGACTCCTTCCCCTCACAAATAATATCTTTCAACTATCCAACTTAACGACATCTATCTACTCATTATTGTTTTTATTTATATTAAAACGCATGGAGTAGTCTAGTTTCTAGTCATGTGTACAAGTTAGTGATATGGCACTATTTGGCACCAACGTGGCAGTAAGTTTGTCTTAGAACTGAAACGCTAGACGTCGCCCAGAAATTCTTTACTATCGCCCGTATTTTCACCTATTTTTCCAACACTGCCTTTTACTATAAAAAAAATCTTAATTATGTTAGTTATATTTAAAAAATAAAAAAATTAAAAATTAATAAAAAAAATTGAGACCTGCGTCTGATTTAGACGCATGTATCCTGACACACGCGTCTAAATCAGACGCATGTCTCAAATTTATTTATCTATTTTTTTTTAAATTGAGACCTGCGTCTGATTTAGACGCAGATTGATTGAGACATGCGTCTAAACTAGGCGCACGTCTCAGTCAACCTGCGTCTAAATCATACGCAGGTTTCATTTGGTTCACAACAGTTTCATAGGGTCTTTTTCAAATGGTCATAACTTTTTTCCAGAACGTTTTACGAGATGTACGACCTACTGTTGGAAAGATCTTTGAGTCTACTTTCCAACTCAACTAAAATCATGTTAATCCGAGTTATACTTTGTGAGATATGGTCGAAACAACGAGAGGTGGTCATATTACAATCCGTTTTCACAGGGTCTTTTTCAAATGGCCATAACTTTTTCTCCAGAACAATATACGAGACGTACGACTACCGTTGGAAACCTCTTTAAGTATAGTTTCCAATTCATTTAGAATAATGTTAATTGGAATTATACTTTGTGAGATATGATCGGAACTGTGAGAAATGGTCATATTACAATCCGTGTTTACTACACAAAGTGTACTCTACCACCCACGCCTCTTTCTTTTTCCTTCATTACTACATCCTCACCCATATACATCATATTTTACCCCCATGACTCCTTAAACCTCTTGTTGAAGTTGTTTTTTGGATGGTGAGGTGTGTTTGAGTTGTGAGTTGGATGGATGGTGATATGTGGTTGATCAAGTTGGTGTTTGAATTGGTGAGAGTGATGGTGGTTTAGAGAAAGAAGTAAAGGGAGAGTGTTAGAGAGAAGGGGAAGAGGGAAGGGCAATTGTGAAAAGTTGGTACAAAATACGGGCAATTATAAGATTTATACGGGCGATGTTTAGCAGTCCCCGTATTAGAAATATGATATATTGTATGGTAAATATATCTCGGTATATTTACATACCATATATCATATGCCTAACAGTTTGTCATTGTTCTTTTAGCTTAAAAATAGAAGCAACTATCAAGAATTGATATTGAGTATTGTGTGCGACATAGAAAGTGAGCTACCACTCCTTTGCTTATAATACATACTCCGTACAAAGTATTTGGCTATGGAGTAGTACATTGTTTTGCGGAGAAGAAAATAAATTACCAAAACTCTATGGGCTAGACTAAGTTTTATTTCATTTGCACCTTCTTCTGCTGCTTTGATCCCAACAAGTGTTGAAGAAAAACTTGCCCAAGAGCTCCAAACACGTCTATACTACTTAATAAAACGCAAGGACAAAAATTGAAGTTCGCCACCCAGGCAAGTAAGACTCAATCTTCCAACCTCTAGGATATAAGATGAAATCATACTCATTGATCTACTTGTATATAGTTGTTATGATTATATTGTTAAACAGTTGTTAAATAGACATGTAACATTAAACTACTTTCATTATCTTTGACGCACGATTGCACGTGTAGCAATTTAGCAATTTTCTTGGCCCTCATTTGCCTTTTATTTTCCTATAATTTTTCTGTTTTTGCTTCTTATTCATTATACAATAACACAAACAATTTCAGTGGAGAGTGGAGACAACTACCAAACACCGATTCTTTTTTTTATTACTAAATAATTTTTCCCTTGCAATTATATTTTTTTTCATCAACATTTTTAGTTATCTTAAATGTATATTTTAGTATCCCGGGACATCGTCCGGCCCAAAATCTAGTAAATTGCTATAAACCAAATGTTGAAAAACTCAAAAATATTGACACATAAAAAACTTGGATTTAGGATAACAAGAGTAAAAAGTTGTTGGTGACCATGAGGTTAATGAGGCAAAACATTTATCGACCAATTTAGCACAGAGAAGGAGAAATTCTAAATGAAAGAAGATGCGAAGAGTATTTGACTTGCAAAGGACATATAGATAATAAAGATAAAACAAGGTAAGTACATCTCACTTGCATATTATATTATTATGTAAACTAACACAAGTGAAAGTTAGGGCATGTTTACCTCAACTGAAAACAGTTGAATTGAACTGATTGGAGCTGAACTAAATTGAGCTAAACTAAACTGAAAGTTTTTTATAAAGGATTAATAAGTAGCAAAATAAAAGAAGAGTTAAATTGAACTAAACTGAACGGGGCTGAACTGATTTTAAACTGAAATAAACAGGCCCTTAATTCACACCATTTGGTGTTCTTTTGGGATATATTACCATTGTACCTTGTGCTATGACAAAATAACCAAGCACAGAACTTTCTTGGGCAGGTATACTTACATTTTAATGATATATCATATTTTAAATGATATAGTCATTGTCATATAACATAATCAGTTTGCAATGATATCTATCTTTCTGATGATATAATAATTTTTCTAATTATATAATTACATTTTAAATCATATCGTCATTTTCAGGATGACATAATTACTTTTTTGATAACATAATTATACTTTGGGTGATTTAATTACATTTTGTATGATTTTATTAACTTTCAGTCAATATAATTATTTTTAACTGGATTTGGATGATATAATCATATTTTACATCATATAATTCATTTTCCAACAATATAATTTTTTTTAAAGATGTAATTACCTTTCAAATATAATTTAGTAATTTTTCGGTAATTTATCTATTTTGTGGTTGATGTAATTATCTTTTGTGCGATATAATCCCTTTTGTAATAATAAAAATTAACTATAGACGATATAAGTAACTTTCAAATGATATAATTGTATTTAAATGATATATTCACTTTTTAATTAATATATAATCAATTTGAATGATATAATGACATTTTACATGATATAATCATAAAAGTAGGTTGGGTGTACAATAAATTAATTAGTGCGCACCGGGTTTATATTAGTTTTTTTTAGAAATCAACAAAAAATTGTTCCAATTCAAAGATTCTTAAATTACATAAATTTTATTATGTAATTTTGGATTAAGATGATGAAAAGTTTGCATTAAAGCTCAATAAAAAACGATAAAATTGAAGGATATAATAAGTGCAAATTTTTTCAAAGTTAGAACCCTATTCCATACTAATGAGTCCGTCAATGTCATTAGTGCAATATTACTCATAAAGATATTATGTTGCAAGATATTTTGTAATTGATGAAATTTACAGTTGAATTTCAACATTTTTCTTGAAATTACCATCAACAATTTTAGTAGTTTGCTTTTGAAATATAAGTTTTTGACGAAAATTTAATGAATGTATGAAGGATATTATTTAATGGAAGTTAAAGAAAGAATAGAGGGAGAGTGTTATAGAATGAAGTTCTAAAATCTCTTTAATTTTGGTTAGTATAACCATTTCCATTTTTAAGGTTATACGAGGGTAAGTGGGTAACGATATGCATTAACCTTTTCATTCTTAATTTGTTTCCTTTCTCACGTTAACATGCTAAACATCTCTTTAGACTTTTAGGCTCTATTTTCCTCGTCTTATTTTTACTTATTTTCAGCAAAAATAAGTTCAGTTCAGCAAAAATCAGTTTCAATCCTTAATAAATTGTTAATGATTTCAACAAAAATAAGTTAAGTTAAGCAAAAATAAGTTCAGTTAAGCAAAAATCAGCTTCAACCCTTAATAAATTGTTAATGATTTCACCAAAAAAAAGTTCAGTTCAGCAAAAATAAGTTTAGTTCAGCAAAAATAAGTTCAGATCAGTAGAAATAAGTTCAAATCAGCAAAAATAAGTTGAGGAGAACAGGGTCTTAATAACCCTTAATTAAGCCTCAGTGCAATAAGTATCTCGATCAATGCTGAAAGAAATTTTCACCTCTAATTTCCTGCAAGAATCAGGAAATTATTGGATTTTTTAATTTGAGAAACAATATTGATTGTTAAGATGACATCCAACTAAAAATTTTGAATTTCTCAAGAAACATTTTGAGAGACATGACAAACATCACAATTGTTTCTCAATTGACATTTTTTTACGGAGCTACAAGGGTGTTTGAGAGACATAAATTGTTTCTCAATTGACAATTTTTTAGGGAGCTACAAGGGTGTTTGGTGAGAATCAATCCAAAAATCTTCTGAAATTAAGAGGAAAACTCTAATCATTTGAGCTATTATTCACTCTCTCAAGTAACAAATTGCTGCAAATAAAGTGAAGTTTACGTGTAAATGTATCGTTTCTAAGCAATAAAACGAGAGTCACTTGAGAATTTATTTTCAAATTAGTAATTACTATCTATTTACAAAAATGTCATATTCAATGATCGATAACAAATTTGTTTCGAAACCAGCCTCTCCTGGAGAACCAGGTAGCCACTTCGGCCTTCCCAAATAAATTCATTAACAAGACACAACCAAACCCTTTCACGGACAAAAACCAGCCAAACCCCCCCTTCACGAAAAAAAAAACCCACCTAAAGCATCTCCTCTATTTTAAAGTTCCACTCTTCATTTCTCAGCCAACAAATCAAGAACAATTCATTTGTGATTCCACTATTTCACACATACTTCTCTTATTCAAATCACTTAACACTTCACTAATTCTTCCTCAATTCCACCACAAACCCTAATCCAATTTCATTAGAGTTATAAAAATCAAATCGAAACATCAAACAAAGCTACCAACAACTACCATCTTTTTCCATCAGCTTTGATGTAGTATTAATTTTACAACTTTCCTGCAAGTTTATGAGGTCACCACATCGAAATGGCGGCGACACCCTTTCACCACGCAACAACAACAACAACTTCCCACCTTCACCTCACGACATCCGTTTCCACTCCACTCTTTCAGCTCACAAGCTCAAGCGTCTCAACTACCTCATCCTTATCTTCCGCGTCCTTACTTTTATATTCTCTTTATCTTCTTTCGTATTTATGCTCACCAACTCCCACTCCTCCCCTCCTCACCCCTTCGACTTCGACGCCTTTCGGTATTTTTTTCTTTTTCTTTTTATTACTACTACCTCTAACCATTTTGCAGTTGTAACGATTTGACATTTTTTTTTTCCTTCATGGCCTCTTTATGTCAAATCGTTGCAACTAAATTGTGACAGAGGTGGTAGTATTTTTTGTTATATTTAAAAACAGCACAAATAAATAATCAGTAATGTTTTGGACTATTTTGTATATTTATTAGGTTTGTATTGATTGCGAATGGGATTGTTGCGGCTTATTCGTTAATCGAAATGGTTGCTTCTGTTTGGGAAATTACTACTGCTGTCACTCTATTCCCTGAAGTTTATCAAGTTTGGTTTGATTTTGGACATGATCAGGTATTTATCACTTTTTTTTTTCTAATTTAATCATCATATTTTAATGAATTAGAATATATGCTTTTACAATTTTAGTTAATCTAAGAATTATAACTCTATTACTGTGTTTGGTTTGTTGAGTTTTTTTTATTGGGTTTAAAATTTCAAATTTCAAATTTCATTGATGTGGTGGGGTTATGATTTGATGATCATTTATAGCAATCATTGTCACTTTTAATTTGTAGTAATTGATTTGGAAATTAAATTGAAAAACTAGAATTTGTTAAACTTCAATTATTTTTTGTGGATAATTTATGATTTTTTTTTTTTTTTGTTTGAAAGGATGGATAATTTATGGTTAATTAACAGTACTTTAGGTTTGGATGACAGCTACTAACATGTGTTAAATGAGTACACTTTTTTTTTTTTTTTTTTTTTTTTTCTTTTTGAACTTGCACTCTACAAGTTACAATGTCATTTGGATAGATATTTTATTAATTTATTTCAGATTTTGATTGGAATTTGCAAGGACAAAATTGTAGTGGTTTTGGATTTTTGTTTAATTATATTTGTTCTATTGTGTCCTGTGTAATGGTGGAAACCAAAATAAAATGTTCAGTTTGACTGGTTGGACTAGTTGACGTCAACTTTCACTAGTGTTTTGTAACGTAAATTAAGGAGTATCAAGATAATGGAGAAATTAGGGAACATCACTCAAACTTTTGCTTTAAAAAATCAATAAGATTGTATTTGTTGCTGTATTGAACTGAAACGATGATTATTTTGGACTGAAGTGAAAATAAATCCAAAAGAACATAGCTTAAATTGCATAATTTGAGTTATGTTTTTTTTTTCCCTTAACATAGACCATAGTGTCTTGCAACTAGCAAATGTTTGAGTGAAATTTGAAAATCAGACGTTTGGTGGGTTTTGAGAAGTTTAGTACTTCAATTAAGTTACTTTGCATGGAGTTTCTTGCGGTGCTTAGGTTAAAGACTAGTTGGGAGTAATTTAGGGCCTATTTATTTCAGCTTAATTTCAATCCATTTCAATTAAGCTCTACTCGAATCACTTCAGTTTAGTTCCTAATTTCCTTCACTCATAATCAATTCAACTCGGCTCCAATCACCTCGGCTCAACTCTAATCAGTTTAGTTTACCTCACCTCCAATCATTTCAGTTTAGTTGTTTTCATTATACATGAGCATATCCTTATGCGTAAATGGCTCTTATGAGTAAATATGAACATGCCTTTGTGAATGGATTGAACCTAAAGATATCTTTAAAGTAAAAGTTAGTAAAATGAGCCATTTCAATCTGAAGGCTTTTAATAGTACACAAAAATGACTAGGTAAATTCACTACTCTATTGCAAAAATAAAATACTTCGTATAGAATAATTATTTAAGTTAGGGTGAGATGCTTAGATCACTTTACAGTTTACATACGGAGTAATAAAGAAGAAGCTATAGGGTATTCAATATCAATATAATCGACAACGTTACATGATTTAAATTCACCATGAGCCCATGACTTGTTACATTACTAGTGCTATATTGAAAGGGGTAAAATGTACTCCGCATATAGTTATCCCCATTCAAGAACTAAATTAAAATTATGTATGATTATTTGATGCAGGCTTTTACATACATGTTGTTATCGGCAAACTCAGCAGGAACTGCCTTTGTAAAGACGTTGAATGGGACAGATACATGTACGATCACAAGTGCATTTTGTATTCAATCGGACATTTCTATAGCCCTTGGATTTGGCGGGTTCCTATTCCTCGCTTTCTCTTCCTTGATGTCTGGTTTCCGACTTGCTTGTTTCTTAATTAATGGCTCCCGGTTTCACATTTAAATTTCTTTCCACCTCTTCTCTTGGGTAATATTGGTCTCTATGTATCAATCAATACTCCCATAATTTCACAATATAAGCATTATTTGACACTTTATGTTATTGAATTTTGATCGCCAATGTTGTTGAATGAATTCGATAAGAATTATAAGAAAACAAAAAAAAACTCAATTTAAATGTATTAAGAAATGTATTTAGAAAAAAATATTTGTAATTTTTTTTAAATATATTTCAAAAAATAATTATGACTAAAATTCAATTTCAAAAAGTGTAGAAAACTTATATTATGAAATTAAGGGAGTAAATGATTTTAAATGTTTTATAACTTGGAGAATAGAACAGAGTAGAGCTATTAGAGAATCAGAGAAGAATGAAATAATTTTGCTGTCTTTTTATTTCTATCTTTAGGATTTTTTTATTTTTAATTAAGTGTGAAGGAGAAGAGATGTGTTATGTTATGTCTAATTTTGATTTGTGAAGTTGGCATTGGTGTACTTGGAGCCAGTTCTTGTAACCTTATTGTTTGTTGTGCATATAAGGTTAGAGATTTTTGTGTATTATTAACATTGTCTTTAAGTTTGTTGAAAGGGTATTCGTGAAGATGCGTATTTGATAATTTCTTTCATGATAATTGTTTTGTTTCACCAATCTTTGCGCATAATTATGCTTTAAAAATAAGGGATATTTTATATGGTATCATTCTAGAATTGGCCCTTTTACATTCCAAACTTTTAAGAAGGTATTTGTGAAAAAATAAACATATCCAAACCAATAAAGTTTGGCTCATGTATAACCTTGTGTTGTCTCCCAAAGGTTGTGTACTAGGTTCGGTTCAGATGCTTTGTATTGGTTTGGGCTAATTAGGTTGCACAAAAACTTATAATAAGTCGGTCTTAATTGATAAAGCCATTGTATAGCTAAAAAATATATATTAATTCAATTAATAAACCCAATAGTTAAAGAAAATTTATAAATAATAAATAGTCTTATCGTAAGACAGTATTATGGAAGATTTGTTAATTGGGTTGAGCTGTGTACTAGGTTATCATGGTAGAAAAGTGTCATTATGAAATAGGGAAAAAAAAAACTGTTAAATTTTTTCAAGTTAAATCATAAGTTGAATTGAACCTATCTAAACAATCAATTTGGTATTTTCTACTCCGTAATATTTAAATCTTCCTGTTGACCTATAAAAAAAGTATCACTATATTGACTTTGACTTGCTTTTATTTTATTTTCTAATTTTAAAATCTTTCTCTTTCTCGTTTGCTTTAATGTTTGTCTAAGTCTCCTCATAAGGGGATTAAAGCATGTTTCACTCCTCTCATCTCTTCTGAGAGTTAAATTAAATCTCTAATGGTGGAAGATGGGAAATCATGTGTTTGGATTCTGAAGGCATTGGATGGATCATAATGGGTCAAACAGTACACCATTTGCACTTTGCATTGATATTATTTTCGCTTTGGATCAAAATGGTTCTAAAGGCTTTTGTTATTAGAGAATGTTGTTTGAGAAGAAAGCGGTATTATCTGTAATATCAGTACAAGCTATTTTATTTGTCTCATTGTTTATTTAGATCAAATAATACACCATTATGCTTTTATTTGTACAGCGTTGAGCTTGAAAAAATCACATAGATCAAATTGGATGATGAAAGTATAATGGAACATGAGACCATCATGCCTCACTTTAGTAACAACCCACATATAGTATTCAACCACCAGACCCATATCCCCATATTCCTTCACCACTCCGGGTGATCAAATTTCATTAAAGGAAAACAAATAGGAAAACTTCGGAAAAAGATTTTTCTCAAAACAAAAGGAAACTCAAGGCCTGTTTCTTTCAGCTTAAAATCCGTTTAGTTCATCTCAGCTCAGTTCAGTTCAGTTCAGTTCAGTCCAATTCAATTCATCTCTTTTCTTATTTTGCTATTCATTAATCCTTCATTTAAAAAAAAATTTCAGTTCACTTCAGTTGAAGTAAACAGACCCTTAAGTAAAAATTTATTAAAAAAAGTTAATCAGTTAATCAGGTCACCGCAATTGTTATATCATGCTCCTAGGAGTATATACCAAAATATACTTCCCCTCCAAATTCAGCTTATAGATATATTATATATATATATATTTTTTTTTTCCTTTTTTTTCAAGCTAACCCTCATAATTTCTCACCCAATTTTCTCTTTCATCTCTGTTATTCTCTTTCTCTCTCATTTCACCCAATTTCATTACAGTGATTTTCATATTCAACTTCTAAAATGGAAGATCAATTGAAAAACATAAAAGAAAATGATAACAACATCCAAATTATAAATCAATTTCATGCAGAATTTGAAGATGATTATCAAAAATAGGTATGTGTATTTCAATTAGGATTATTGTAATATAATAAGTGAATATTTTGTTTGATATTACTCCATTTAACGTAATATTGATAGTTTACAATGTAGTATTTATTTTTGCTTCATTGAAAAATACATACACTGAACATTTGTTCAACTAATATTAAAATTAATTCTCTGTTTTCAGATCTCAATAATATACTTTTTTGCAATGTAATATTCGTTTTGCTCAATGTAATATTCATTTTCTTGAATGAAATATCACTCCCTCCAATGAATACTTTAAAATGACACATTTATTTTATAGAATGAAATATTCATTATTAACTAATGAATCTTGTTGTCTAAAACGTGAATATTACATTTAACATTCAGTACTTATAAGTAATATTCATATATATTTTGATAATTTAGAACATTGAATTACGCATGATGAATATTATGGGAAGCAAAAGATATATTATGCCTTATTTTAATGAATATTAAAAATTTTGAATGTTTTTGTAGGTGCAAAGATGAAACATGCATGTGAACGAATGGTAGATATATAATGAGGAGAATTAAACTACGTTAAAAAAAAATAATGGAATACTACGCATCAAGAACTGAATATGACATACATTATAGATGAATATCATTCATTAGAAGATGAATATTATATTTTTGCTTCTAAATAAAGATAAACAATTTAAAAGGTTGAGCAAATGAATATTACTCTATACATAGTGAATATTACTCACAAATGTGTATATCACTTATCAAGAGCTGGAAATTTCAGATAAAAACTTAGATCACATTATTTATAATATCACTCATTGAACATTGAATTCTATGTATCATAAATATAAATCATGTATTGAACACATAGTATCATTATTGGAAAATGATTATTGCAAACTCATTCTTATTAGCACAAGTTTGAGGATAATAAATAGTAGTAATTCTAAAATAAAGATTTGTAGTTTTAGTTATGAACATTTCATGTTCAAATTTGAATATTAACATCTTTGTACCTGATTTAGTTCTATAATAGTAACGTAAGAGAAGTTTAATTAATAAATGTTGAATAAATTGTTTAGAAACATTACTTATTCGAAAATAAATATTACATTATGCAAAATGAATATTACACTCTACAAAGTGAATATTACTCTCTGTGAAATGAATATTACGCCTTAGCACACAGCGTGTTCAGCACACGCGCCCAGGAGTATATTAAGGATTGTGCTCCTGGGAGCACATAATAATTTACTAGGTCATCGGTAAGTTAGTCCAAAAAGTGAAAAATATGACCCAAAGTTGGGTCCATAAAGAATAGATGAAAGTTGGGTCATTTTTTAAATTATCGCCCAAGGTTCGGGTTACTTTTATCAATTTTTCCGATGATTAAAGGTTACAAATGAAAGATACAAACCTTTAATTAAGATTCATGTCATACAATATGATTGCAAAATTTGCTAAAAATGTTTGGACTGATTTGTGTTTTGATGGTATCTATAGCTTTTGATTGAGGCCTTTGAAGTAGGGGTGTGCAAAAAATTCCGATTTCAAAAATCCGGATATCTGGTCCAATCTTTTTTAAAATTCTGGAAAATCAGACCGGATATCCGGTTTCAAAACCGGATACCTGATCGAAACCGGGATATAATTTAGAGAAATCGAATTTCGGATTTTTAAGGAAAACAGAAACTGGAAAAACGAAAATGGTTTTTAGACCCGATTTTTTAAAAAAGAATAATGAAGTACTTAGAAGAGATTTGATCAGAAAATCCGGATCTGGAGTCCCAATTTGCCGATCCGTTTTTTTCTGGAACGGATACGGAATAAGATTTTTCTATTCCGGATTGAAAAAATTCCGGTATCCGATTTTTGCACACCCCTACTTTGGAGGGGCCTTTCCGGGTTCTGTCTTATTTTCACGTTGTTTTTTTTTTGCCGCGTGCTATGAGCCACCATAGGACTCCACAAAATTATATTCGATCCCTAAGAACCTGTTACGTACCATCCCTCTTATAGCTATGTCCGAAGAAGGAGAAAACAATAATTATCGAGACCCTCTAAAACTTTGTTATAATCCCTCTGATGGCATCTTCACCCTAAATCGCCTAGACTAGGTTCATATTTTAACTATACAGGTACCTCATAAAGTTTTTGACATTTTTTTTCTTCGGACACCGAAAACTCAAAATTTAGTGGATAAGAGTCTTTAATTGAGGCCTTCGGAAGGGCCCTCTCGGGACCCATCTTATTTTTTTTCTACCGCATGCTATAAGCCATCACTGGACCCCCAAGATCGGTTTTTGCTCCTAAAAACGTAATGTCATCCCTCTTATTAATCTTTTAAGAAAAAGGAAAAAAACAGCTATCTCCGAGACACTCTATCAACTTGTTATCATCCCTCTTAAGAACTCTTCACCCCAAATCGCATGGTCTGGGTTCATATTTTAACCATAGAAGAGCCTTGGAAAGTTTTGACAATTTTTTATCCAGGACCCCCGAAATTTAAATCGGTAAATAAGCCTTTGAATGAGGCCTCCAGAAGGGCCTTCTTGGGCCCCGTCTTAATTTCACCTTTATTTTTGACCGTGTGTTATGGGCCACCACAAGACTCCCCAAGGTTTATTTCGGCCCATAAAAGCCTATTATATTACTCTTATGGCTTTTTACGAAGAAGATAAGAACAACTATTTCTAAGACCCTCTAAAAACTTGTTATCTTCCCTCTTAAGTCATCTTCAATCCAAATTGCCTAGTCCGGATTCATACTTTAACCATACGGGAACCTCAAAAAGTTTTTGGCAATTTTTTTTCAGAACCGCAAAAATTAGTGGATAATAACCTTTAATTGAGGCCTCCGGAGGGCTTTCTCGGGCCTATCTTATTTTCACCCTGTTTTTTTTGTTACCACGTGCTATGGGTCATCACAAGACTCCCTAAGATTGTTTTCAGCCCATAAAATATGTTATGTTCCCTCTTTTACCCTTTTCTGAAGAAGGAAAAAAAAACACTTATTTTTTAGATCCTTTAAAAAATTGTTATCTTCCCTCTTAAGGCCTCTTCATCCCAAATCGTCTTATCTGGTTTCATAATTTAACCATACGGGGACCCCAGAAACTTCTTGGCCAAAATATGATGAGGCTATTGATGAAGGTATGACACACCTATCAAAAATACCTGGACAACTCTAACTAATGTAGCTAGGGAAGTAGGGAACGAATCCTCAGGGAAGCGATTAAACTCTATTGGTTCTAAAAAGCTTAAACTGTGCAAAGGGCCTTGGTTGAGAATTATCGTTAACTAATTGACTACTAATTAACTACTAATTAACTACGGGAAATTACGGTGATTAAAATTAATAATTAAGATCTAGGGTCATTCGGGTCACCAAGAACAAATAATGGATTCACTAACATAGAACATTCAATCTCACAATTATCGTCAAATTAGGGCTCACTAATTCTCTCGAACTTAGATTCCCTCAAACCTCATCTAGCGACTCTCGCTCATGCCTAGACTAATTCCGCCTATTATTCAGTGGTCTTACTGTGGTATTCTTACCTCTCGGCATCAAATTTAACAATTATCAAAATTACAACTAAATATGTGCACAATTCAATTGTAAACAAATAGGCCAATAATAGGAATTTGACTACTAATTGCAAAACCAAAACAATCTAAGTTAATTAGTCCATTAATTATTCAAGGCTTCCCTAACCCTAGAAAACTAACTACTCAATCATGATCATAGAAACTAAAGTAATCATAATCATAGAGTTCATAATTAAATTCATGAAACAATTAATAATTAAACTCATTAACATAAACAAATTAACTAAATTAATTAAACTAATTAAACTAAAGAACATAAATTAAACGAAAGCAAAAAGAATAAAAGCAAAAGAGATTACCAAATTGAAGAACTTTGAATTGATTGAAAAAATGTTGAGAACAAAACCCTAACTTCTAATCTAATTCTAGAGAGAGAAAAAAGTGTTTAATCTAATCTAAGAGTGTAATTCTAAATTATGAAAGCATAAGTTTTTTCTAGCCTAGGAAGTCGTGCCTTTAATACCCCAAAGATTGGGTTTACAAAGCCAAAGCACGAGCAGAATAAAAACCCACAAAAATTACGGAGCAGCACTGATGCGGACGCACATAAGGGTTTTATGCGGGTGCATCAGTGCTCCAGAAGCTCCATCAGGACTTCCCGCAATAAAATGCGGGCGCATAACGTTTTTATGCGGGTGCATCAGTGCTCCATTACTTCTTTGCTTTCTTTTCTCCTTATTTCTTCATAAATTCTTCATGGCTTGTTTCCATAACCTCTTTGGCACGCATTCCCATGCACATATCATTCCCGCTCCGTCCAATCTTCTCAGCTTTCTTCCAAACCTCGATTTCCGTGCTCCTGAAAATACAAAACATGCCAAAACCGAGCATAACAACCGCAAATGATAAAATCAAACCAAAAGGCTCTAAAATCGCCGGAAATCAATCAAACTTGGCGAAACACTTCAAATTAGCCAAAGAACACCAAATAAGTTAAAATCAATTCAAAACACAACTCTTAGGCACAAAATTGACCCAAAACAAGGGGGGAAAACGCCATATAAACTACACATATCAGCTATCGCACACCTCTCAAAAATATACCAAACAACTCTAACTAACATAGCTAGAGAAGTAGGGATCGAATCCTCATGGAAGCTATTAGATTATATTAGTTTTAAAAATTACAAACTGCGCAAGGGCCTTGGTTGAATTTCTAACTAATTGACTAACAATTACAAAATTACGGAAATTACGAATTAAACTGAAATTATATAAACCTAGGGCGGTCGATTCACTATGAACAATCAACAAACTCATAAAACATAAATCAATTAATTCAATAACTTTCATTAAACTAGGGCACATTAATTCTCTCGAACTTAGACTCCCTCAAAACTCTTTTACCGATTCTCGTTCGCATAAATTCGTTTTGGCTATTATTCAGTGGTCTTATTGTGGTAAACTTACCTCCAGGCCTCGATTTCGACAATTATCTAACTTACAACTAAATCTGACCACAATTTAATTGCGATTAATAGTAATCAATAATAGGAATTCAATTACTAATTAAGAATTAATTAATAGATGTCAAACTAATTCATAATTTTCATAGGATCCCTAGCCCTAGAAAACTAACTACTCACTCATGATTATAAAAACTAAAAAAAATCAAACAATATAACATAATTCATAAACATAAACAAAAACAATAATTAGCAAATCTATAAACTAATTACTAGAAATTAAACTAAGCAAACCAATAAGAACAAATCAAAACAACAAACTAAACTAAAGAAATAGAACTAAAAATAATGAAACTAAAAAGTAAAGAGAAAAGGGAAAGAAATTACCAAAATAAAACTTGAATTGAATTGAATTGAGAGTAATTAACAAACTAATCTAATAATTCTAGAGTGAGAAAGTAATTAGAGAGCTAATTAGGATTTTAAAGCCCACAAACAAATCCGGAAATCCACAAGCAGACTGAAAAACCGGGGCCATGCGCCCACTGCGAACAAATTAAACCTCAACTCTTCTCTACACCAAAATTCAAAGGGCTTGTTCTATGTTGCGAGTGCATAGAGCATGAGCCTATTTGACGTACTTATGCGCCCGCATAAGCACTTTAAAGCAACATCTTTGTGATTTTTTAACTTCAAATGATTTTAGTCCTTAAAAACCTATTATCATCTCTCTTATGGCCTTTTTCGATGAAGGAAAAAACAACTATTTTCGAGACCATCTAAAAACTTTTTTATCATCCCTCTTAACTCTTAAGGCCTCTTCACCCCAAATCGCCAGGTCTGAGTTCATATTTTAATCATACAAGCACCCTGGAATGTTTTTGGCAACTTTATATTTGGGACTTCGGAAACTCAATAATCAATGGGTCATAGTGTTGTATGTTGTCTTATTAACAATGTAAGAGAATATTTCAATTTAATCTATACATGAATTCATGGTTACTAAATTCTCAATCTTAGTCTACAATAGCATAAAATCGAATTGAGTCACATGTAAGATCACAATGTGAGTGTGTAGGTTTTTACGATCATGCTTGGATAAAAAAAAATTCGGTATAGTAGAATATTAATGGGTCATGTTATTTAAATTTACATTTAAACCACCCCTACAACCACTCCCTCACCCACAATTCGAATTTGGAAAAAAGAAATTGAAAATGAAAAAATAACTTTTCTATTAAACAATTGTGACTTTAAAAGAGTCAAATTTGACCACTCTAGAACTAGAGTTTCAATATTCATATTTGATCATTAAAACCTTGAATTTGAGCTTTAGGGCGGGCCTGTTTACTTCAGCTGAAGACAGCTGAACTGAACTGAAAATTTTTATGCAGGATTAATGAGTAGCAAAATAAAAGAAGAGCTGAACTGAACTGATTTTAACCTGAAGTAAATAGGTCCTTAGTAGCGATGTTAAAACAAAAAGAGAGAGAGGGAAGAGTTGTAGTGGTAGCAATGGTGGTGAGGCAACTAGGTGAAAGACGGCAGCGTCAGCAACAGTAGCAGTGGTGGGGAGGCAAGAAGGATGGTAGGAGAAAGTAGTGAGAAATAGTTCATAATAGGGTAACATGGACTAATGGTACAATTAAAGGTTTGCATAATTCGGACTGGACCGGAATTTAGACTAGTTCGATAATTCTAGTCCGAGATCGAAAAATGTGATTCCACATTGTTGTTCCGTTCCGGCCCGAGATTGAAAAATTCCGGTCCAGATTCCTTGATAAAACTAATATATATATATCCTATTATATTTTTATGTTGCATTTGGTATATGTATAAATTGAAATTAATATTTTTAGTAAGTAACAAAAAAATTGACAAAACTCAAAATTCAAGTCCAAATAGATCCAAACCACTTCAAACCGGTCCTTGATATGGGAAAACTGGGGATTCTAGTCATCTTGTCCAACAGGTGCCGCTTTGGTCCCATCCTTGCACTGGTGCACACCCCTAGGTACAGATTGTGGAAAGAGAAAGAGAAAGAGATGAGAAAGAACTTATATTTGTCCGGGCAACAATTTAAACAATGGGTTTTGCTTTCTATTCTCTCTCACACTCTTTCTTGATTTTATTTCGTTTACCCCTTTAGGGTCTGTTTGGTAGGGCGTAAAATTTTTTCAGATGAAAATAGTTTTCCATGAAAAATCTTTTACATTGGAAAACTCATTTTCATAAAGAATCTTCATTGTTTGGTTGCATGTAAAATGATTTTACATTTTACACATTTTTGATTGTTTGGTAGGATGAAAAATCATGTATTTCAATCGTAAAGAAAAGGTTTTCGTTCCAAGTGTGATGGAAAATGTTTTCCTCCCAATTTTAGGGGAAAATATTTTCAACATGGTGGAATTCATTTTCCACCCCAAGTTTTACATTTTAATATTTTACCCCAAACCAAACGATGTAAAATCGAAAAACTGTTTTAGGAAAAAACACTTTTCGTCGTACCAAACAGATCCTTAGTATTTCTAAGTTAATCGTAATTAAAAATACTCTTTGCCACTAACATAAGTCTTAATACTCATGTTAAATTCTAAAAGTAAATAACTTAAGGGAAGGGAGAGATATCATGGTATGGAATTTATAATGAAGAAAGTCGAAATCGATTGGTATATTTGAGTTTAGCTTGCTCAAGTCACAAGGGTTATTATATATGCTTAATTCTACCCATAAAGAAACATAACTTGAAATCATATTTGACCAAATCAATTATATATTTTTCATACATTGTTCTACTCAATCATAAACATTTTCTCTACACAAAAAATAGAATAGGACATTCATATTCATAATTTCTTTTCCATATATAGTATGTCCAATAAATTATACATTTTTTAATTTGATATAATTTAACTTTATAATAAATTAAAATTTTCAAAATAAGTCGAATAAAACGCACCAATAACCAACCAATTTAATCTTTAGCTTTGCCACACCAAGTCCAA
The DNA here is from genome assembly GCA_016808085.1 of Suaeda aralocaspica. Taxonomy (NCBI): domain Eukaryota; kingdom Viridiplantae; phylum Streptophyta; class Magnoliopsida; order Caryophyllales; family Amaranthaceae; genus Suaeda; species Suaeda aralocaspica. The sequence goes on along the minus strand of PYUH01004018.1, from coordinate 122,424 downwards.
ACGTGCACCTTTTGATCCCAAATTCCAATCAACCAAACCCCACTGTCCCACACAAAAAGGAACATTTTTTTTTTCACAATAAATAAAAAAGAAATCAAATCAAATTTGGATAATCAAATTTTGAAAATTCCTTAAAACAAATTTTTTTTAAAAAAAATCACCACAAAAAAAAAAAAAATTCTTTATCAAAAAAATAAAAATTATTCTTCATTTTATACCAAAAAACAAATACTCTTTCTCTCTCTAAAACAGTGAGTTTATCTCTCTCCCCATCAAAGCCCTAGATTCTCTCGATCTCCTTCTCTCTCTTTCATTTTCCTTACTCTCACAGGTTGCTGTGCTCCTACTTCTTCACTCAGAAAACATGGTATAATTCTTTTTTTTTTTCCTTTTTTTTGTGTATTTTTTTAGCTAAAAAATGAATCTAGGGTAAGTTTTTTTCCTTCAATTTGAGGAAATTTTTGTTGATTTTTGATAATATTGTGTTCGATCTGAAATTTATGAATGATTTGGTGTAAAATTGTTTGATTTTGTTTAGTTCTGATCTAATAATTTCATTGTTTTTTGTTGCTAATTTCCACTGATTTTGCTTTAATTAATTTGGGTTGTGAAATTGGGGTTAGAAATTATGATCATTTTATGAATTGGGTTTGTAGGAAAGTTTTAATTTTTAGTCAGTATTAGTTATTATCTTTTAATTAGTTGGTTGAAGTTTGTTTATGTTAAATTATATAATTTTTTGTTTAATTTAATGTTGTTTTTGAGTGATTGTCTCAAACTAAGGATCTGTTTGTATAGTTGGTTAAGCTTTGGTAGTTGGAAATTGTTAGTTTTAGTGAATAGCTAGAGGAAGAGCAATTTGAATATAATAACTATATTAATATGAAAAATGGGGTTTGGAGATTGGTGATTTTTTAATGGAATAATCATGATATTTGACGATTGATAACGTGCAGTGTGTTGGCATTTATTGTGTCGAAGAGCTTACTAATCACATGTAACTATAAGATTCATGATGAGGGAGTGGAGTTAGTGTGCATACCGTTATTCGGAGAATTCGTTGATTTGAGTTTTGTTTATTGTGGAGTGTGGATTTATGGGATACACTTTGGTTTAGAGCGAGAAGTTCGTCTTTCTACATTTTTGGTTTGTGAGAGAAAAGTTTAGTTTGGTTTCGGGGAGTGCTTTGGTTTTGTTTAATTGGTGTTGAATCAGGTGATGGGGTATGTATCGGTTGGTCGATGAATTTGGCTATGTGGAAGCTTCAGTATATAGTATTGGGCACCACCTGATTTCATGTAGTTGAAACATTGACAACTGATGGAATTCAGGTTTTTAGTTGAGGCCCTGTATCTAGAAGGTTTACGGTAAGTTAGAGAATTTGAGCTTTGATATTTATACTCCCCTTTTTTCTTGTATAAATCATTTCTCATTTATTACTATTTTGTTTGGCTAGTAAAGCACTCGAGAAATGAATGAAACAGTTTTTCTGTTTGTTTAGCCTTATAATCTGGGCTTAGAATCATTGTTTTTCATCTCGGAGAATACATTGTTTGAGATGTTCAGTTTTAATAATTTGTATCAAAAATCCTTTGATTATTAGTATAACGCATATTGGAAGATTCAGAAATTGTATTTGGTTAATGTTCACCAATTTTGTGATACACAGGATGACTGGAGAACTTTAATTTACTAAGAAACCATTGATGCTGAGTCAATACCTTAACCACTATGCGAAATTTTACTAATTGTGGGGATTTCTTATTGATGGATATGGATTTGCAGGACAGATTCAACTATATCCTGCAACCGCCTTTCTTCCATGAGAAGTACATTAAATGTTTTCAATTAGTGTGGCTTTTTTCCTTGTTATATGAGGGTAGCTGACCTAGCCGTTACACTTTGCAGATTGAGTTAAGATCACATGCTTGTTTTTCTAATAATTATGTCGGGCCCCCTTCCATTTCATGTCATTGTAAGTTTTAACTTGTGAGGCTATAACAAGAGTTGCATTTCATGTCATATCTAAGATGTTTTGGCTTGACTAATTAGCTGATTCAAACAAGCATTATAAATTTTCAAACACATGATACGACAAATTTATGACCCTTTACAGATTTCACTTGTAGAGATTAAGGAAAAATTAGGCTTTTGGATTTTGAGATGACCATTTTACAGAATGTATGATCTTCAGCTGTCAAGTATTAGCTGCTATTCTCTATCCACCTGTCCTCATAGTTTCTTGGTGGTATATTGGCGTATCGTTTCATTAAGTATATATTGATTATTGGTATTGTTATATAGGCCAATGCTGCGTCTGGAATGGCTGTTGATGATGCCTGCAAGCTGAAATTCTTAGAATTGAAGACAAAAAGGACTTACCGCTTCATAATCTTTAAGATTGAAGAAAAGCAAAAGCAGGTAATAGTGGAAAAGGTTGGTGAACCTTCTGAAAGCTATGAGGATTTCGCTGCAAGCATTCCTGCTGATGAGTGCCGATACGCTGTCTATGATTTTGATTTTGTGACTGCAGAGAATTGCCAAAAGAGCAGGATCTTTTTCATTGCATGGTAAATTTTTTATCTACCGCGATAAAAGACATCGTGTTAAGTGTTTTCTGTCCTGAGATAGTTACTTAATTAATTCCTTTTCTATTCCCTTATTTGCAAAGGTCTCCCGACACAGCAAAGGTCAGAAGCAAGATGATTTACGCAAGCTCAAAGGACAGGTTCAAGAGAGAGCTGGATGGTATTCAAGTTGAACTTCAAGCAACTGATCCTTCTGAGATGGATTTGGATGTTATTAAAAGCCGTGCTGCATGAGGCTATTGCCATGTCCCGGCTATCTTTATCGTGTGTTATTCATACAGTCCACTTTTACCTATGTTTAAATGTCAATACCTTGTTATGGAGCAATAGAACTTGCTTACATATATTATTGGATAGTTGGTTGTCGGAGTGTTATACTGATTTCTTTTGCTTCAGTAATGTTGGAGATAAATACATTGATGTGTTATTTGTCGGATTTCACCGGTGAGCCTAGCTGTGATGTGTATGCTTTTGGCTATCTGTTTTGTGTATTCCTTTTTTTAAACGGGGTGAACTGCGAACATGTCCTCTGAATTGAGAAAGAGGTCCCCTTTTGTGTATCACTAATCCTTAAAACCTTTTGGCAATTGCTGATATAATGTCCTTGCCATTTCCTTCTATTGTTTTGTGTATCGCCTTTTGCCTTGCCTTCACATTTTTCTGCGCTTTACCTCTCCCCGCTGTTTTAGCTATGCTCTTTGTGGGGTGTTATAAACTTTAACTTTAAACTTCCGAGTCTTTGAATCTATCTTTGGTTTCCTAATCTATCATGAATTCATGACCAAGTCATATTGCGTGTTTAAATAGATTGTGGTGATGCATGCTTCTAGTTTATGTTAATTAATTTGTAAAACACCCTTGATACTAATCAGGTTCATATGAAAGGTATGGTAATTGTAACACAACTAGTTTGATTTTAAATGTTGAAATGATGACATGTGTGGATCTATTTTACCCATTCAAGTTGCACACCACTTTCTTGTACGAGTATTCTCTTTTGTTTTACTAATTATGTCAAATCATGTTAGTTTTGCAAATTTCTAATCATTCTTTACAGTATTATAATCAAATCTAAGTATGCAATTACAGTATACCTAGTCTTTGCTTAACTTGACCTTATTATTTTAAAATAGCTCTAGGTCGTTTACCAATATCAATACCCGATGATTATACAATTTGAACAATTTTGAATATGCCTCAAACAAAAAAGAAATCTCGAAATTAAAGTTAATTGAGTTTGATTCTACATAATTTGAGCAAGTATATGTTAATTGTTTTGGTGTTGAAGTGGTCAACGCTAACCTTTCATTAAGCGGTTCAAGATAAAAAATAAAGAAAAAACATACCCAAGGTTTTCATAACCGCTTGATCGAGTAATGAAACTTGAATCAAATAATTAATTTCAATCTCATATTGATCCGCTATTATTATTTTTATTTTTATCTTAATTTTATTTGAGCTTTATTCACATCATGATGAGTATCGTACATTCTCAATTTCGCCTTGACAACATAAAATAATCAATCAACTATATCACCATATCAATTTTTATTTAGAAATCCCTCTTCTACACAAAGTTCAAATTCAATCAACACTTACAAAATAATTATATAAAAATAAGGTCAAAAAAGGGGGAGAGGATAATAATGTATACAAAACCTTTTAGTAATAACTTTACTAAATAAACTTTATACATGTATTATATAATATCAATCACTATATTAAATATAGATATAGATATTTTATTTTTAATGAGGAATCAAATAAAATCAAATATTTCAAGGTTTTCTTAAGGTAGTTCTTGAAGCAGTTTGATGATCAACCCAAGTTTCTCTTGTAATAGTCTTCATAATTGATACTGGAATCAAACACAATCCTTTACTTTGTAGGTCACTTTGCCTCTCTGCTTCACTCTATGAAAAAATAATTTAAAAAGGTTAAATATTTGAAATAATTTTTTGCAATTAAGGGCTAATTAGTTAAAAGTAAATATACCTGTAATTGTGATTGAATTGATGACCTTACTTCCAAATATGAAATGCTCAATCTCTGAATTAAGTTTAGAAATTACATATACATCAATTTTTATGTTTTTTTTTTTTACAAAAAAAAAAAAAAGATTTATATTCATTAATATAAAGAGAAAAATATATACCCGGATTTCTTGATGAATTATTTTAATGTAGATGCAAGCCTCATGGAGAACTGATGCGGTATCCGTCTACAAAAATTTTAGTGAGTATAATTGTTATTACACATTTATATTTTATATTTGAAATAAAAATCAATCAATTAATAAAGAAGTCGTACAACAGATATCAAAACTATCAAAAACAAAACAATCCAAATCGAATAATATTCGAATTCAATTAACATAAAGCCATTACTCAATTAATAATCTTAGACATCTACTAAAGCAACAATTACTTGCAAGTTGCAACATTGTATGCATGAAATATAACCTCAAAATACAAAAATTAAATTTCATATTTTTTTGTTGTCAATATGTAGTTTATGAGTGAATTACCTTTCCATAAGGTGATACAAGTTCTTGGAGAGCAGAAATTTTGTCACTCAACTTTTGGCTCCTCTTAATTGGCGCTTGCATCTTCTATATCATGCATTCATGCATACAAATAATTGACCATTATGATATAATTATGCTATTAACAAGCATTATTACATGAAAATTAATTAAAATATGAAGTAATTAAAAATAATGATCACCTTGAATTTTCGAGGATCGACAAATTGTTCAATCATCTTCCTTTTCTTACTTGTTTTAGATGATTCAAGACTTGCAATGTTATTAAAAACACCATTTCTTTGTGAAAGCTTAGCGCCCGTTACACATTTTCGTACATCTTTAATTGTCTAGTAAATGCATGAATAAAATAAATATGAATTAGAAAGTGTTCAATATGTTGAAAGTCTTGAAGCTTTATTAATGTTGTTAAAACCCATTTAACTAATAATTTCAATGAAAAGGAAAATAAGATTGTATTGCATACTGGTTTGTATGATTGAGCCAAAAATAAATCACTCTTAATAGAGTCATCACTTGATGGAAAGCTCCAATGGTAATCTACTAATTGAGGTGGTGACGACGATGCAAGACCGAGGTTTTCCATGGGTGTAGGCACCAAGGATGAGTATGTAACTGAAAGTTTCGATTTCATACAAAAACAATGTAGAGTAGTGTAAAATTAGATTGCAAGTTAGCATATCGATCATTAATATATCACATATGAACAATGAACATCCCATGATAGATGCACCGATTTCATGCATTCCATTCCGGTGCATAATTTTCTTACCACGACCTTTTTGCAGGTACATGTTACAAGTAGTACGGAAACATACCGCGTTTTTATTATTTAGCTGGCTTAAAATTTAATTTCTCCTTTTCCATTGTTTCAAAAATAGATAGATGCCACTTTTTTCAAAACAAGAAGTCACCAACATTGAAGGTTGCAAAATATGGTCACCAAAAGAAACATACATACATTATCAGTCTCATATCTTAGGTAAGGAAGGTGACACTTAAAAACTATGACTTTGCTTCATTCACCACTTTATCTTAGACAATTATTAGTAGAAATTTTTAAACAAATTTAGAAAATTAACTGCATTATAAAAATGTTAAATGTAAGAGTAGGAAATTCACATGTCAAATTGACAATTAAATTATTAGTATTATTAATCAACGATGAATAAATCATTTAATTAATGAATAAACAAAGTTATGAATAAATATAATGTTATGAATAAATATCACTAACTTGGTGAAATGTAGGAGGGAAAATCCATGTTTCCATATCCAAGTTGCTGCATATAATCATTCTCATTTACACCACCAACATAACCATTGCTGCATATATGTACATACATAATTAGTAATTAGTCAAATAATTATAACCTAATTAATAATATAATTTGAATTTCCCCTGTTTTTATTGGGGGTTGATAATTAAACATTAATTTCTTTTATTTTCTGATTTTTTTTTTTTTTTTCATACAATGTGATTGAATTAGTGTAAAAACCATACATGTTACTATTGCTCATAATAGTAGAAAATTCGGAGTTTGTAGATTGAAATCCTTCAAGTCCGCCTAGGAGAACATTAAATCAATAAGTAAATTAGTTTTTATGCCGATAAATCATCATTTGATAAACTCTCATTTTAACATTGTCGAATTAAAATGATACATTAGAATTTCCGAAAAAGATACGTACCAAAATTGTGGTTTGGCAAGCAAGAAATCGACGTAAAATTGGAGCTCTTCATCTTGCTTGTTACACCAACCTAAAATGAAGCCAAGTGCATGATCACATTAGTGACATTGTAAGAAACATCATTCAAACAACAATTATATAAGTTATATTTAATTATTAAAACAATTAATTAAGTGCTTTTAATTAATTAAGTGCTTGAAATTTATTTTAAACACTTACAGCTACAAATAAAAATGAGAGGATTTGCTAGTGAGCAGAATTCTTCATTTGATAATGTAATAAACTTTATGTGAAATTTTAATTAATTTTGTGATTAAATATAAGTAATATAACAAGTATATGTGATTGAAATTTTTTTGACTCTTGTGGCAAAAGGGTATCTTTGAGTAAAGCAACATCTTATTTCCTAACTAAGAGAGTTGTAGATTCATAGGTTAATTAATGCGTGAAAACAACATCAAACGTCTGGATTCCTTTATTTAGTTTTTGAGAGTTGTTGAGAATGGCCCTAGCTAATTTCAAATTGGTTTTTGGTTTTGATTTTCATCACTTTGACTTGCATAAAAATTGTTAAATGTGTGAACTATTGGGTTATTAGTATGCACATCATCAATTTTTGTTAATAGTTTTTAATGGTAATTGGTAAAATTGAAATGGTAGATTATTGATTCGACAGCTAGATAAAACCGATACACCAGTCGTGGGCCTTAACAATCAGTTTGGGATTTTGTTAAGTTGGTCTTCTAATATACGAAATGATAGGTATTTCATCCACCCTTCATTTCTAGTTGAAATTATTAAGCATTAAGTATGGTGGCCCAACATGCTCTCCTTTTTTTTTATTGATTTATTTTATTTTATTTTATTTTATTTTTGTGCTAGGGAGTCACAAGGGAGGGATAAGAATTGATCCCAGGATCTCGTGGAATTGGGAGGGAAGCTTTAATTAATAGGCTTTCATGTGACTATAATGTGAAGGGGCGTGATGGTGTATATAAACTACTCATGTGTTTCAACTAGGAGTGTGCACATGTGATATGGGCGGTTTTTATTGTGTTTTTCCCCCTTGTTTCGGGCCAATTTTATGCCTAATAGTTGTGATTCTGGCTTGATTTTAGCTCGTTTAGTGTTCTTTGGCTATTTTGAAGTGTTTTGCCAAGTTTGATTGATTCCCGGCGATTTTAGAGCTTTTTGGTTTGATTTTATCATTTGTGGTTGTTATGCTTGGTTTTGGTTTGTTTTGTATTTTCAGGAGCTCGAAAACCGAGTTTGGAAGGAAGCTGGGAAGCTTGGACGGAACGACAATGACGTGTGCATGGGAATGCGTGCCAAAGAGGTTATGGAAACAAGTCATGAAGAAGCTGTGAAGAAATAAGAAGAAAAGGAAGCAAAGAACTGACAGGTCTATGCGCCCGCATAAATTCCTTATGCGCTCGCACTCAATAAACCTGCAGTCTTCACTGGCTTCTGGAGGGTTGATGCGGGCGCACAAAATTGCTATGCGCCCGCATCTGCGGTTTTCCGTAAATTTTGTTTCTTTTATTTTCTTCGTGCTTTGACTTTGTAAGCCCAATTTTTTGGGTATTAAGGGCACGACTTCCTAGGCTAGACTACTTTATGCTTTTCATAACTGAGAATTACTCTCTTAGGGTTGAATTAAGCACTTTTTCTCTCTCAAAAACTAGATTAGGAATTAGGGTTTGTTCTCAACATTATTTCAATTCAATTCAAAGTTCTTCAATTCGGAAATTCCCTTTTCTTTTATTCTTTTTGCTTAGCTTGATTTATGCTCTTTAGTTTCATTAGTCTAATTAGTTTAGTTTATTTGTTGATGTTAATTAGTTTAATTGTTAATTATTTCATGAATTTAATTATGAATTCTATGATTATAATTGATTTGATTTCCATGTTCATGAGTGAGTAGTCAATTTTCTAGGGTTAGGGAAACTTTGAGTAATTAATGGACTAATTAATTTAGATTGTTTCGATTTTGCAATTAATAGTCAAATTCCTTTTATTGGCTTGTTTGTTTACAATTGAAGCTTGAATCTTTCGAACTGATCAGCAAGCCGTGCGCAAATTTAGTTGTAATTTTGGTAATTGTCGAATTTGATGCCGAGANGAATTTGATGCCGAGAGGTAAAAATACCACAATAAGACCACTGAATAATAGGCGGAATTAGTCTAGGCATGAGCGAGAGCCGCTAGATGAGTTTTGAGGGAGTCTAAGTTCGAGAGAATTAGTGAGCCCTAATTTGATGATAACTGTGAGATTGAACGATCTTTGTTAGTGAATCCGTTAGTTGTTCTTGGTAACCCGAATGACCCTAGGCTTAAATTATTGGTTTTAATCTTCGTCATTTCCCGTAATTAATTCTTAGTTAAATTAGTCTAGGCATTTAGTAAATCAACATTTCTCAACCAAGGCCCTTTGTACGGTTTAAGCTTTTTAGAACTAATTGAGTTCAATTGCTTCCCTGAGGATTCGATCCTTACTTCCCTATCTACATTAGTTAGTGTCGTTTGGTTTATTTTTGATAAGTGTGCAAATGAACTATTCAGTTCTTTTTACTNATTTTGGCGTCGTTGCCGGGGAGGCAATTTTTAATTCTGTTAGTCGGGTTTATACTGTTTTCTTTTTACTTTTCTTAGTCTCAAAGAACTATTCAGTTCTTTGGGGCTGTTTCTTATCTTTGCTCGGAGTTTCCATAGTGTGCAGGTTCATAGGTTTATGCAAAACGACCACGAGCCTGATAATTTCATTTTCCCTGAGCCCGAGCGAGTATTTTTGAAGCGGTTGAGACGTAGTAGACGCCGAATTTTTCTTCCCCGATCTGTGGAGGAAACTGTTTCTGACTTGTCTCAGTTTTTCGAGTTCACCTTCAATCCGCTGTTTGAAGGGTATTTAGAGGTTGAAATGGCTTCCGAAGGAGAAGTAAAGGGTAGAGGACCACCACCTCCACCACCACCACCTGCGGCCCGTTCATTGAGAGACTATTCCTTGCCTAGTACGGAGTCTATGGCTGGAGGTTATTCAGTACCTGATACCGATGCTGCTAACTTTGAACTGAAACCAGCTCTTGTGAATATGGTTGAACGAAATCAGTTTTCAGGGACATTGAAGGAGGATCCGAACTTAGACTTACAGAATTTCCTTCAATATTGTGATACTATCAAGCAAATGAACGTTTCTAAGGAATACATCAGAAGGCGAATGTTCCCATTTTCGTTAAATGACAAGGCTAGAACCTGGTTGAATGATCTTAATATGGCCACCATTAATTGTTGGGAGGATTTAGCTCTTGCTTTTCAGAGGAAGTACTACCCACCACAGAGAACTGCTTTATTGAGGAGCCAAATTACTAACTTCAATCAGGAGACAGATGAATCACTATATGATGCTTGGGAACGGTTTAAGGAGTTATTGAGAATGTGTCCTCATCATAGGCTTGAGAAATGGTTTCTAGTTCAGTCATTCTACAATGGGTTGGGTAATGAGAGTAGGGCTTTGTTAGATTCTGCTGCTAATGGTCGATTTATGAACCAGGAGGTCAACACTGCATATGAACTGATTGATGAAATTGCCACTCATAATTCACAGTTCGGTAACCTTAGAGGGCATTCCAAGAAGGGTGGAAAACATGTAGTTGATGATAAGTATGAGAGTTTAGCTGCACAGATCAATGCCATAAGTCAAAAGCTCGACAAGATTGGTACTACAGCTTCCCCACCATCACCTGTAGCTGCACTTTCGGGATGTACTAATCCTTTCTGTGATTCCTGTGGTTCGTTCGGTCATAGTTCCCAGTCATGTACTAGTTTAGTAGAGCAAGTGTGTGCCTTTCAAGCCTACAAGAATAATCCATATTCTAATACATACAATCCGGGCTGGAAGGATCACCCATACTTTTACTACAAGAACAACAGCAATGTTCAGAATCCTCAGCAAGCTATGCTAGCTCAGCAGGCATCCCAGCAGATGCAGAGATATGTACCACCACACCCACCAGGTTTCAGTAGGCCACCACTATCAGTACCGCCAATGCCACCTCAACCTAGTGGAGAAATCTCAGAGTTGAAGAATATGATGTTGCAAATGCAGAAAAATATGGAGGCGATGCAGGCTCATAACAAGCACCTGGAGACTCAGATAACTCAGATTGCACAATCAACTGCTCAAAGGCAACCAGGCCACCTTCCATCACAACCCACACCTCCAGTATCACATGCATCACAGAATCCCCCGAGGGACCATATCAATGCCATCACCTTGAGGAGTGGAGCTGCTTATGAAGGCCCGAAAATACCTACTGATGATATTAATTCTGATGTTGCAGGTGGAGCTAAGAAGACCAGTGATGTGGTGATTGAAGATTTAGAGACAGTTCCAGATAAGGAGGCTGAAGCACCTAAGGAGAAGGTAGATGACACATCGATTGATACTATCCCGAAGTCACAGGTTAGGTTGCCCTTTCTTCCGAACAGGGTGACCAGGAGTAAGAACGATAATCATTTCAGTAAATTTTTAGCTATTGTTAAGAATTTCCAGGTTACTGTTCCATTACTGATTTGATAACTCAAATTCCTACTTACACTAAGTTTTTGAAAGACATTTGAGCAGGAAAGCGAGTTGAGTTTGGTGGAGACCGTGTGCACTCACGGGGAGGAGGGCAGTGCCATATTGTAAAACAAGTCACCACCAAAAACTAAAGGACCCGGGAAGTTTTTTCTATTCCTTGTAACATTGGCCCTCTGTTATTGACAAAGCATTATGTGATTTAAGAGCCAGGTGTTAGTGTCATGCCGTTATCTATTGTAAAAGCTTGATATGGTGCTTTAAAGGTTACTAACATCACCTTGCAGTTGGCAGACAGGACAGTGAAATACCTAAGGTATTTTAGAGGAGTCCGGAGGTGGAGTCGGGAAATTTTTTATTCCTGTTGATTTGTTTGTGTTAGATATGGATGAAGATGCTCATATCCCAATTATACTTGGTAGACCTTTCTTACAACTGTAGGTGCTGTTATTAATGTCAAAATGGTAGTTTGACTCTGTGCTGTGGGGATGATAAGTTACTTAATCTTAATGCTGCTCTTAAAAGTCCAATGATGGAACAATATGTTATGTTATCGATGTCATTGATGAGATTGTATTCGATGATATGCCTCGATCTACTACAAAAGATCTTGCCGTTGTTTGTCTTGATGTTGATGCAGGTGAAGGTACAATTGATGCTGATAACTTAGCCCAGGATCTTACTGGTGAGGAATTGAACTCGGAGGAGAGCCGGAGATTTGTTGAGTTACTCCAAGAGATTTGTTCCGCCAAAGAGGTAACCCAACCTGAGATGAAACCCCTCCCCTCTCACTTGAAATATGCTTTTCTAGATGATAAGGAGTTGTACCCAGTCATTGTTAGTGCTTC
>PYUH01004018.1:51033-110150 GCA_016808085.1 Suaeda aralocaspica | reverse complement strand
CACCAAGAACAAATAATGGATTCACTAACATAGAACATTCAATCTACACAATTATCGTCAAATTAGGGCTCACTAATTCTCTCGAACTTGAGATTCCTCAACCTATCTAGCGACTCGCGCTCATGCCTAGACTAATTCCGCCTATATGCAGTGGTCTACTGGGTATTCTTACCTCTCGGCATCAAATTTTAACAATTATCAAAATTACAACTAAATATGTGCCACAATTCAATTGTAAAACAAAATAGGCCAATATAGGAAGTTGACTACTAATTGCAAAACCAAAACATCTAAGTTTAATTAGTCCATTAATTATTCAAGGCTTCCCTAACCTAGAAAACTAACTACTCATCATGATCATAGAAACTAAAGTAATCATAATCATAGAGTTCATAATTAAATTCATGAAACAATAATAATTAAACTCATAACATAAAACAAATTAACTAAATTAATTAAAACTAATTAAACTAAAGAACATAAATTAAACGAAAGCAAAAAAATAAAGCAAAAAAGAGATTACCAAATTGAGCAGAACTTTGCATTGATGAAAAAATGTTGAGAACAAAACCCTAACTTCTAATCTAATTCTAGAGAGAGAAAAAAATGTTTAATCTATCTAAGAGTGTAATTCTAAATTATGAAAGCATAAGTTTTTTTCTAGCCTAGGAAGTGTGCCTTTAATACCCAAAGATTGGGTTTTTTACAAAGCCAAAGCACGAGCAGAATAAAAACCCACAAAAAATTACGGAGCAGCACTGAGGCGGGACGCACATAAGGGTTTATGCGGCGTGCATCAGTGCTCAGAAGCTCCATCAGGACTTCCGCAATAAAAATGCGGGCCATAACGGTTTTATGCGGGTTGCATCAGTGCTCCATTACTTCTTTGCTTTCTTTTCTCCTGATTTCTTCATAAATTCTTCATGTTGTTTCCATACCTCTTTGGCACGCATTCCCATGCACATTCTCTTCCGCTGTCCAATCTTCTCAGCTTCCCAAAACCTCGATTTCCGTGTCCTGAAAATACAAAACATGCCAAAACCGAGCATAACAACCGCAATGATAAAATCAAACCAAAAGGCTCTAAAATCGCCGGAAATCAATCAAACTTGGCGAAACACTTCAATTAGCCAAAGAACACCAAATAAGTTAAATCAATCAAAACACAATCATTAGGCACAAATCTGACCAAAACAAGGGGAGGAAAACGCCATATAAACTACACATATCAGCTATCGCACACCTCTCAAAAAATACCAAAAAACTCTAACTAAACATAGCTAGAGAAGTAGGGAATCGAATCCTCATGGAAGCTATTGATTATATTAGTTTTAAAAATTACAAAACTGCGCCAAGGCTGGTTGAATTTCTAACTAATTGACTAACATTACAAAATTACGGAAATTACGAATTAAACTGAAATTATATAAACCTAGGGCGGTCGATTCACTATGAACAATCAACAAACTCATAAAACATAAATCAATTAATTCAATAATCTTTCATTTAAACTAGGGCACATTAATTCTCTCGACTTAGACTCCCTCAAACTCTTTTACCGATTCTCGTTCGCATAAATTGTTTGGCTATTATTCAGTGGTCTTATTGTGGTAAAAATTACCTCCAGGCCTCGATTCGACAATATTCTAACTACAACTAAATCTGACCACAATTTAATTGCCATTAATAGTAACATAAATAGAATTCAATTACTAATTAAGAAATAATTATAGATGTCAAACTAATTCATAATTTTCATTAGGATCCTAGCCCTAGAAAAACTAACTACTCACTCATGATTATAAAAAAAAAAAATTCACACAATATAACATAATTCAAAACACAAAACAAAACAATAATAGCAAATCTTAACTAATTACTAGAATATTACTAAGCAAACCAATAGAACAAATCAAACAACAAACTAAACTAAAGAATAGAACTAAAAATAATGAAACCTAAAAAGTAAAGAGAAAGGGAAAGAAATTACCAAAATAAAACTTGAATTGAATGAATGAGAGTAATTAAACAAACTAATCTAATAATTCTAGAGTGAGAAAGTATTTAGAGAGCTAATTAGGATTTAAAGCCACAACAAATCCGGAAATCCACAAGACAGACTGAAAAAAACGGGGGGCATGCGCCACATGCGCGAACAATAAACCTCAACTCTTCTCTACACCAAAATTCAACAGGGCTTGTTCTATGTTGCGAGTGCATAGAAGCATGAGCCTATTTGACGTACTTATGCGCCCGCCATAAGCACTTTTAAAGCAACATCTTTGTGATTTTTAACTTCAAATGATTTTAGTCCTTAAAACCTATTATCATCTCTCTGTATGCCTTTTCGATGAAGGAAAAAACAACTATTTCGAGACCATCTAAAAACTTTTTTATCATCCCTCTTAAATCTTAAGGCCTCTTCACCCCAAATCGCCAGGTCTGAGTTCATTTTAATCATAAAGCACCTGGAATGTTTTTTGGCAACTTTATTTGGGACTTCGGAAACTCAATAATCAATGGGTTATGTGTGTATGTTGTCTTGATTACAACTAGTAAAGAGAATATTTCAATTTAATCTATACATGAATTCATGGTACTAAATTCTCAATCTTAGTCTTACAATAGCATAAAATCGAATGAGTCACATGTAGATCACATGTGAGTGGGTAGGTTTTACGATCATGCTTGGATAAAAAAAATGCGGTATGTAGAATTTAATGGGTCATGTTATTTAAATTTACATTTAACCACCCCTAAAACCACTCCCTCACCCACATTCGAATTTGGAAAAAAGAAATTGAAAATGAAAAAATAACTGTTTATTAAACAATTGTGACTTAAAAGAGTCAAATTGACCACTCTAGAACTAGAGTTTCAATATTCATATTTGATCATTAAAACCTTGAATTTGAGCTTAGGGCGGGCCTGTTTACTTCAGCTGAAGACAGCTGAACTGAACTGAAAGTTTTTATGCAGGATTAATGAGTAGCAAATAATAAGAAGAGCTGAACTGAACATGTTTAACCTGAAGAGTAAATGGTCCTCTTAGTAGGCGATGTTAAAACAAAAGAGAGAGAGGGAAGAGTTGTAGTGGGTAGCAATGGTGGGAGGCAACAGGTGAAAGACGGCAGCGTCAGAACAGTAGCAGTGGTGTGGGGAGGCAAGAAGGATTGGTAGAGAAGTAGTGAGAAAATAGTTCATAATAGGGTAAACATGGACTAATGGTACAATTAGGTTGCAGACTTCGGACTGGACCGGAATTAGACTAGTTCGATAATTCTAGTCCGAGATCGAAAATGTGATTCCAATTGTGTTGTTCCGGCCCGAGATTGAAAAATCCGGCCAGATTCCTTGATAAAACTAATATATATATATCCTTATATTATTTTTATGTTGCATTTGGTTATATGTATAAATTGAAATATATTTTTAGTAAGTAACAAAAAAATTGACAAAACTCAAAATTCAAGTCCAATAGATCCAAACCACTTCAAACCGGTCCTTGATATGGAAAACTGGGGATTCTAGTCATCTTGTCCAACAGGTGCCGCTTTGGTCCCATCCTTGCACGGTGCACACCCTAGGTACAGATTGTGGAAGAGAAAGAGAAAGAGATGAGAAGAACTTATATTTGTCCGGGCAACAATTTAAAACAATGGTTGTTGCTTCTATTCTCTTCACACTCTTTCTTGATTTTATTTCGTTTACCCCTTTAGGGTCTGTTGGTTGGGCGTAAAATTTTTTCAGATGAAAATAGTTTTCCATGAAAAATTTTACATTGGAAAACTCATTTTCATAAAGAATCTTCATTGTTGTGGTTGCATTAAACATATTTACATTTCAACATTTTTGATTGTTGGTAGGATGAAAAATCATGTATTCATCGTAAAGAAAAAGGTTTTCGTTCCAATGTGGATGGAAAATGTTTTCCTCCCAATTTTAGGGGAAAATATTTTCAACATGTGGAATTCATTTTCCACCCCAGTTTTACATTTTAATATTTTACCCCAAACCAAACGATTGTAAAATCGAAAAACTGTTTTAGGAAAAAACACTTTTCGTCGTACCAAACAGATCCTTAGTATTCTTAAAGTTAATCGTAATTAAAAATACTCTTTGCCACTAACATAAGTCTTAATACTCATGTTAAATCTAAAAGTAAATACTAAGGGAAGGGAGAGATATATGGTATGGAATTTATAATGAAGAAAGTCGAAAACGATTGGTATATTGAGTTTAGCTTGCTCAAGTCACAAGGGTTATTATATATGCTTAATACCCATAAAGAAAACATAACTTGAAAATCAGATTTGACCAAATCAATTATATATTTTTCATACATTGTTCTATCAATCATAAACATTTTCTCTACACAAAAATAGAATAGGACATTCATATTCATAATTTCTTTTCTATATAGTAGTCCAATAAATTATACATTTTTTATTTGATATAATTTAATGTATAATAAATTAAAATTTTCAAAATAGTCGAAATAAAACGCACCAATAACAACCAATTAATCTTTAGCTTTGCCAACACAAGTCCAAAGCCCCTTTTGATCCCAACAAATTCCAACCAAACCCCACTGTCCCACACAAAAAGGAACATTTTTTTTTTCCCAATAAATAAAAAGAAATCAAATCAAATTTGATGATAATCAAATTTGAAAATTCTCTTAAAACAAATTTTTTTAAAAAAAAATCACCACAAAAAAAAAAAAAATTCTTTATCAAAAAAATAAAATTATTCTTATTTATACCAAAAACAAATACTTTTTCTCTCTAAAAACAGTGAGTTTATCCTCTCCCCATCAAAGCCCTAGATTCTCTCGATCTCCTTCTTCTTTCATTTTCCTACTCTCACAGGTTGCTGTGCTCTACTTCTTCATCAGAAAACATTGGTATAATTTTTTTTTTTTCCTTTTTTTTGTATTTTTTAGCTAAAAAATGAATCTAGGGTAAGTTTTTTCCTTCAATTTGAGTGGAAATTTTTGTTGATTTTGATAATATGTGTTCGATCATGAAATTTATGAATGATTTGGTGTAAAATTGTTTGATTTGTTTAGTTCTGATCTAATAAATTCATTGTTTTTTGTGCTAATTTCCACTGATTTTGCTTTAATAATTTGGGTTGTGAAAATTGGGTTAGAAATTATGATCATTTTATGATTGGGTTTGTAGGAAAGTTTTAATTTTAGTCATATAGTTATTATCTTTATATAGTGGTTGAAGTTTGTTTATGTTAAATTATATAATTTTTTGTTAATTTAAGTGTTTTTGAGTGATTGTCTCAAACTAAGGATCTGTTGTTATAGGTGGTTAAGCTTTGGTAGTTGGAAATTGTTAGTTAGTTTAGTGAATAGCTAGAGAAGAGCAATTTGAATATAATAATATATTAATATGAAAAATGGGGTTGGGATTGTGATTTTTTAATGAATAATCATGAATTTGACGATTGATAAGTTGCAGGCTTTTGTTGGCATTTATTGTGTCGAAGAGCTTACTAATCACATGTAACTATAAGATTCATGATGAGGGAGTGGAGTTAGTGTGCATACCGTTATTGGAGAATTCGTTGATTTGAGTTTTGTTTATTGTGGAGTGTGGGATTATGGGATCACTTTGGTTTAGAGCGAGAAGTTCAAGTGTCTTTTACATTTTGGTTTGTGAGAGAAAAGTTTAGTTTGGTTTCGAGGGAGTGCTTGGTTTTTTAATTGGTGTTGAATCAGGTGATGGGGTAGTATCGGTGGTCGATGAATTGGCTATGTGGAAGCTTCAGTTATATAGTTTGGGCATCCACCTGATTTCATGAGTTTGAAACATTGACAACTGATGGAATTCAGTTTTAGTTGAGGCCTGTATCTAGAAGGTTTACGGTAAGTTAGAGAATTTGAGCTTTGATATTATACTCCCCTTTTTCTTGTTAAATCATTTCTCATTATTACTATTGTTTGGCTAGTAAAGCACTCGAGAAATGAATGAAAACAGTTTTTTGTTTGTTTAGCCTTATAATGGGCTTAGAATCATTGTTTTTCATCTCGGAGGAATACATTGTTTGAGATGTTCAGTGTTTTAATAATTTGTATCAAAAATCCTGATTATTAGTATAACGCATATTGGAAGATTCCAGAAATTGTGATTTGGTTAATGTTCACCAATTTTGTGATACACAGGATGACTGGAGAATTTAATTTATAAGAACCCTTGATGCGAGTCAATACCTTAACCACTATGCGAAATTTTACTAAGTGTGGGATTTCTTATGATGGATATGGATTTGCGACAGATTCAAACTATATCCTGCAACGCCTTTCTTCACTGAGAAGTACATTAAATGTTTTCAATTAGTGGGGCTTTTTTCTTGTGTATATGAGGGTAGCTGACCTAGCCGTTACAACTTTGCAGATTGAGTTAAGATACATGCTGTTTTCTAATAATGATGTCGGGCCCCCCCATTTCATGTCATTGTAAGTTTTAACTGTGAGGCTATAACAAGAGTTGCAATTTCATGTCATATCTAAGATGTTTTGGCTTGACTAATTAGCTGATTCAAACAAGCATTAATAAATTTTCAAAACACATATACGACAAATTTTGACCCTTTACAGATTCACTTGTAGAGATTAGGAAAAAATTAGGGCTTTGGATTTTGAGATGACATTTTACAGAATGTATGATCTTAGCATGTCAAGTATTAGCTGCTATTCTCTATCCACCTGTCCTCATAGTTCTTGGTGGGTATATTGGCGTATCGTTTCATTAAGTATAGATGATTATTGTATTTATATAGGCCAATGCTGCGTCTGGAATGGCTGTTGATGATGCCTGCAAGCTGAAATTCTTAGAATTGAAGACAAAAAGGACTACCGCTTCATAACTTTAAGATTGAAGAAAAGCAAAAGCAGGTAATAGGGAAAAGGTTGGTGACCTTCTGAAAGCTATGAGGATTTCGCTGCAAGCATTCCTGCTGATGAGTGCCGATACGCTGTCTATGATTTTGATTTTGTGACTGCAGAGAATTGCCAAAAGAGCAGGATCTTTTTCATTGCATGGTAAATTTTATCTACCGCGATTAAAAGACATGTGTTAAGTGTTTTGTCCTGAGATAGTTACTAATTAATTCCTTTTCTATTCCCTTATTTGCAAAGGTCTCCCGACACAGCAAAGGTCAGAAGCAAGATGATTTACGCAAAGCTCAAGGACAGGTTCAAGAGAGAGCTGGATGGTATTCAAGTTGAAACTTAAGCAACTGATCCTCTGAGATGGATTTGGAGTTATTAAAGCCGTGCTGATGAGGCTATTGCCATGTCCGGCTATCTTATCGTGTGTTATTCATACAGTCCACTTTTACCTATGTTTAAATGTCAATACCTTGTTATGGAGCAATAGAACTTGCTACATATATTATTGGATAGTTGGTTGCGGAGTGTTATACTGATTTCTTTTGCTCAGTAATGTTGGAGATAAATACATTGATGTTTATTTGTCGGTTCACCGGTGAGCCTAGCTGTGATGTGTATGCTTTTGGCTATTGTTTTGTATTCCTTTTTTAAACGGGGTGAACTCGAACATGTCCTCTGAATTGAGAAAGAGGTCCCTTTTGTGTATCATAATCCTTAAAACCTTTTGGCAATTGCTGATATAATGTCCTTGCCATTTCCTTCTATGTTTTGTGTATCGCCTTTTGCCTTGCCTTCACATTTTCTGCGGCTTTACTCTCCCCGCTGTTTTGCTAGCTCTTTTGTGGGGGGTTATAAACTCTTAACTTTAAACTTCCGGTCTTTGAATCTATCTTTGGTTTCCAATCTATCATGAATTCATGACCAAGTCATATTGCGTGTTTAATAGATTGTGGTGATGCATGCTTCTAGTTTCTGTTAATTAATTTGTAAAACACCTGATTACAATCAGGTTCATATGAAAGGTATGGTAATTGTAACACAACTAGTTTGATTTAAATGTTGATGATGATGACATGTGTGGATCTATTTTACCCATCAAGTTGCACACCACTTTCTTGTAGAGTATTCTCTTTGTTTACTAATTATGTCAAATCATGTTAGTTTGCAAATTTCTAATCATCTTACAGTATATATCAAATCTAATATGCAATTACAGTATACTAGTCTTGCTTAACTTGACCTTATTATTTAAAATAGCTCTAGGTCGTTTACCAATATCAATACCCGATGATTATACAATTTGAACAATTTGAATATGCCTCAAAAAAAAAGAAATCTCGAAATTAAAGGTAATTGAGTTTGATTCTACATAATTGAGCAAGTAATGTTAATTGTTTTGGTGTTGAAGTGGTCAACGCTAACCTTTCATTAAGCGTGTCAAGATAAAAAATAAAGAAAAAACATACCCAAGGTTTCATAACCGCTTGATCGAGTAATTGAACTTGAAAAATAATAATTTCAATCTCAATTGATCCGCTATTATTATTTTATTTTTATCTTAATTTTATTGAGCTTCACATCATGATGAGTATCGTACATCTCAATTCGCCTTTGACAACATAAAATAATCAATCACTATATCACCATATCAATTTATTTAGAAATCCCTTTTACACAAAGTTCAAATTCATCAACACTTACAAAATAATTATATAAAAATAAGGTCAAAAAAGGGGGAGAGGATAATAATGTATACAAAACCTTTTAGTAATAACTTTACTAAATAAACTTATACATGTATTATATAATATCAATCACTATATTAAATATAGATATAGATATTTTATTTTTAATGAGGATCAAATAAAATCAAATATTTCAAGGTTTTCTAAGGTAGTTCTGAAGCAGGCAGTTGATGATCAACCCAAGTTCTCTTGTAATAGTCTTCATAATTGATACTGGAATCAAACACAATCCTTTACTTTGTAGGTCCTTTGCCTCTTGCTCAATCTATGAAAAAATAATTTAAAAAGGTTAAATATTTGAAATAATTTTTGCAATTAAGGGCTAATTAGTTAAAAGTAAATATACCTGTAATTGTGATTGAATGATGACCTTACTCCAAATATGAAATGCTCAATCTCTGAATTAAGTTTAGAAATTACATATACATCAAGTTTTATGTTTTTTTTTTACAAAAAAAAAAAAAAAGATTTATATTCATTAATATAAAGAGAAAAATATATACCCGGATTTCTGATGAATTATTTTAATGTAGATGCAAGCCTCATGGGGAAACTGATGCGGTATCCGTCTACAAAAATTTTAGTGAGTATAATTGTTATTACACATTTATAGTTTATATTTGAAATAAAAATCAATCAATTAATAAAGAAGTCGTACAACGATATCAAAAAAAATATCAAAACAAAACAATCCAAATCGAATAATATTCGAATTCAATTAACATAAAGCCATTACTCAATTAATAATCTTAGACATCTACTAAAGCAACATTCTTGCAAGTTGCACATTGATGCATGAAATATAACCTCAAAATACAAAAATTAAATTTCAATTTTTTTGTTGTCAATATGTAGTTTATGAGTGAATTACCTTCCATAAGGTGATACAAGTTCTTGGAGAGCAGAAATTTGTCACTCAACTTGGCTCTCTTAATTGGCGCTTGCATCTCTATATCATGCATTCATGCATACAAATAATTGACTCTTATGATATAATTATGCTATTAACAAGCATTATTACATGAAAATAATTAAATATGAAGTAATTAAAAAATAATGATCACCTTGAATTTTCGAGGATCGACAAATTGTCAATCATCTTCCTTTTCTTACTGTTTTAGATGATTCAAGACTTGCAATGTTATTAAAAACACCATTTCTTGTGAAAGCTTAGCGCCCGCCGTTACACATTTCGTACATCTTTAATTGTCTAGTAAAGCATGAATAAAATAAATATGAATTAGAAAGTGTTCAATATGTTGAAAGTCTTGAAGCTCTTTATATGTTGTTAAAAACCCATTTAACTAATAATTTCAATGAAAAGGAAAATAAGATTGTATTGCATACTGGTTTGTATGATTGAGCCAAAAATAAATCACTCTTAATAGAGTCATCACTTGATGAAAGCTCCAATGGTAATCTACTAATTGAGGTGGTGACGACGATGCAAGACCGAGGTTTTCCATGGGTGTAGGCACCAAGGATGAGTATGTAACTGAAAGTTCGATTTATACAAAAACAATGTAGAGTAGTGTAAAATTAGATTGCAAGTTAGCATATCGATCATTAATATATCACATATGAACAATGAACATCCCATGATAGATGCACCGATTTCATGCATTCCATTCGGTGAAAATTTCTTACCACGACCTTTTTGCAGGTACATGTTACAAGTAGTACGGAAACATACCGCGTTTTTATATTTAGCTGGCTTAAATTTAATTTCTCCTTTCCATTGTTTCAAAAATAGATAGATGCCACTTTTTTCAAAACAAGAAGTCACCAACATTGAAGGTTGCAAAATATGGTCACCAAAAGAAACATACATACATTATCCGTCTCATATCTTAGGTAAGGAAGGTGACACTTAAAAACTATGACTTTGCTTCATTCACCACTATCTTAGACAATTTAGTAGAAATTTTTAAACAAATTTAGAAAATTAACTGCATTAATAAAAATGTTAAATGTAAGAGTAGGAAATTCACATGTCAAATTGACAATTAAATTATTAGTTATTAATCAACGATGAATAAATCATTTAATTAATGAATAAACAAAGTTATGAATAAATATAATGTTATGAATAAATATCACTAACTTGGTGAAATGTAGGAGGGAAAATCCATGTTTCCATATCCAAGTTGCTGCATATAATCATTCTCATTTACACCACCAACATAAACATTGCTGCATATATGTACATACATAATTAGTAATTAGTCAAATAATTATAACCTAATTAATAATATAATTTGAATTTCCCTGTTTTATTGGGGGTTGATAATTAAACTTAATTTCTTTTATTTTTGATTTTTTTTTTTTTTTCATACAATGTGATTGAATTAGTGTGTAAAAACATACATGTTACTATTGCTCATAATAGTAGAAAATTCGGAGTTTGTAGATTGAAATCCTCAAGTCCGCCTAGGAGAACATAAATCAATAAGTAAATTAGTTTTTATGCCGATAAATCATCATTTGATAAACTCTCATTTTAACATGTCGAATTAAAATGATACATTAGAATTCCGAAAAAGATAGTACCAAAATTGTGGTTTGGCAAGCAAGAATCGACGTTAAAATTGGAGCTCTTCATCTTGCTTGTTACACCAACCTAAAATGAAGCCAAGTGCATGATCACATTAGTGACATTGTAAGAAACATCATTCAAAACAACAATTATATAAGTTATATTTAATTATTAAAACAATTAATTAAGTGCTTTTAATTAATTAAGTGCTTGAAATTTATTTAAACACTTACAGCTACAAATAAAAAATGAGAGGATTTGCTAGTGAGCAGAATTCTTCATTTGATAATGTAATAAACTTTATGTGAAATTTTAATAATTTTGTGATTAAATATAAGTAATATAACAAGTATATGGATTGAAAATTTTGACTCTTGTGGCAAAAGGGTATCTTTGAGTAAAGCAACATCTTATTTCCTAACTAAGAGAGTTGTAGATTCATAGGTTATTAATGCGTGAAACAACATCAACGTCTGGATTCCTTTATTTAGTTTTTGAGAGTTGTTGAGAATGGCCCTAGCTAATTTCAAATTGGTTTTTGGTTTTGATTTCATCACTTGACTTGCATAAAAATTGTTAAATGTGGAACTATTGGGTATTTATGCACATCATCAATTTTGTTAATAGTTTTTAATGGTAATTGGTATAAATTGAAATGGTAGATTATTGATTCGACAGCTAGATAAAACCGATACCACAGTCGTGGGCCTTAACAATCAGTTTGGGATTTGTTAAGTTGGTCTTCTAATATACGAAATGATAGGTATTTCATCCACCTCATTTCTAGTTGAAATATTAAGCATTAAGTATGGTGGCCCAACATGCTCTCCTTTTTTTTATTGATTTATTTATTTTATTATTTTATTTGTGCTAGGGAGTCACAAGGGAGGGATAAGAATGATCCCAGGATCTCGTGGAATTGGGAGGGGAGGGAACTTAATTAATGGCTTTCATGTGACTATAATGTGAAGGGGCGGTGATGGTGTATATAAACTACTCATGTGTTTCAACTAGGAGTGTGCACATGTGATATGGGCGGTTTTTTATGTGTTTTTCCCCTTGGTTCGGGCCAATTTTATGCCTAATAGTTGTGAATCTGGCTGATTTTAGCTCGTTTAGTGTTCTTTGGCTATTTTGAAGTGTTTTGCCAAGTTGATTGATTCCCGGCGATTTTAGAGCTTTTGGTTTGATTTTATCATTGTGGTTGTTATGCTTGGTTTTGGTTTGTTTTGTATTTTCAGGAGCTCGAAAACCGAGTTTGGAAGGAAGCTGGGAAGCTTGGACGGAACGACAATGACGTGTGCATGGGAATGCGTGCCAAAGAGGTTATGGAAAAGTCATGAAGAAGCTGTGAAGAAATAAGAAGAAAGGAAGCAAAGAACTGACAGGTCTATGCGCCCGCATAAATTCCTTAGGCTCGCACTCAATAAACCTGCAGTCTTCCACTGGCTTCTGGAGGGTTGATGCGGGCGCACAAAATTGCTATGCGCCCGCATCTGCGGTTTCCGTAAATTTTGTTTCTTTTATTTTCTTCGTGCTTTGACTTTGTAAAGCCCAATTTTTTGGGGATATTAAGGGCACGACTTCCTAGGCTAGACTACTTTATGCTTTTCATAACTGAGAATTACTCTCTTAGGGTTGAATTAAGCACTTTTTCTCTCTCAAAAACTAGATTAGGAATTAGGTTTGTTCTCAACTTATTTCAATTCAATTCAAAGTTCTTCAATTCGGAAATTCCCTTTTCTTTTATTCTTTTTGCTTAGCTTGATTTATGCTCTTTAGTTCATTAGTCAATTAGTTAGTTTATTTGTTGATGTTAATAGTTTAATTGTTAATTATTCATGAATTTAATTATGAATTCTATGATTATAATTGATTTGATTTCCATGTTCATGAGTGAGTAGTCAATTTTTAGGGTTAGGGAAACTTTGAGTAATTAATGGACAATTAATTTAGATTGTTTCGATTTTGCAAATTAATAGTCAAATCCTTTTATTGGCTTGTGTGTTTACAATTGAAGCTGAATCTTTCGAACTGATCAGCAAGCCGTGCGCAAATTTAGTTGTAATTTTGGTAATTGTCGAATTTGATGCCGAGAGGTAAAAAGTACCACAATAAACCACTGAATAATAGGCGGAATTAGTCTAGGCATGAGCGAGAGCCGCTAGATGAGTTTTAGAGGGAGTCTAAGTTCGAGAGAATTAGTGAGCCTAATTTGATGATAAATGTGAGATTGAACGATCTTGTTAGTGAATCCGTTAGTTGTTCTTGGTAACCCCGAATGACCCTAGGCTTAAATTATTGGTTTTAATCTTCGTCATTTCCCGTAATTATTCTTAGTTAAATTAGTCTAGGCATTTAGTAAATCAACGTTTCTAAACCAAGGCCTTTGTACGGTTTAAGCTTTTAGAACTAATTGAGTTCAATGCTTCCTGAGGATTCGATCATTACTTCCCTATTCTACATAGTAGTGGCGTTGGTTTATTTTTGATAAGTGTGCAAATGAACTATTCAGTTCTTTTTCTTTCTGTTAGTCGGGTTTATACTGTTTTCTTTTACTTTTCTTCGTTCAAAGAACTATTCAGTTCTTGGGGCTGTTTCTTATCTTTGCTCGGAGTTCCATAGGTGGCAGGTTCATAGGTTATGCCAAAACGACCACGAGCCTGATAATTTCATTTTCCCTGAGCACCGAGCGAGTATTTTGAAGCGGTTGAGAACGTAGTAGACGTTGAATTTTTCTTCCCCGATCTGTGAGGAGGAGAACTGTTTCTGACTTGGTCTCAGTTTTTCGAGTTCACCTTCAATCCGCTGTTTGAAGGGTATTTAGAGGTTGAAATGGCTTCCGAAGGAGAAGTAAAGGGTAGAGGACCACCACCACCTCCACCACCACCCTGCGGGCCCGTTCATTGAGAGACTTCCTTGCCTGTACGGAGTCTATGGCTGTAGGTTATTCAGTACCTGATACCGATGCTGCTAACTTTGAACTGAAACCAGCTCTTGTGAATATGGTTGAACGAAATCAGTTTTCAGGGACATTGAAGGAGGATCGAACTTAGACTTACAGAATTTCCTTCAATATTGTGATACTATCAAGCAAATGAA
The DNA here is from genome assembly GCA_016808085.1 of Suaeda aralocaspica. Classification (NCBI taxonomy): domain Eukaryota; kingdom Viridiplantae; phylum Streptophyta; class Magnoliopsida; order Caryophyllales; family Amaranthaceae; genus Suaeda; species Suaeda aralocaspica. The sequence continues at coordinate 95,860 of PYUH01004018.1, read as the reverse complement.
CGTTTCTAAGGATACATCAGAAGGCGAATGTTCCCATTTTCGTTAAATGACAAGGCTAGAACCTGGTTGAATGATCTTAATATGGCCCCATTAATTGTTGGGGGATTTAGCTCTTGCTTTTCAGAGGAAGTACTACCCACCACAGAGAAACTGCTTTATGAGGAGCCAAATACTAACTTCAATCAGGAGACAGATGAATCACTATATGATGCTTGGGAACGGTTTAAGGAGTTATTGAGAATGTGTGTCCTCATCATAGTCTTGAGAAATGGTTTTAGTTCAGTCATTCTACAATGGGTTGGGTAATGAGAGTAGGGCTTTGTTAGATTCTGCTGCTAATGGTCGATTTATGAACCAGGAGGTCAAACACTGCATATGAACTGATTGATGAAATTGCCACTCATAATTCACAGTTCGGTAACCTTAGAGGGCATTCCAGAAGGGTGGAAAACATGTAGTTGATGATAAGTATGAGAGTTTAGCTGCACAGATCAATGCCATAAGTCAAAAGCTCGACAAGATTGTACTACAGCTTCCCCACCTCAACCTGTAGCTGCACTTTCGGGATGTACTAATCCTTTCTGTGATTCCTGTGGTTCGTTCGGTCATAGTTCCCAGTCATTATAGTTTAGTAGAGCAAGTGTGTGCCTTTCAAGCCTACAAGAATAATCCATATTCTAATACATACAATCCGGGCTGGAAGGATCACCCATACTTTTACTACAAGAACAACAGCAATGTCTCAGAATCCTCAGCAAGCTATGCAGCTCAGCAGGCATCCCAGCAGATGCAGAGATATGTACCACCCACCCACCAGGTTTCAGTAGGCCACCACTATCTAGTACCGCCAATGCCACCTCAACCTAGTGGGAGAAATCTCAGAGTTGAAGAATATGATGTTTGCAAAATGCAGAAAAATATGGAGGCGATGCAGGCTCATAAAAGCACCTGGAGACTCAGATAACTCAGATTGCACAATCAACTGCTCAAAGGCAAACCAGGCCACCTTCCATCACAACCCACCCTCCAGTATCACATGCATCACAGAATCCCCCGAGGGACCATATCAATGCCATCACCTTGAGGAGTGGAGTGCTTATGAAGGCCCGAAAATACCTACTGATGATATTAATTCTGATGTTGCAGGTGGAGCTAAGAAGACCAGTGATGTGGTGATTGAAGATTTAGAGACGTTCCAGATAAGGAGGCTGAAGCACCTAAGGAGAAGGTAGATGAAACATCGATTGATACTATCCCGAAGTCACAGGTTAGGTTGCCCTTTCCGAACAGGGTGACCAGGAGTAAGAACGATAATCATTTCAGTAAATTTTTAGCTATTGTTAAGAATTTCCAGGTTACTGTTCCATTACTGATTTGATAACTCAAATTCCTACTTACACTAAGTTTTTGAAAGACATTTGAGCAGGAAACGCGAGTTGAGTTGGTGGAGACCGTGTGCACTCACGGGGAGGAGTGGCAGTGCCATATTGTAAAACAAGTCACCACCAAAAAACTAAAGGACCCGGGAAGTTTTTCTATTCCTTGTAACATTGGCCCTCTGTTATTGACAAAGCATTATGTGATTTAAGAGCCAGGGTTAGTGTCATGCCGTTATCTATTGTAAAAGCTTGATATGGTGCTTTAAAGGTTACTAACATCACCTTGCAGTTGGCAGACAGGACAGTGAAATACCTAAGGTATTTTAGAGGATGTCCGGTGGTGGAGTCGGGAAATTTTTTATTCCTGTTGATTTGTTTGTGTTAGATATGGATGAAGATGCTCATATCCCAATTATACTTGGTAGACCTTTCTTACACACTGTAGGTGCTGTTATTAATGTCAAAAATGGTAGTTTGACCTGTGCTGTGGGGATGATAAGTTACTTAATCTTAATGCTGCTCTTAAAAGTCCAATGATGGAACAATATGTTATGTTATCGATGTCATTGATGAGATTGTATTCGATGATATGCCTCGATCTACTACAAAAGATCTTTTGGAGGCCGTTGTGTGCTTGATGTTGATGCAGGTGAAGGTACAATTGATGCTGATAACTTAGCCCAGGATCTTACTGGTGAGGAATTGAACTCGGAGGAGAGCCGGAGATTTGTTGAGTTACTCCAAGAGATTTGTTCCGCCAAAGAGGTAACCCAACCTGAGATGAAACCCCTCCCCTTCACTTGAAATATGCTTTTCTAGATGATAAGGAGTTGTACCCAGTCATTGTTAGTGCTTCTCTTACTGATAGTCAATTAAAAAAACTTCTGTATGTATAAATCTCATAAGAAGGCTATTGGGTATACTATTGATGACTTGACTGGTATTAGTCTGATTTTGTATGCATAGAATTCATGTCATTTAGAGGAAGGTCACAAACCTTGTATACAGGGTCAACGTCGTTTGAATCCTAACATGCAGGAGGTAGTGAAGAAGGAAGTTCTTAAACTTCTAGATGCCGGTATTATTTACTCGGTGCCTGATTCCCAGTGGGTAAGTCTCGTACAGGTAGTCCCTAAGAAAGGGGAACAACTGTTGTTCGTAATAATAAAAACGAACTAATTCCTACTAGAGTTGTCACAGGATGGAGGATGTGTATTGATTATAGAAAATTGAATGTTGCAACTAAAAAGGACCATTTCCCCCTTCCTTTTATTGATCAAATGTTGGAAAGATTAGCTAAGAATAAGTATTTCTGTTATCTTGATGGATATTCGGGTTTCTTTCAGATCCCCATTCATCCTGATGATAGGGAGAAAACGACCTTTACATGTCCTTATGGTACCTTTGCATATCGTAGAATGCCTTTTGGTTTATGTAATGCACCAACTACTTTACAACGTTGCATGATGAGCATTTTTTCTGAATTCATAGAGTCTATTATGGAAGTCTTCATGGATGATTTTAGTGTTTACAGCTCTGATTTTGATTCATGTTTGACTAACTTGACTAAAGTTCTCGAAAGATGTGAACAGGTAAATCTGGTTTTAAATTGGGAAAAATGTCATTTCATGGTCAATGAAGGAGTAGTTTTGGGACATTTGGTGTTCGAACGTGGCATTGAGGTGGATAAGGCGAAAATACAGGTAATTGAGCAACTACCACCTCCGGTGAATGTTAAAGGGGTAAGAAGTTTTTTGGGTCATGCTGGTTTTTATCGCAGGTTTATTAAGGATTTTTCCAAAATTGAGAAACCACTAACTCAATTGCTGTTGAAAGATGCTGAATTTAAATTCACTGATGAGTGTCTTGAGTCCTTTAATATGATCAAAAATGCACTAATTTCAGCACCCATTATACAGTCCCCCGATTGGAATTTACCTTTAGAAATAATGTGTGATACTAGTGACTTTGCAGTTGGTGCAGTTTTAGGTCAAAGGAGAGATAAAGTGTTGCATGCTATTTATTACGCTAGTAAGACTTTAGATGAAGCTCAAGTTATCTATGCCACTACGGAAAAGGAGCTGCTTGCCATAGTTTATGCATTAGATAAATTTCGTGCTTATCTTGTAGGTTCGAAAGTTATTGTTTACACTGACCATACAGCTCTTAAATATCTACTTGGGAAGAAGGAAGCCAAACCGAGGCTTATTCGGTGGATTTTGTTGCTCCAAGAGTTCGATCTCGAGATTCGTGATAAGAAAGGAGCAGAGAATGTGGTAGCTGACTACTTATCGAGGATACGGTATGATGATGGGGAGATCTCTACCTCCATTGACGATTCTTTCCCTGATGAACATTTGTTTACTGTTTGTGTGAATTCTCCTTGGTTTGCTGATTTCGCTAATTATGTTGTAGGAGGTGTTTTACCTTCTGACTTGACTTATCAGCAGAAAAAGAAGTTTTTGCACGATGTTAAGCGATACTTTTGGGATGATCCAAACTAGTTTCGTGAGTGTGCAGATGGTTTATACAGGAAATGTGTTCCGGAATGGGAAGTATATTGTGTCCTTCACCATTGCCATTCATCACCATATGGGGGTCATGCTGGACCTTCCAAGACGATGTTTAAGGTCCTTGAATCAGGTTTCTATTGGCCCACGATCTTACAGGATGCGACACTACAACAAAACCGCTTTTTTGCGACGGAAAAATTCCGTCGCTAAATCCTGAAATTCCGTCGGAAAATATAATTGCGACGGAATTCCGTCGGAAAATATATTTGCGACGGAATTCCGTCGGAAACATGTCGTCGCTAATTCCTTCGTCGCAAAATTTTAGATTTTCCGACGGAATTTCCGTCGTAAAACGTTTGCGACGGATTTTTCCGTCGCAGAACAAAATTTGCGACGGAATTTTCCGTCGCAAATTTCCGAGGGAATTTTCCGTCGGAAAGTAGGAAATTTCCGACGGAATTTTCCGTCACAAATTTGCGATGGAAAATTCCCTCGCAAATTTGCGACGGAAAATTCCGTCGCAAATCTTGCAAATTCCGTCGGAAAATTCCCTCGCAAACTAGTGCATAATTTGCAACCATTTAATTTTCAATTTCTTTTGCGACGATAATTTCCGTCGCAATAGTTGCATTACTCTATTCTTATATGACAATTTGCATATTTCCGTCGGAATTTTGTAATTTCATTCTAAAATCAAAGACTACTTCAAACCCTAATTTATACCTGCAAATCTTTATGTACACCAAAAGCCTTTTCCATTCTGTTGCGATGATACATTCCATCGCAAACTATTTAAAACATAAATAAATTAATTTGTGTGTTACAGCTACCATAAAATACTACCATAACAAGTTTAACAATAATAATAATTGCGATGAACTAAACTATATATCATGAAATACAAGAGGCCTAGGTAACTAAACTGGAGTGCCTTCACCTGCGCCACTACCCGAGTCATCTCTGGGGTCTCTACGACGACTCTGGAACGGAGAACAACAGTCAGTGCCGAATTCCCGGCGAAAACCGATTGACAAGAAGACCGCCATCCGCATCTCATATGCTCTCTGTTTCGTGCTCCATTGCGGCCATCTCTGCTTGCATCTCATTTCTGACCTCCTCTCGAACCTCCTGCGCTTAACTCATCACGAATCTGGGTCCTGATTTTGCTGGAACTCTTGCATTATGGGTTTCACTTCTCGTACCCTCTTGTCCAAAAGTTCTTGCATTGTTGAAACGACAGAGGGAGTGTACTGTTGTGACGATCCACATGCCTGTGAGGACCGTAGTAAAGCTCAGCACCACACCAAGACCTTTGACGCGACACTTTTGTGCGGCCCACCTGTGCCTCCCAATACATTTCATTTGGCGTCCTTGGAGTTCCGCATTGCAGGAATCCTCAACCTGGTGCTGATATGTTTACCTACAACATGAACTTGATTGACACACATAGTTAATAGACGAATACACGTAGAAGAAACTCCAAAAGACTCCAAACACCTCAAAATGCCGTTTGTTACTGCTATTTCATTATCGCCTCTTCCATTCAGCTTAAAAGTAGCTTAACAATCATATACTGCATATTTAGAGAGGGTGTCTATGTTTTTATGTTGATGAAATGTGGCATTACAACCGTTACGGGCTCAATTTACTCAAAAGAGCTCCAAAAACACTATAAGTGGTAATATAATGGGCAAGTCACTATTTGTTCTTCATAGCTTATAATCATGTAAAAACATTCCTAAATCAAGTATATTATAAGTGTTTAAGTCGTTATAAGGCATCAGGTAGTAAGTTAAAAGTCAACTTCCAAGTGTTTTGAGCTCAATGGGACCCAAAATGACTCCAAACACCTCAAAATGCCTGTGTACTTGCCTATTTCATTACCGTCTCTTCATTCAGCTTAAAAGAGCTTAACAATCATAACTGCATATTTAGAGGGTGTCTATTTTTTAATTTGTTTGAAATGTGGCATTAAAACCGTTACGGGCTCAAATTCACTCAAAAAAGCTCAAAATCACTAAAACTGGGTAAATATAATGGCCAAGTCAACTATTTGTTCTCATTTAAGCTTACTAATCATGTAAAACATTCCTAAATCAAGTATGTTACAAGTGTTTATGATCAAGTTAAGGTAAAAGTCAACTTTCAAGTGTTTTGGACAGAGACGGTAATGAAATAGACGGTAAAAGTAAATTTTAATTAAAAAGATCCAAATTACATACACAATTTGCTTTGCTTTGGAGTTGGCTGGCACCTTTCCTTTCCCGCGGACAACCGTTTTAATGCGTACGCATGAGCAGGTCTACTGGGGGTGGTAGCTTGCCATAATTCTGCTTTGCTGCTGCCACATGTGACGGGAGTCGAATAGTGTAAAAGATGAAATGGCTTAAAGTATTTAACTTTCAAATACGAAGAATGAGTGAAAAGATTTCATTATTACATCTTCTTTGCGATGTTGCACAAGCTGAGATGAACCTTGAAAGTGGGTCGGTTCAATGGGGTTATCCATCAGCCACCTTCCTGTTCTTCTTGTTCTGAGCACTTTTCTCTCTTGTAAGTTTCATCTTCGAAACCAACAACAGCATAGCCTGTGGACATCCTCAGTGACCCATTTAGGTTAGCTCATTCATCGAGTGGGGTGACGTGTGTAGAACATGCACGCAAGACGATTCAAGCCTGTATAGGACGAATTTGTTGTCTCAACTTGAGGTGTTCCAATTGAGAGATACCCAAGGCTGGCCCCCCTCTGCGTTCAATAAATGTAGTTATTCCATGTCAATGTCAAACACAAGTGTTAAAAAACCAAGTGTTTGTAATTTACTATAAAACATTGATTTTTATACCCCCAACACTTCACCAGGTGACTTTTGGTGGCACATCAACTTCCTTGTAATTTCTCCAAGGGGCGTTGTAGTAACCCTGAATCGTGTTGCGTTATCACCTCTTAACCTCATCATCTTCAAACCTGAAACAACAACAACATTTAGATAATTGTTAACGAAATGAAAAGACAGTTGCAAACAAAATACAACAATGCGTGTCGAAGATAGCCTCTGAACTGTTACCCAACGAAGTAAGGGATCCAACACCAGCTCCACGTGACTCATCTGTCCTGACTGATTCTTCCGAGTCTCTTTCTTCCGACGGCAACGTAGCGCAGAGAGTTGGTGGTTCAACCTGCAGTGTGAACCTCTATCTGAATTTGACCATGGATGAGTCCTGTGTCACGTTGCCACGCCTGCTGTGTTGCGATGACTCCAACCAAGATTGCGCATCACTGTATGGTACGCATGAAATTTGAAGTACCTTTTTACCCTTATTCTGATCCCCACTTTGACTTCCCCCTTGACGACATTCCTTCGACTTTTTACTCTCTTATCTCTCGTTCGTATTCCCCTGATCCTTTTTTTCCCGTTCTCCCCTCCAGGGGCCCCCGTGCTCTTACCCCCCCTCCCGAGTCCCCCCCTTTTCCCCGTGCACCTTTCTTTCTCACCTTGCTACCCTCCACGTCATCCCCCCCCCCTCCCCCCTCCCCCCTCCCCTCGCAACTACCCCCATAAGCCCCCCCCCCCCCTTTCTTTTGTGGTTCCCCCTCTTGCACATCTCTCTCCTTCTTCTCTCATTTTTCTCCCCTCCCACCCCTGACTTTCTACCCCCCCCTACTCCCCTTCCCCTTTCCCGCCGCTCCCTGCCCCGTGTTCGCAGTCCCGTCGTATTATCTCGGTGCCTTTTTCTCCATCTCAGTTGCCCTCGTTCTGTGTCCCTTAATCGACGTTGTCTCTCTCTCCTTTGCCTCCTGTCCCCTCTCCGCACGTTGCTTCGTTTCCCCCCTTTTCCACCCGCCTCCCCTTTTCCCCCCTCCCCCCTCCCTCCCTCCTTAGCCCTCCCCCCCCTCCGTCCTCCCCCCTGACCCCGGGACCTCCCCCGAATTGAGGTCCTTCCCTTCCTGTGCATCTCGTGAGTACGGCCGTCCATGAATACCTGAATCAAGTTAACCACTATACCACACATACATATGAGTGACAATATTTATTAGGGATGAATCTGCACAATACATGAATCTGAAATACTAACAGAATGCACATATACACATTTTCATTTCATGTAAATGGATCTTTACAAGCGTTCATTACACATATGACAACAACAATGGCTCAATACCTAAGCTAATAATCATCTTATTCCAACACTTGCACACATGAACGAAATAAGGTACTATCACTGCTATGATCTGTACTATATCCGTCATACTGTCATCTAGGTATACAATGGTGTCGTCCTCTTCTTCTGAATCGCTTGAGCTCAGTTCAGATTCATCATCGTCTGCAATCATTCATCGTCATCAGTATCAGAGACAACAAAGTCCTCCAACAACATCATAGTCCGGATCTCGTTAGGTGGACAAAGGATTGAAGGTGCGCTAGGTAAAGTTTCCGTGAAAATTGTAGGTCAACTGGAGCTCAACTACGGACCTAGCTTGTGTTTTGAACACAGCCCACCATTGAACGCGATCTCGTTCAGGCTTGGATAAGATGTGTAGTAAACCTGGTTTACTTGATAAGTTAAGACAAATGGGTCATACTAGGGTACTTTTTCGTATGATTGACTTCGACAAGCTTGTATCGGTCATGTACGTTCATACCCCTAACAGAATACATCCAGCTACACAACAACATAGTCTTGTACTCATTTTTGCACCAGTGTAGACAAGTTCAATGATGTCATCTAAAATTCCATAGAACTCTGACCCATCTTCACCCGAAACTGAAACACCGTAATTCATAGTGGCTTTTTGACGACCGTGACATACGTATGAAAGTTGAAACCACCATGATTTGACTGAAACTTCGAACTCGCTTGAAGGCCCCATAGCCAAGCTTGTAGGACATCAGAATTCGGTTTTATGCGATGGACCTGTAGGTACGTGTGAAAATGGTGATGTTAAAGTGTAACGGTAAGTCAAACCTATAAAAACAACAAATAGGTATTGATTGTTGCTACCGTATCACGGAACACTTTGGGAATTCAACTTCAAATTTTTCTTGAACTGCTTCTCTATCCAAAGTCCGATGGGTTGAGAGAAGGTGGTCCTCAAACTTCCTACAAAATGAATGATTCCAACTCAATGACTAAAAATTAAACATAGTTGTTCACATGCTATGAATATACATGTAACATTTTTGTCCTAACTTTCGTAGTCACCCAAAATGCCACAGTTGGACAGCAAAAAAAGTGTGCATGTTGGAGTTCTTTCTGATCAAGAAATCTTGACTTCCCTTGATTGTAACACGACCGTGGCGATGTGAATAGTTCTGGAACATCATGTTGTGTATGTCACTGTCAATAACAGGGTTGACATTCCGACTAGATCTCTTGTTTTTGTGTCAAACTTGTAGTCAAAGTAATGCGAGCAAAGTTTGCAACCTCTTCAGTTACGTAAGCGTTGCATATTGAACCTTCAAAACGGGCTTATTCCCAATTTTCGTTCAAGTGATTTAGAAACCTGAAATTAATATAAACAACAGTAATTATGTTTAACCAACGGTTTATAAATGACAACATATAATTATGTTTGAATTCTCTGGGAACAACCTTTCAAATGGGTACATCCATCGATATTGAACAGGTCCACACAAACTTCGCTTCAAATGGCAATGTATTGGTAAATGTTCCATTGAGTTGAAAAATGAAGGAGGGGAAAATCTTCTCTAGCTTGCAAATTATCTCCGCAATGTTTCTCTCCAATCGTTCCATGTCACTTACTGTAATAGTGTAGCAACATATATCTCGAAAGAATTGACTTAACTCTGTGATTGCATTCCATACATGAATGGGCAAAAATTCTTTAGAGGCAACAGGCAACAACCTTTCCCTGAAGACATGACAGTCATGACTTTTCATTCCTATATGTTTACAACCTGTAAATCAACACATCTGCTCAAATTAGAAGCGTACCCATAGGAAATCGCAACTGCTTTACCCACACACACAAAACCTTCCTTTGTGCTCTATCAAGGTGTAAGGTGCTTTGGCATGACATCTTTTCCTTGATCGTCTTTTTGTAGATGAAGCTGCGGACGTTTACAAGAGCCTGGATGTCTAATCTAGCGGCAGCCGGTGTCAGAAGTTTTTCCCTTGACATCCATAATAGTTGAATTAGTGGTCAAAAAAGTTCTTCTCAATGTGCATCACATCTAGGTTATGGCGAACGAGAAGATGTTTCCAAAAGGCAGCGACCACAATATGCTTTGCTTTGCCCAACCTTTTTGGCTTTTGACTTTCTTGTTATGTGCTTCGGGACCATCAACTGCCTTTGGAAGGTCTTCACACATTCCCAAAGCTCATCACCCGACATGATGTGTGGAGGAGACGCCTTTCTCAACTCTATTCTTACAGAAAGCTTTCTGCTTTTCTGAAGGGTGATCGGGAGATAGGATTTCCATGGCAATCGAACCAAGTTACCTTACCACTGTTGCTTAACCAAAATGCCTGGCTTTTCTCCATGCAGTAAGGACAGCTTTCTTACCGGGTGTAGACCACCCAGACTCATACCGTAAGCTGGAAAGTCACCAATGGTCCACAAGATGGCTGTCGAAGAGTGAAATTTTGTTTTGTTGAAATGGTCGTACGTAGTTGCACCAATGTCCCACAATTGTTTCAACTCTTCAATTAATGGCTGCATGTAAACATCTAGTTTCCCTTTGGGTTGTTTGGACCGGGAATAATCAAAGAAAGGAACATAAAATCCCTTTTCATACACATGGAGGGAGGCAGTTGTAAGGGGTTAAAATAACAGGCCAGCAAGAATACTACTGCCAAATTTACCATGAGGATCCAACCCATCTGTACACAACCCAAGCCGAACATACGAGGTTCAGATGCAAATTCGTTAGAGCATCTATCTAATTGTTTCAAGGTCACTGTCGCTGGGGTGGTGCATTGTGCTTGCTGTCGAGGATTCTTTGCATGCCATGCCATTTCCTCTGCAACGTCCTTTGTTGCAAACATTCTTTGCAATCGAGGAGTAATGGGAGGTAAGTGAGAACATTCAAAGGCACATCGTTCCCTTAGAGTCTTCTTGTATCGGTCACTGCCACAGACCTACACGTAGAAGCGTTGGCATCCTGTTTCCAAAACAACATGCAACCTCTCGGGCATGGATCAATTTTTTGCACAGGTATCTCCAACCCCTGAACAATCTCTTCACCTCGTAGAAGGTCTCGCCCAATAGGTGTTCTTCGGAGCCGACTCACTAAACAGATGCAATAGCATCGACACACTTGTGGCAAATTATACTCGCATTTCAAGCTAGTGTTAGAGGCCATCTCCAACCTAGAAATTGAACTCCCTTCAACCCAAGGTTGCTCAGAAGCCTTACATATCAATGAACTGTTGGCTTGAGCATTAGGTTTCTCCTCTACATCTTGGGCCTGGTCATCACCCCCTTGATCTTGGTTATGTTAGAGCATCCAAACCATGTCACGATATTCATTGGATTTCCCTTCGGAGGAGTCAGGAAAGCCTTCTCCATGGTTCATCCACTGTAGTAATTCGGTGTGAAACCCTGCGATACAAATGCAGTTTAATCGTTTCCGGGTCATGGATACGTAAATCTTGCATTTCACACAAGGACACCTAAATTCATTTGGGTTAGAAGTCTGTGGATGATCTTTACATATTGAAGGAATTCATCAACTCCTTCTTGGAAAGCACGGTTTAAAGGTATCCATCCAACCTATGATACATCCAACTACGATCTTTCGTTCATGTTGATAACTTCTACACAATCACAATAGCCAATAGTTTAGTGAAATAATATTATTGTTAATGTCTAAGCATTGTCATTATTATGACAATTACAGCACAAAAGCAATTTTTTTAGATGTAAACTTAAAAGTAGAGCTTCAGATGTAAGAACATTTTCGGCCTATCAATATTTTCAAAGAAGCAATTGCAAACTGTCCTAAGTGTATCACAATATTTCTCTAGGAATTTGAAATCAAAATTTACATACCAGCTACCAATATACACAATATCTGTCCCAATCCTAACTCCGCTTCAGCTAGTGGACGAAACGACAACAAAATCATAGCACATGTTGTAAAATCAAGTAAATTTCTTCGAAAAACAAACAGAAAACTGGATTATTCTGAATCAATTGCTCTAAAATCATTTCAATATTACTTATCTGAGAGTTTACATCAGTTAATTTCTGATCAAAAACATGGATTAAACTCATGCAATAAGCTTAATAGGATTCAACATTTTCATAAATAATCAACAACTAACAAAATCATCATCATTAATTAATTTAAAATTACAGATATGAGTTAAATAAACAATTTTGATAGTTAACGAATTACATATGCATAAACACCTTAACGAATTACATATGCATAAAAATCAAAAAACTGACAAAGCAAACACCTTGCGAATTACATAGTTAGCGAATTACATATGCATTATTGCGGAATGAAAGAATCAGCCGTTTAGTACTCTAATTTTTATAATTCAATTGAAAACCAACTATGTTTTCCAGTTGATTATTCTGCGAAGATTATCTGAGGGTGTTAACTAAAGTAGGGGTTTAGGGACCTAATATTTGGTATGACCAGTAAAATTTCCATGCTTTTGTTTAAACCAAGTAACCATAAAAGAAGAGCTTGTTCTAATATGCTACAATTTTGAAAGTATTGTCACCTTACATACTAGTATACTATGAATTTGGAAGACTGGTTTTATGTCAGCCACATGAGTTTCTAGGTTGAATTAAATTCAATCTAATTGCATCTAAAAGTCTAATGTACTAGATAAAGAAACTAGACAAACTGATATCCTAAAATTATTTGAAAAATGTAAAATTATACTAATGTCATTGTTAACATCAAATAATGGCTATTCATTTCATAACTTAATTAGCGATAAAATGCTCTTAAATCTATTATTAAAAAGGCGCAACTTAATTGTTACTATGCCATGTGATGGTATCTTCTATACCTACCAAACACTGTCTACGTTGCAAACATTAAGAATTGTATTTGATGCTTGTGGTGGGTGTTACAATATAGGTTGAACACAATAGAAAGCAGGACATTTGTGTGATTGCCTCTTCAACTCTTCAAGGGAGTAGTTACTAACTTATTATAATGATGCCTGAAGTGTGTATTGCGTGATGAATCACTTGTGTTGTGTCGTGTGGACTTGAGAAAGATGGAACGTGTTTCATGATGAATCTATGAAACTGGTTATGACCAGAAACACTCATCAAAGGACAGAGGGTGATGAAGTTTGCCTGCAGCTGTCTTTCGTCTTTGAAATCAAAGCAAGGTTTTCTAAAGGGCAAATTAGTTTAATTTTACTAGCTTTCAATCTGAAATGAGAGTTCTGTATTTCAATAAATGTTTTTTTTTTTTTTTGTGTGTCTGGTACTCTAATCAATCTCATTTCAATAGCATCTATTGTAAAATTAACATCGGCTATTATACACACCACTTTTGTTCATTGTCCATACTCTTAAATCTATCATTAAAAAGGCGCAACTTAATTTCAATATGTAATGTTACATGAAAAACCATTACTATACCTATTTGTTATGGTGTAAGTAGACTTAATTCGGCAAGTAATTTGACAGGAGTAACTTGACCCAGAACAACACAATCACAAATTACAGTCTAATTGAATCACAAATTCAATTCAATTACGAACAATCACAAACTACTGACATACACAGAATTAGTTTGAGAAATCATAAGTTTACAAACAAATACATTCGCATTTGAGATAATACGGATTTCCATACACAAATACATACGCACATTACCGAAAAAAATTGAGAAACAAAGACAAAAATCAGAAGGAAAAATTGAGGCAATTACCGACGAAGAAGAAGCAGTTGTGACGAAGAAGAAGCCGACGGCGAAGAAGAAGAACAAGACGGCGAAGAAGAAGAACAAGACGGCGAAGAAGAAGAACAAGACGGCGAAGAAGAAGCAGCAACGACGAAGAAGAACAAGACGGCGAAGAAGAAGAAGGGAAGAAGAGCAAGAGTAAGGTTGAGAGTGTTGAGAGGGAGGGAGGGACGAAGAAGGAGCCGCCGACTGAGTGTAGAGGGAGTAAGGTTTGAGGGAAGAAGAAGGAGTTAGGGTTTTTTTTTTTTTTTTGTTTTTGCGCGACAAAATAACAAGTTAAACAGCAAAATTAATTCTGTCGGAATTTTGCGACGGAATTTCCGACGGACTAAATTCCGTCGCAAAATTCCGACGGAAATTTCCGTCGCAAAATATAATTTTCCGTCACAAATTTCTTAAATTTTGTAAGCACTTTTGTAGGAAAATACCGACGGAAAATTCCGTCGCAATCGTAATAATTCCGTCGCAAATTTGCGACGGACTAAAATTCCGTCGTAAATTACTGAATTTGCGACGGAAAAACATTCCGTCGCAAAATTCCGTCGCTAATAAGCTGTTTTCTTGTAGTGCGAGAGCCTTTATTATGTCTTGTGATTCGTGCCAACGAACAGGTAACATCTCACAAAGGCACGAAATGCCTCAAACAGGTATATTGGAAGTTGAGATCTTTGATGTTTGGGGTATTGACTATATGGGACCCTTCCCATCTTCTAATGGAAACCGTTACATATTAGTTGCTGTGGATTATGTTTCTAAATGGGTGGAAGCTCTTGCTACCCCCCATTGTGATTCTAATACGGTTTTGCGGTTGTTTAAGGAGGTCATTTTCTCTAGGTTCGGAGTCCCTAGAGCTGTCATCAGTGACGGGGGGAAGCATTTCCATGAGAAAAGGTTAGATAAGCTGCTGGAAAAGTACGGTGTTTACCACAGAACAGGATTGGCATATCACCCACAAACAAGCGGCCAGGTTGAGGTTTCCAATCGCGAGATCAAGTTTATCATCGATAAGATAGTTGCAAAATCGAGAAAGGATTGGACTAACAAGCTCTATGATGCTTTATGGGCGTATAGGACGGCTTTAAAAACTCCAATAGGCACCTCACCGTTTCGATTAGTTTATGGTAAAGCGTGTCATCTTCCGGTTGAGCTAGAGTACAAAGCATACTGGGCAGTAAAGGAATTGAATATGGATGCCAAGCTTGCGAGAGAAAAGCGACTTCTTCAACTGAATGAGCTCGATGAATTCCGTTTAGCTGCATACGATAGTGCAAAAATATATAAAGAGAAGACTAAAAGGTGGCATGACAAAAGGATAAGGAGAAGGGAATTTCAAGTTGGTGACAGGGTAGTCCTATTTAACTCCCGTCTCAGATTGTTTCCTGGAAAACTGAAGTCCAGGTGGAGCGGTCCTTTTTCGGTTACTATGGTGAGCAAATTCAGGTTCGTTGAAGTCCAAATTGATAAAGGTGAAAACTTCAAGGTCAACGGACAACGATTGAAGCTCTATTATGAAGTTGATGCGGTTGGATTAGTAGAAGAGGTGCAATTCTACAATCCCGATTCACATTGACCACTCCGGAGCTACGGTCAAGCTAATGACCCTAAACAAGCGCTTCTGGGGAAGCAACCCGAGCTTTCGATCCCCTTTTAACTCTTTCTGTGTGTTTTTGGCGTGTTTTAGTTTGTTTTTATAATTTTTAGTTAGTTGTGTTCGTGTGCTTTTGTGTGCTTTTAGGTGTATTTGAGTAACTAGAGGTTTTCGGTTGCATTCCGAAGTTAAAAATCAAAGTAAAGGTCAAGGTGAGTGAAAAAATTTTAGAGGAAGGGAAGAAAACAAAAGCCGGATGAAATGGGGTCGATGCGGGCACATATGATATTTATGCGGGCGCATCTGACCCCCAGAACCCCACAACTTTTTTCAAAATTGCTTGATGCGGGCGCATAACATATTTATGCGGGCGCATCTTACCTCCAGAACCCCACAGGATTTTACTGCAGAGTCTGATGCGGGCGCATAAGGATTTCATGCAGGCGCATCAGACCCCCAATAGCCCCAATTTTCTGAAATTCGAATGAGGTGCGGGCGCATAAACTATTTATGCGGGCGCATCTCGGCCCGAATTCTTTATTATTATTATTTTTTACTTCCTTTTACTCTCTTTTATTCCTTTTATCTTTTATTTCCCTCACTTCTCACCTCACATTATCTCCCTCATCTTCCTCAACCTCCATTAAAACCTCACTTTCAAGATTTTCTTTCTCTCTTATCTCACTCAATCTTTCTCCAAATCAACTCAAATTTTAACACAAGCATCCTCTCATCTCCCTCAACAAAACCCCTCACTTAATTTTCGAAAAAATTTGCTATTTGGGGGTCATTAGGGGCGCACGATTTTCAGCAATTTTGGGGCGTTTTTTGATTAATTTATGGCTCTTTGGGCGTTTTTTCTACCTTGCTTCCAATTCATCTTCATCTATTAAGGTATAAATCTAACTTTGAGTAAATTTTGACAAGTTTTTTGGATTTTTCATGTTGTTCACATTCTAGGGTTCCTTAGTTACGAATTTTAGTATGTTTTTCTTTAGTATTATGCTTGTGTGATGTTAATAATTGCTTGTTTAGTTGTTATTAATTTTCAATTTCAAGTTTATAACTTAGCAAATTCATGCTCTTATTTTAGTTTGTGAACAATGCTTCGGTTAATGGTGATGATGATATTATAGTCTTGTCATGCCAAATTTTTTTTGCCTTAAATTGTGTTGATAATGTCATGAAGGTTCAATTATTTTTCATGAATGTTGGGTTGTTATTTGGTGAAATATGTTGCTTTGAATTAATAATTGAGGTTTAGAGTGATGGTAATTGCTGCACTTTTGGTTTTATGAGAATGATGATTTTACTGGAATTTTGTTGGAAACCTTTAAAGTGTGTGGAAACCTTGGAAATTTGTTGAAACTATTGGTTTTGGTGATTGTTGGTAGCTTCGTGGTTTTTGATTAGATTGATAAAATAGATGGGTCATGCCGAAATTTCCGCTCGATTTGTCTATTTGAGGACTTGTTCACTACATGAAGCTTGCCATGTTATGTTGTTGGTTATGACCTTCACTATGGTTCTAATGCATCCCTTTTCGATTTTCAGGAACCATGAGCTCTCACAGAACTTCCAGGAAATCACAAAGGATCGAGTCCTCTACCTCGGCTTCTAGAGGCAAGCAACCTGCGGGCTCCAGTTCTGGAGACCCCGCACCACCAAACCGCCGCCAACAACAAGCCCGGTTCGAGAGACTGCAAAAGCGGCCTATCCGCTCCACCAGATTCTTTGACCGCAGTACCTGCGATGAGTTAGGGATCACTGACCAAGTGGTCCAGATGGCAGATAATATCGGCTGGGGTGCATGGCTTGGAGTCACTATGCCAGGACCTGATGGCGTACCAATGGCACCACCCACATACCGGGAACTCACTCTGGAGTTCCTTTCTACCTTCCACTTCCAGGTTATTGTACGGAACCCCAGTAACCCGACAGCTCGAACGGGGGTGGTCAGCTTCACAATTTTCGGCACCCATTATGAGCTCACTTTGCAACAGTTCAACGAACACTTCTTCTGGGACCCGGACAACATGGTTTCCGTGGCCCTCGAGCACAGCTGGTCCAACTATGAGGAGGCTTCCTGGTGGCTCCGTATCACTGACGGCACTACCCCCTATGCCTCATCTACAAGTAAGGCCTCGGAGGTCCAACATGCCGCTCTCCGATACTTCCTCCGCTTTGTTGTCTATTGCTTATTTTCCCGAGGAGAGCTGGGGCAAGTTTATCCAGATGAGCTCAGACTACTATGGTTAGCTACCGAGGGCTCCCATTTCCGAGGCCGAGACTACAACTACGGGTTCTTCCTTGCCCGTAGATTTGCTGAGATAGCTGAAGGTGCCACAAACACAGGGGTCATCTACTATGGAGGCATGATCACTTGGCTGGCTTACCAGTTGGGCCACCGAGAGAACTTTGAAGGGTTGCACCCCGTTGAAGAAAACCCGCTGATGGACATTCCCTCCTTACGGACTGCCGGGTGCTTCAGAACAGACACTAGGGGTCGGCAGGAACGCTTGGTATGGAATGTCCGGGAACTATCTTGGTGCTACCTCCCCAATGCCTTCACCTCCACCTATTACCTTGATCACCCTGAAGGCGTGAACCCCTGGAGGATCCCCCCAGACCCTATCCCACTGGTCGAGAGGACGGATGCAGAGAAGAGGGCCCTCAGAATGGCCCAAGTAATGCAGCAGGCAGGGGGTGTCCCTCAGGAGGACATTCCTCACCACCCAGCTCCGCCACTCCCACCTCCTCAGGGCGCCTTTGACATGACCCCACTGATGAACCGCCTGGATGAAATGCATGCCTACAACACTCAGCGGTTCAATCCGATCAACCAGCAGTTCGAGCAATACGGACATCGGTTCGACAGGATAGATGATAGTGTCCGTGGTCTCCGAACCGATGTGGATCACCTGCAGCGGGTCCAGTGGAGAGAGCACCTGCACCATGTCGACCAGGGCAACGTGCGGCCATTTCCCAACCACCCTAACTGGCCACCCCAGTATGACCCAAATGTGGACCCCACCTCCTACCCACTCCACCACTAATACTCCCAGTTTCCACCTTATGGCAGGCCCGGGCAGCAGTAGGACGGTCTGCAGCTTCTCTTCCCCTCCCCATTTTTATTGATTATGTATCCCGGTCAGCAGTAGGACGGTCCGAAAATACCTACTGATGATGTTAATTCTGATGTTGCAGGTGGAGCTAAGAAGACCAGTGATGTGGTGATTGAAGATTTAGAGACAGTTCCAGAGAAGGAGGCCAAAGCACCTAAGGAGAAAGTAGATGACACATCGATTGATACGATCCCGAGGCCACAGGTTAGGTTGCCCTTTCCGAACAGGGTGACCAGGAGTAAGAACGATAATCATTTCAGTAAATTTTTAGCTATTGTTAAGAATTTACAAGTTACTGTGCCTTTTATTGATTTGATAACTCAAATTCCTACTTACACTAAGTTTTTGAAAGACATTTTGAGCAGGAAATGTGAGTTGAGTGTGGTGGAGACCGTAGCGCTTATGGAGGAGTGCAGTGCTATATTGCAAAACAAGTCCTCACCTAAGCTGAAGGACCCGAGAAGTTTTTCTATTCCTTGTAACATTGGCCCCCTATTTATTGACAAAGCTTTATGTGATTTAGGGGCTAGTGTTAGTGTCATGCCTTTGTCTATTTGCAAAAATCTTGATATGGGTGATTTGAAGGTCACTAACATTACCTTGCAGATGGCAGATAGGACAGTGAAGTACCCTAAAGGTATTTTAGAGGACGTCCCGGTGAGAGTCGGGAAATTCTTTATTCCTGTTGATTTTGTTGTGTTAGATATGGATGCGGATGCTCATATTCCGATTATACTTGGTAGACCATTCTTACACACTACAGGTGCTGTTATTGATGTCAAAAATGGTAATTTGACTCTTTCTGTAGGAGATGACAAGGTTACCTTCAACCTTGATAGTGCATTAAAATGTCCTATGATAGAACAATCGTGTCATGCAATTTATACTCTTAATGAAATTGTTCTTAATGACTTGCCTCAATCCCCTAATAAGGATCTTCTAGAGGTTCCTTTGTGTTTGGATTCTATTGTAGGTGATGAAGATGATGCTAATAACAAGTTATGTCAGGATCAAAAGAAAAGAAAATCCCGTCCCAAGAAATGCTGGAAACCTCGAAAACAATCTTCTCATGCTTATAATGTGAAGACGACAAATGATGGGGTTTTTACCAAGGAACGTGAGGCATTTGAGCAACCAATAACTCTTAATTGCTTTGATTTTCTAACTATATGGGGTTCACGTTCAATCTTCGATCCTCCATGAGCTATGAGGTAACATGGTCAAGCTAATGACCCTAAACAAGTGCTTCTCGGGAGGCAACCTAAGCTTCCTATCCCCTTTTAACTCTTTGGTAACTTGAATCTCGAATGTGCAGTTCTGCCATGTGGTAAACCAGCAGCAGCTATTCTAGACGAAGCAGTCGGCAACACTATTTTCCCCATCTGTCTGATCTTGGCATACAAAGCACAGCAAAGGAATGTTTTCCCCGTTCTAACTAGACCATCAATGAAAAAGGCACCAAACTGATTTTCCTTCAGTGTTTTCATTATAGCTTTGTATGCTGTTTTTTGTTCATTGTTCAACTTTTTCCGAGCATGTATATATTCTTCCGGTATTAGAGCCTCTACAGCATCTCGAATATCTCTTGTGACTCGTAATGCTGGGTCTTGTACATCTTTTAAATGCTGAAGTCCAAATTCAGAAAGAGTTTTTCCCATATGCTCTAACAGCTGCTCAATTTTCTCTGCTGTCATAGCTAAGATAACATTTTCAGGTAGGTCACCATTTCTCCGGAAGTCTTCTGAGAGGTGCTTGTAATATTTTTCCCATGTTTGAGCAGGATCTGCAGGCCTGCAGAATATTAATAATGTGACAAATAAATTCCTTAATGAATTAGCATATGAGCTTCGATTGCTTCATCCAAGCACTGATCTGCCAGTTCAGATTCCTCAATTAAGCCTCTTTTCTTGCATGATTCTTGATAAGTACTACAAACATATCCACTCACAGTTTTTAAATCATCATAGGATGTAGGACCACGTACATATGCCAACAATAACCTTAGAAAATATCTATCTGGATCTGACGAATTAACAAAGGTTAGTCGACCAACCATGAAAGCCTTTTTCCTATCTTTCCAAATCCTATCCCTATCATCCCAGACAAAGTATTCTGGGAATTCAAAATATAAGTACTTTGGGCCATCAGGTCGTGATTTTTCATCTCAAAAAATTGAGTTAAAGGAGTCTGAGCACGGTGTAAATCGGACACAACATACTCTAGATTCTCTTTTTCACCAAAATTTATGCTCTGTGAGTTTTCACAATGAACTACTAAAGGCATTACTGATGGTGACATTTCATGCAAATCAAATCCAAATATGCGACAAGCTGCTTCAGGCGGAGAAACCCATCTTCCTGATTGGAAGTTATCAATCTCATTAACAGGCTTACTACTTTCATTACTTTCAACGAGAAAAGAGATGCGGTCATGACCTTTGTATACATATTTTTAAAGATACTTGACTGCTTGGATAGTATAACATATTTCAAAGTTGAAATGACAATAAAAAAGAGCCAATAAATAAGGGTTATAAGGAATTACCCATTTGTTGTTCATTTGATGACCACGTATAACAATTTTTTCACCAGTATCTCGGCGTCTGTATATAGGATAGTCATCATCATTATTTGTTGTGAAATCTGAAAAATCTTTAGGGTATTTTGCTTTGCAGTAAGGCTTGCCTTTGTCCTCTTTAATACAAGGACTTCTCGGATTTGCCTGACCACAGGGGCCATGGATCATATGATTTAGCACAGCAGCACGAAGGTGTGGAGTAGCTGCATCTAGTATTTCTGCACAAACAAATTTGTCAAATTGTTCTGGGAATTTAATCTTATAACCATTCTTTAAAATGATGAGAAAATGTGCATGTGGAAGCCCCCACTTCTGAAATTCAACTACATAGATGAAAGCCGCCACTTCACCAAACAAACATTTATCAACCATTTCCGTTTTTGCAGCGAGTAACTTAGCTCTGAAAATCCTAGCTATTAAGGCCCTGTTCTACTCGTCTTATTTTTACTTATTTTCAGCAAAAATAAGTTCAGATCAGCAAAAATAAGTTCAGATAAGCAAAAATAAGCTCAGTTCAGCAAAAATAAGTTCAGATTAGCAAAAATAAGTTTAGTTAAAAAAAAATCTATATGTATTATGCAAATTAATTTGTACATGGATATTTATATGTGCACATCTTTTTAAATGAGAAATAATGGTATAAAAACATGAGAATATAATTTTAATAATATTTAGGTAGCAATTTTGAAGAGAATATGCATTGTATGGAAATAATATGAAAAAAAATATTTACATATGATTAATATTTTTGATATGATGGAAAATTTGAAATATATTATTTAGAGATTATAATAAATCAATTATATATAATTTGAGGAAAAAAATCAGATTATATATAATTTAGAGATTATAATAAATCAATTATATATAATTTAGAGATTTTTCTTGCGGGAGTCTTTGAGAATAATTTTAGCAACGATGTTTAATAATATTTTGTAGCTATTTTGATTTGGTAATTTTGTCAATATATAAGGGTAGCATTTGGTTGCTGTTATTGGTAAAAATTAATGCTAAGGTTTTCTTTAATTTTTAATTAGTATGAAACAAATTCAGCAAAAATAAGTTTAGTTCAACAAAAATAAGTTCATTTTAGCAAAAATAAGTTCAGATCAGCAAAAATAAGTTCAGTTCAGCAAAAATAAGTTCAGATCAGCAAAAATAAGTTCAGATTAGCAAGAATAAGTTCAGATTAGCAAGAATAAGTTCAGATCAGCAAAAATAAGTTCAGATCAGCAAAAATAAGTTCAGTTTAGCAAAAATAAGTTTAGTTCAGCAAAAATAAGTTCAGATAAGCAAAAATAAGATGAGGAGAACAGGGCTTAAATCTGGCCTGTTTTGTGCCAACTCACCAACACCTAGTTCTCCTTTGATTTCAGACCAATTAGGATTACATGTCATTGTAGCAAATATGTCAGGTTTTCCAAAGCGCTGCACAAGTGTCATTGCATTTAAATAACGGTGATGCATATCGTGTGGTCCACCAATAAATGAAGGAGGCAATACAATTCTATGTCTAGCATCTGCCTCCTTCACTTCTCCCATAACAATTGCATCAATCAAGCCTTTGTATAAATCTGCACGAATTTTAAGCTGGTTATATCTATAAAAATCCAGCCGTGTATTTTCTAGCTTAACATACATATCTACTATAAACTGTAACAATAGCCTTCCTGTTGCTAGCACACGATGTCCAGCTCGAATTTGCAGCATATATGCATAATATTCACGACAAGATATATCCTTGTGTGGTTTTTTCTTAGGCAGAACAGAACCTACAACAACGTGAATATAATGCCAATAGTGAGTTAAATGCGACCAGCAAAACATAAGAGGGAATTTAGTTCAGAAATTTACGTTTTGTTTCTTGACTGATGAAATCAGCAGCATCTGATGAATGCTGAACAGGTCCCATGTCAATTGTTGGTATAGATGTGCTCTTCTTATGAAATCTTAGAATTCCAAGGTGTCACCCACTATCCTCGAAAGAGAAAATAAGAGGGTATTGTAAAGGATCATAGCAACCGTAATAATGTTGAATTCTATGTGTTGAATCTAATCTCCTTGACAGAGTAATGTAAGGGCCACTGCAATCGTCTCCTATAGAATGATCAGCCCATATTGCAACGACTTCATCAGATTTGGGTGCATTATACACTCTCACATCACTTACAGCATTCGTATTAATCAGAATGTGTGTATCTTGAGTGATAGGTAACTCTTTCAAACTTTTAAAAAAACTGAGCATAAGGATTCTCATACATCACTTTCATTAAGATTGATATAAGATCAGGCCGTAAATTATCAAAACGACTTGATCTTAATGAATGCTCAGCATGAGAATCATAAAAGTAAAGCTGGAGGAATTTAGGACATTCATTTGTAGGGAGTAAATCAGGCAAGAAATGATAAATTTGCCCATGTAAGCGGAACACATAGATTCCTTTGTGTGTTTTACAATCAATCCCTCCACCTAACGAACTAAATGCAAAGAGGTTATTATAAATCCTAGAATGTTTTTGGAAATGATCCCCAGGTCCGCACTTAGAAGTATATAAATAAACCTATTCATCCTGGAATCCATTTGAAGCAACCTTAACTTCTCCACTTACACAACAAAAACCAGGGGATTCATATTGAAATTTCTTGGCTCCACAATAGTGACAATAAGTTAGTGTCGATAAAATATAGGGAGCAGTCGGTATAAGATTCCAACATACCGCTTCAGAAGCTGCAAGCATTTTAAAATTTAATAACACACACACGCACCGAATCGATACTATTTTGGAACATTGAAACCTTTTTTTTTTGCATTTCATAGATCATTTTCTAAATTCCATAAAAACTAACCTAGTTCTCGAGTGCGGACATGTTTAGACCTCTGTATAGCAGCTTCTGGGATGAATTCATTTGCCATATCAGTACACGATAAACCAACATTAAGTCCATCAAACAGTGAACTAAATTCCCTCTTATGTTCTGCTTGTTGCATTTCATCTGAGGCAATAGTTGTCGGAATAAACCTCCGCATTCAATGAGTAACCACATCAGATGTCTACTGCATGCCGCACTTCATTACCATGATAAGAATACAAATGAAACAGTCTAGAATCAGCTCTTCACTTCCATATATAAAACAACATTATATTCATATAGAGCCTTTCCCTTGTTTTTTGTATGCATGTAATGTGAAAGTTGCCAAATCAGGACAGGTAATAAAAGAGTATGCTTTTAAAAATCAATAAAACAATTAAAAGTAATAATAATAATAGGCCTTTCCATTCATTTTCCAAAAGGGTTCTACAAAAGTAGCAAGTACAACCTTGCATTCCTACTCTTACAATACCAAATCTACGATGCATTTGATACTGCATATGCTAACACATAACAATTGCAATATATCTTATCATAATGATCCTAAAGTAATAGAGGCTACTATTCTTAGATACTAAACCTTATACTACAGCACCACCAAACTATATGCCTACTTCATTACATTACTATCACCATATGCCTAGATTAGATAGAACTAAATATACACATCATAATTTTCTGATTTTTCATAATTGCACCTTATATAGAAAGGGATTGATCACAAAGCACCAACCTATCCAACTATGTGACTTAATTAGAAAGCTTTCTACGTTTAAAGAGTGTTTCCAAATCATTTGTCACCATCTCATGCTTCACAACAGCAGGAAATGAACAACTGTGTTCACCAAGCCTCGGCTTCTTTGGAGCTGATGGAGGATATGCTAATTGCTGGATTTTAGATTTCAATGACTTAGGAGTGGCTTCATCTTGTTCGACTACATCAACAGAAGCATCTAGGTTCTCAGCAAGCCCTAGAACACACTCTTTTATATTAACATATCTCACTCGTGCATAATCAGTTGCTTCAGTATTTTTAGACAGCAAATGATAATTTATGTCTTCGATCTCAAACATATACTTAGTCATTAGAAAATCAATCACTCTCTTAGCACATGACTGCATGGTCGTCTCAACATCAAAGGACTTATAACCAACAATATGCCAAGAAGAAACATTTCTATTAGGGACACATCCACCGGCCCAAGAAATGAAAATCCCTTCAGATATCTTGGAAGTGTCTATTGGAATCAGCGGAATATGCAGTGCATCAACCACCTTTCTCAGCAACTGCAAGAAATCAATCTAAATTGACTTACAACTCCAATCTATTCCTTCAACTTGATGGAAAACAAAAGATGTTACATCAGGAATAGTATTCTCAACTCTTTGTAATGTATCTTCCTTAAACTGATAAAGCTGATCCCACTGCTCATTTTGAACACGCGCTTCCAAGTTCATATCCATAACTCTCACTTTATGTATATTAACAAGGAAGACACTCATTTTCCATGCTGCAGCCTGACATGATTCCTGAAATGTGTCCTTCTCATCCCCAATAATGGCACATCCAAATTCACAGAGGGGAAGTGAGACAGCAACTTCTGCTATATCTACATTGTAACAACGATACACAGGCTCTGCATAACCCAAACCATGACAAATACGCTCTAACACAGGATTATAGTCAATTGAAACGATAGTTAGTACTTGTGCCATTACCTTTTTTAAAAAAACACTTGCTAATTAATTTCTAAGAATATTCATATCATTCAAAATATGTGCAGTAGGTAACTGTCAAATTTTGAACCTAATATAGAAGCCTCCAACAAAGAATAGATGCAATTTAATCAATATCATTGAGTTTCCTAACTGCCATTACAAATATCTAAGCATCATATTATGTGATACCTATCTCTTGCACGATATTCAATCTACTCTCTAAAAGCATAAATATGAAATTAGGTAAGTCTGCCTCTCACATGCTATATAATGTACAACACAACAATTAAAAAATTAAAATATCATTTGATCAATATACTACATGATCTAGAACACAAAATTAGCAAAAGAAAACAACATACATCAGAACATATATTCTGATGCAAAGACCATAACATACAATAGAAAAGATTTCATCTTCAAATAAGTAAAATTAAGACCTATGAGGCTTAATATTCTAACAGATGACAACAAAGGCAAACAAATAAGCAAAGATTTCATCATAAACACACCATAAAATACAATAGAAGATGAAATAAGCCTATGAACACACCATAACATACAATAGAAAAGATTTCATCTTTAAACTGTTCTAATATTGCATCAGATGACAGCATAACCAAACAGACCAAAACATACAACAGGAGAGGAACTTCTAAATTGACTCAACTAAATATCATTGTGCTACTCAATTAAAATACCAATGCAATATCCAAGAATACAATGGATTAGCTACTGATTACATATTTACTATAATATTAAACAACTGATTACATGTTATTAGAAGCAGTGCTATTAACTCACCCAACAACATATGAAACTTTAAAAAATTAGAAGTAAAACCAGAACTTACCAAACTCTGAAACTCCTTGCTAGAAATTGTGAGACTATTCTGAACCAAGTAACCACTTTTGAGAATTCAGTGGCATTCCAAACACACACACATATATATAAGCAAAGACACAAATAAGCAGAACTAAGACCCATGTTCCTTGAAAAAAGCAGACAATAGATCACACATACCATTCCCAAAGTAAGGAGCATTACCTCAACAGTAACAAAATCTGTACTGCATATTATTTTTTAATTAAACAGTCATGAGAAAGCCTAAATTTCAGTATAAACATGTAATGACAAAGGACCTTTGGCGCCCTTTTTTTTAGCACCAAACACCCCTAATTTATGGGAGGACATGTACATGTTAAAGTGGTAGTTAGTTTGAATAAGAGTGGGTCCACAGCAAGCAACACTTCTTCCATTTTCCATACTTATAGGTAGGCATACATCCTAAACACCTTATCCTAACCCCCACAATACCTCACTGTAATAACCCAAATTCCAAAGGCCCAAAATCCTACACATAAAACAGTATAGCACAACCAAACCATCAAGGCCCACAAATACATGAAACCCAAACAACAGAATCCAGAAACTGAGAAAAGCCTTCTAACAATACTAACCTAATCTGCCATTGCTGATAAAGGCAATAGGTTTAACACACCTAACTAATTCAGCAAATGAACCCATTTAGTTTAACCAAATTATCCAAGTAACATAATCAATCAATTTATCAAATCCGAATAATCAAATAATTTCCATCAACTAACCCCTAACCCCAACCTAATTTAATCGATTTCGATTTCAATGTATTCAATTTAGTTCAATTCAATCCAATTGAATAATAAACTAAATTACTGCAATTGGACTCAAAACCAAAACAAAACATAACATAATTAGGCAGTCAAAGACCAGCATAAATTAAACAAATCTAAAACCAATCTAACCTGAAATACCAATTCTGAAATTGGGAAAATAGCCACGAAATGACCAAACACCAACTTCTAATAGCCAACGATATTTATGAAATTAGAGTTCAATCGAATCAATTCATCAAATTGGAACTCAATTGAACCGATTCGTCAAGCAAACCCTAAGCCCATAAATACCCCTAACAAAATACCATTGCAACGGGCAGTGGTAACCGACCCAAACCATGTCGCCTCCAACATGAGGGTAGCAATGAAAACAAAGTGGAACCTTTGGCACCATGCAAGGATCACAAAGTTCAAAGTGAGAAGTAGAAGAAGATTGGGTTAGAGAGAAGAAGAAGGAAAGGGAAGACTTCAGCAGAGAAGAAGCAAACCACGAAAAGGGAAAAAAAGGGGGAAAAAAAACAAAGAAGGAGGCCATATGAAGCATGTGCCTCTCATGTGACCAAAATAGTGAAAACACTATGCATGCTGACGTGGCAGCTGAAGTGGACCAATAGGGAGGGAGCACTATTCTTTCAATAGTGGTTGGCTATCACCACATTTTAATATGTAAGGATATAGTAAATATTTTGTTTGAAATGACAATTCTGCCCTTACTTTATTATACTCAACTATGATTATTACCTATAAAATATGATGTTAAACATTAAGTAAACCTAATTTTTTTAATCATACCCACTAATCATATCGACCATCATTTTCACCACCGCCCTTTAACCACTAATTCATATCAACAACCGCCATCTTATTCACCACTACCACTAGCCTATATATTCACCACCACCAAGATCTCCTATGCAGAAATCATCACCACAACCCTCACCCTTATGTTTCCCGACCCGTCGACGACCACAACCAACGGTACCTCATTTGTCATTCGAAATTGGGGTTCTGAATTTATTTCGAATTAGGGTTTCAGAACTAGGGATTTGTTATCGAGTTTGGGTTTCGATATTAGGGATTTGTGTTAGAGATTTGTTTCAAATTGAGGTTTCGATTTGCTTGGTGGTTCTGGTTAATGAGGTGGTTGTTGATTTGAGTGTTGGTTAGGTAGTGATTGGTGATTCTCATTTTGGGTGTTGGTTAATGGTGTTTGGTGGTTGTCGTTTGGTGGAAGGTGGAGTGTGTCTGGGTGTTGGCAGGCAAGTGGTGTTGGTGGTTTTCGGTTGGCGGTAGGTGGTTGGGGGTTAAGTGTTGTCGGAAGGTTGCTCTTTGGAAGCTAAGTCTCAGCGGGACAATCACAGCTCTACTTGGCTTAGGGTGGTCTTGATTTCAGGTTTGGGTCAGACTATGAATAGTAAGGCTTACCGCTGTGTGGTATGTTATCGGCTGGGTGTTCCTTTGTTCTCTGGTTTGTCGTCGTGCTCAGCTTGATCAAGAGTTTTTGATGGAGACATTTTTGGTGATCATGTCGTGTCCTGTGCTAGTATTTTAGTTATTAAACATCGACATAATTCCGTCCGTGATACTCTTGTTGATTTTTGTTATCTATATGAGATTTCTACTCAAAAAGAGGTCGATATTGGTTTGTCTAGGGGGGATGACGGATCTCCCCGTCATGCGGGCGTGTTACTTTATTCTTGGGATTAG
Organism: Suaeda aralocaspica; assembly: GCA_016808085.1. NCBI lineage: Eukaryota > Viridiplantae > Streptophyta > Magnoliopsida > Caryophyllales > Amaranthaceae > Suaeda > Suaeda aralocaspica. The sequence goes on along the minus strand of PYUH01004018.1, from coordinate 66,818 downwards.
GTTCGAGAAGTCTGTGTTGACTTAGCTGAGTCTTCTCCCTTGAAGCACGGGGTTGTTTGACCTTATTCCTGGTTAGGTTGTGGCTGAAGGGGTACATCGCAAGCGTTTTAAGTATGAGGCCCGATATAGGTCTATTGGGTATGGTTTCTTCCCCTCCTTTTTTTCTTCTTTGGGGGAGTTGGTGAAAGACGCGGTTGTGTTGCTAAAGCACATGCAACAGGTCTCTAAGGGGCTCAAGATATTAGGGTACGTGCAACTGCCCATATCTTTACCAAGACTGACTTTGCTATAGGTAGGGGAGTGGCGGTCCAGATTGTATCTTGACTCCCCACTAATTTTCTATAAGTCGAATGATTGTGTATGTTTTTGATTTATAATGGAATGATTAGGCAATTGAGTGAAGTACTCCCTCTGTTTTATTTTTACACGTTTGTCAATGTAAATTTTGTAATGCTTATTATATCTTTAATTTTATATTTGTAAAAATTATAAAAACTTGATATTCTAATAGAATAAATCAAAACGAATCAAACAAGACCCCATATGAATATGTTTTACTTATATATAAAGTACAAACAATGGTCAAATCATGGTTTATAAATAATCTCCAAAGTCAAAACGTAAACAATAAATTGAAACGAAGGGATAATTAAATTAGTAAACTAACCAATCTCTTGCTTCTATATTATGGTATACTTAATTACATATATAATTAAAGTATATAAATATTGAGATTTACATATATAATCTAAAACCACGTTGTTATTGATAGGATTCAAAAACACCTGGATTGTTTATCACAAATTGACACTTGACAAGTTGGGACACAAGTGACTTGTTTTACTACATCCGTTTCCAAAAATTGCAACATTGCAACTTACACGTTTCCCTAGACAATTTTGTTTTGGGTAATTAGGAAAACTAAGTGCATTTAATTAAAACTAAATCACCACCATACCAACACCCCACCAACAGATCCACCACCAAAAATCAACACCCCACTCCACAACAAGCGAACCCACAACACCACCACCAGCCCACCAACACGGCACCCTTGACCCACAACACCACAACCACTCCCACAACGCCATGGCCCATGACCTAGAATCCACAACCACAGTGTCACGACCCACAATCACTAAAAATTGAAGGCAACAATTAGAAGACAGCAACAAATCAAAGATGCAGTGGTGGTTGGTGGTTTGTTTGATCGAAGGCAACACAATATCGAAGGGTGGGGGGAGGGTTAGTTAGTTCGTTTGAAGGGTTGATGGTGGTGGTGGTGACAGAAAGAAAGAGAAGAGGGTGGTTGTGGTCTCAACTCTCGAATGGAAGGAAGAGAAGGGTAGTGGTGGTTGGTTACGGGTGAAGGGAATGGTGGTAGCAGTGGTTTCGAGTGAAAGAGGGTGTTGGTAGTGGTGACAGCCCAAATCGAAGGTCTTGGTGGTGGTGACGGCCCAGATCGAAGGGTGATGGTGGTGGTGACGGCATAGATCAAACGGTGGTTGTGCTGTTGCATGTTGTTGGTGGTGGCAAGGAAAGGAAGGGCGGTGGTGGTGATTTTGTTTTGGATTTAAGAGATAAGAGGACTTATTAGTATAAGTTAATTAGGTTAGTGTAGGGGTACCTTCCCGGCTTCACCGGCAAGGCTCCAACCGGATCGACGATCCTGACACCGCCAGATACCCCAAGCAGACAACATCCCTACAACTGGAGACACACCACCAGCATGCCTAATCCTAGTCCTCTGGCTAGTTGGCAAATATCTACTAGCATTTAGGTCATCTTGTACTACTAGAAATACCCCCGTGTAATCCTTTGTACTATTGAGAAATATATGCAACTACTTTACAGTTATTCTTGATACTTTCCATTTGTGTCAATTGCTTACAATCTCTTACATATTTTAGTAGTCTAATAATAGTTCCCGAAAACACTACCGGAACAGTTAGCTTAATCACAATTTTCATAATACAATGTTTTTACCGGAACATCCCTTTATAGAAAATGTTGCAATTTTTTGAAACGGAGGTAATAGTATAATTATGGATATACTTAATAGTAAATACCTGAGACATTTCTCAAAAAAAACAAAAATTAAGATGAATAATTATGGATATAATTATGAGTCCATGATTACCATCCTTCGAAGTTTGGTATCAGCAGACGGGCAAAAATTGGCAATTCTGTTCAATTGGGCCGGGCTTAATTTTAACACTAAAAAGTCTGGACCAAGCCCAAATAAAATACCGTCCGAAGTCTATCAACATTCCACAGAAAACGCTATTATATTCTCTACATAAGTGGTACGGAGTAAATAAATAAGTATAAAACAAAAGATAAAATAAATAGATTAGGGTTTTTTTTTTCAGCGCCTCTCTTAAAACCCTAATATATACTCTCAAACGCAAACACTCTTTCTCTCTCCTCTGTTTTCGACGATCTCAATCTTCTTGATTTCAAGGTATCATTTCTCTCCATTTTTTTGACATTTCGGTTTATTGATGAAATTAATCAATTGATTTTTGTTTTGGATTTGATTTGATTTTTAATTTTAATTTTTTTTTTTTTGGATTATTGGAATTTTCACTCTGTTTGTTTACTTTTTTTTTTAAAGATGATTATGAAATAAAAATAAAGGTCAATTTTTGAAATTTGGATATCAAGTTTAAGAATACTTCAGTGATTGATTTACTGTAGATCATATGAATTATGATTGAAGTTGCGGTAATTTGTAGGAATTTCTAGGGTTTCGGTTTAATTAGTATATTTGAGATTGTTATGACAAATGATTGTTGATTTTGCTAAATGTTCGTTGCAATTTCCGAATTTTTAGGGAATTAATTAGGGTTTTTGATTTTTGTTCTAGGGTTTAGCCCCTATTAGTTGTGGTTATAGTATAGAATTTGTTAGTAATTGAAAGTTTGATCATTGTGATTTTGGATATTGTTGTTTTGAAGCTGTTTGTTTTCTCCTTGATTTGGTGTGAAGTTGCCTCAAAATTGGTCAACTTTTCCCTATCAAAGGAATGATAATTTGGAATTTATCTATAAGTTTCTAGCTTTAAGTGGGCGTATGCTCTTTACGTTTGTACAAACCATTTGTAGTTTGGTTTAAAATTGTCAAATGTCAACTATGCTAAGTAATTGATTATAATTCCCTTATATTTCTGTGCGGAGTATTCTTAGCTATCGAATACGATTGTATTTTAGGTTAAATTTAGGTTTGCTTGTACGAATCAAAATCGCAATATTGTTTACCGCCCTCTTTCTTGGTGGGCAGCTTAATTAAGCAACCATGAGGGTTAGTGTGCTGAATGATGCTCTTAAAACCATGTATAATGCTGAAAAGCGTGGGAAACGTCAGGTCCTTATCCGGCCTTCATCGAAAGTGGTCATCAAAGTTCTCCTTGTTATGCAAAAGCATGGTATGGTGTAGCTAAATTTATTTGCGTTACTGCTTGGTTGACTCTCTCTTATTGGTGCTGTTAATGATTTCTAATGCTTTTATCTTCTTGTTTGTGTTTCAGGTTACATTGGTGAATTTGAGTATGTCGATGACCATAGATCTGGAAAGATCGTTGTTGAATTGAACGGAAGGCTAAACAAATGTGGTGTCATCAGCCCACGTTTTGATGTCGGTGTCAAGGAAATCGAGTCTTGGACCGCTAGGTTGCTTCCCTCTAGACAGGTTAGCTTACGCTACACTTTTAACAAGTTTTCTGGTTTTGATGTCTCTTATTATGCATTGCTTTCTAATTCTACTCATGTTCTAATACTTGGGCATTTTTGAATGGTTTTATTTGCTTGTTCTTTGTTTTCCTGCGCTGATTGCTTTTGATCACGGGCTTATTGCAGTTTGGATACATTGTGTTGACTACTTCTGCTGGTATCATGGATCATGAAGAGGCAAGAAGAAAGAATGTTGGAGGCAAAGTTCTTGGATTCTTCTATTAGGATTTATCTACGGATGATGAATGCTGTGAGGTTTTGATTTATAGACGTGAGTTGTCTTTTGAAATGTACGTTTGTGAAACATAGTAGTCAGGGCTCAGATTTGTTTTCAATTCGGGATTTTTTTTAATGTTATAATAGGCATCTCAATTCTCAATTTTGCTATGAAGTGTTCATTTTGTTGTTGCAATTTATGTGTTTCTTTTCTTCAACCTAGACAAACACTCTTTGTTTTTCCTAGTGGTTTGATATGAAGTGAATTTTCAAACCAGAAATGTTAACGGTTAACCCTTGTTCAGTCTATTCTTACCGTTTTTATGTTGGCATACGACTTATGTTAATGGTATGTGTTTCATAGTTGTGTCAATGGCTTCTTTGTGACATGAATGTTTGAGAATTAGGAATGGAAGAAAAACATTTCATAGATCGGGAATAATGTGAAATATTGCTAAGAAGCTTTGACCGATGGGCTTTTGCTTGACAATTGATGTTCATCGACCTCCATTAGGTTGTTGGGATATGGTTGCTGAATGAAAAGGTAGGAGGAATTGAACCATTGTTGATATTCACATTAAAAGGTGGAAGAACAAAAAGAAGAAGCTTAGAAAAAATTATATGGACGACTTTTCTACCTCACAGTTGAAATGTTGAAAGCCAACCAATCTTTTTATCAATGGATATAATTAGACAATCTTACCAACTAAATCTAAGCAATTACCTAGCATCTCTTAGGAATCACAAATTTATAGGCACCCATTGTATAATTGTGGTAATAATGATTTGCTCATTGGAAATTTTGTCCAATTAAATAAAAACTAAAACCTTTTATCCTCTTCATTGATGCAACATAGTTGACAGATTAAAAGATTGTCGAAGATCAAAATGCAATTAAGCAAAGATAATGCAATTTTATTGTCAATACCGATATTAGTTTCAATGTTTTTGATGGCGAATGCGAATTTGAATGTCATAGAAGCACCATCTCCGGCACCAAGCGCTTCATCTATGACATTAGATTGGAGTGGGTGCATGCCACAATGTATACCTGTTTGCATGGAATTGCAAGGAGCAACAGAAGATGGATGCAACACAGCTTGTGGTGCTGGTTGCCAACAGCTTGTTGGCAAAAGAAAAACAGATAGAGAAGTTGAGTTTGAATAGTTTAAAGTTGGTGCAATTGTACAAACATAATCCAATGTGTAACTTTAACTTTTTCTAATTTTATAAGTAAAATTCATCATTCATATAAGTATTTTTATTTTTATGTTGATATGATTCATGTTGTTATCATGTGATGCACCAAATGCAAAGTTTTTTAAGGTGTTGAATATATTTCTATTATTATTTTAAATAAAATTAATGAAAAAAAAAAAGAATAATAGGATGGCTCCTTGTAATAGGTCATATGAATATATGAAAGAACAGAGGGGCCGAGGAGGTGTTGAGAATTTGAAGAAATGTTGACGCCCAAAACTTGCACGAGTACTTTTATTACTCTACTAGTTATCTTTAATATATCCGTAAAGATTTAAGTTATGAGTTGGACTCTCACCAATTGCAAGTACTTGAGGTTTAGGCAGCATCCCTAATCCGTTTACTATACTCTCTTAACCTTCGGCACTTGGACTTTAATTTGATTGGGAGTACCCTACCATAGGGACATATAAGAAACTCAATGCCATTATCAAGTTAAACAAAAAATCTCTAATATAAGTGATACACAACTAATCTAGTGGTTTTTGCCGATTAAAATAGCACAACACATTATTAGAGACGGAGGAAGTACACAAATTATCAAGTTCGGTAAATACTATCTGAGCATCACGATATTGACGTCTATAGGTCCCCAAACTTGGACAAATAAAGCAAATTCAAGAAGTAGAAGCTTCGCGGGAAAATTAAAAAGGTTGGTTGAATTTCTTGCTCTCTAGCATCATCTAGATACCATTATCACCATCTCTCTGTTCATCTCTCATTCTCGTGTCCATTTTCCCATCACCTCTTGCTTTTATTTTCTCCTCCTTTTCTTTTTTCCATTCATCATTTTATTCCATTTGATTTGTTTTTATTTTTTATTTTTTAATTTTTGTAAAAAATAAAACAACCACATTGAATTCTTTTAAATTTTACCCTTTGTTGAATTTGGATTGTTCAATTATATGATAATATTGATCTTAATCTAAATCCCAAATATTCTCTTCATTTTTTGTATTTTTTTTTTCAGTAAAAAAAGCTCATTTTTTGAGAGGAAAATGCATTGGATTTCTTTCTCAATTATGTGATTCTCATTTCAGGTTAGTAAGTACATTAAATAGTTGACATAATTCATTATTGTATTTTGGAGCTAATTATGTTTGGGAGAAATAAAATTCAGAATTTGAATATAAAATCCGTTTTATTTCATCACTCTTATTAATTAGTGAAGTGATAAAGTTTTGATGCTATGTTATCAGTTTAAGTTATCTTTTGATTGGAAGAATATATATATATATATATATATTTTTTTTTTTATTAATGGAGAATGTAATTCTCTTAGTTCTACTAGTTATGTTGGTCATATAGAATAAAAGAATGTAACTACCAATATTTATGCCTATTTTTCTCTTGTGCCGCAATTTTTATGATTATCAACTTATCGTGATAATAAGCTTGTACACTATACGGTCGATTATGTACTAAAGATAATAGTTTGTTTTTGAAATAATGATGGAATGATTTATTTTAGTTGTTTAATGAATTGATGGTGATCATTTTGTCATCAGGGGACACCCATGGTAGTACAAAAATTGTCGGGTTTTAATATTTATGGAAAATTGGTTTAACCATATTTCGACAATTAGATATAAGGTAGAAAAAGACATGAGATTTATTGTTTGATTTCTTGTCCATTCTTCAACAATTAACTTTTTATGCTAATATTGAGTAGTTACTGAAAGATATTAATGGTCAACGTTTTGCATACACTTAGGAGGGAAAAAAAAAGAGGACTTCAAATACACAGATAGTTTTTCTTTTTTCTTTTTTTTTGTTAATGCAAAAATACATAGATAGTTGATCTTCAAATTTTTGTAGTTATATCTTCAATGTAAAGTAGCAATTAATAGAATATCACTATTCTACAATTGTTCAGTAATCCTTTGATCAATTGTAGTTATTCTACCCAATTGTTGGTTTGTTCATACAGGCAGACAGTCAAGTCATGGCATGGTTTAAAGCTAGTTCTTGTGCAACAAAGTTTGCAATTAGGAGAACACTATTACATGGACATGCTAGTGTAAGAAGAGCTCAACTTGTTGATCAATCAAAAATCCGATTCTTTCATTCGACTCATTTCAAATGCAAAGCTCAAACAGTTCCAATCCCACGCCCCGTGCCCCTCTCTAGGCTTGCTGACAGCTTCTTAGACGGGACAAGTAGTGTTTACTTGGAGGAACTTCAACGAGCATGGGAAGCTGACCCGAAGAGTGTGGATGAATCATGGGACAATTTTTTCAGGAATTTTGTTGGGGATGCACCAAAACAATTAGGAATTTCAGGTCAAACTATTCAAGAAAGCATGAAGCTGTTGTTGCTTGTAAGAGCTTACCAAGTTAATGGGCACTTGAAAGCCAAATTAGATCCTCTAGATTTAGATCATAGGCATGTTCCGGAAGCATTGAACCCTGAGTTTTATGGTTTCACTGAATCTGATCTTGATAGAGAGTTCTTTATTGGTGTTTGGAAGTTATCCGGGTTTCTGTCAGAAAACAGACCTGTAAAAACACTTAGAAGTATCCTTGATCGTGTTGAGGAAACCTATTGTGGGAGCATTGGTTATGAGTACATGCATATTTTTGATCGTGAACGTTGTAACTGGTTACAAGAAAGGGTTGAGACACCTACTCCTGTACAGTATAGTAAAGATCAATGCAAAATAATACTTGATAGGCTTGTATGGAGCACACAGTTTGAAAATTTCTTAGCTAATAAGTGGTCAACAGCGAAAAGATTTGGGCTGGAAGGTTGTGAAGCTCTTATTCCTGCCATGAAAGAGATAATTGATCGATCAGCTGAACTTGGGGTTGAGAGTGTAGTTATGGGAATGGCTCATAGGGGAAGACTGAATGTGTTGGGAAATGTTCTTCGCAAACCACTTCATCAGATCTTTAGTGAGTTTAGTAGAGGCAACAAACCTGTTATTCCTGAAGATGAGCTATATGTTGGAACAGGTGATGTTAAATATCATTTAGGAACTTCATTTGATAGACCAACTCTAAGTGGGAAAAGGATTCATCTTTCGTTGGTTGCAAATCCAAGTCATTTGGAAGCTGTAGACCCTGTTGTTGTTGGGAAAGTAAGAGCTAAACAATTTTATTCGGATGATATTGGAAGGACAAAAAATATGGGTATATTGATTCATGGGGATGGTAGCTTTGCTGGGCAAGGTGTTGTGTATGAGACTCTTCACCTAAGTGCTCTTCCAAACTACACTACTGGCGGAACAATACATTTGGTGATCAATAATCAGGTGGCATTTACAACTGATCCAAAGTCAGGAAGATCTTCGGAATATTGTACTGATGTTGCTAAAGCTTTGAATGCCCCTATTTTTCATGTGAATGGGGATGATTTGGAGGCTTTAGTTCGAGTCTGTGAGCTTGCAGTGGAGTGGCGCCAGAATTTTCGTTCAGATGTTGTTATAGATATAATCTGTTACCGAAGGTTTGGTCACAACGAGATTGATGAGCCATCTTTTACACAACCCACTATGAACAAGGTAAGTCCTTCAGCATGACAGTTTGTAAAAAGAAGAAATGCATGTTTCATGTTTGGATGGTTAATACTTAATGACTGTATAAAAATTACACCATAAGTAATGATTGCTTGAATATGATGAATATCTTAGTCTGGTATTAAACCGGGAGTAATAAAATAGCTAAAACAGGATGCATAATGTTTCTGACTGAAGTATATTAACTCAGGTTATTCGCAGCCATCCTCCAGTACTTGAGATATATAAAAAGAAACTACTAGAATCTGGAAAACTATCAAAAGAAGAAATTGAAGAGATTCAGAAAAAGGTCAACAGAATTCTTAATGAGGAATTTGAGGCCAGCAAAAGCTATGAACCCCACAAGTTGGAATGGCTTGAAGCAAATTGGGCAGGACTCAAGTCACCAGACCAGCCAGCACAGATTCAGGATACCGGGTACTTATTATGGTGTTATTCAAATATTGTAATTCAATATTGATCTTTTTTTACTTTCACATTTATTTATTTATTTAATTAAACAGGGTTAAGGCAGACATTTTAAGAAGTGTTGGGAGGGCCATTTCCACACTTCCAACGGATCTCAACGTGCATAAAGTGGTAAAGAAGATCTACCAACAACGCATTCACATGATTGAAACAGGTCAAGGTGTAGATTGGGCTGTTGCTGAAGCACTAGCTTTCGGGACATTGCTTACTGAAGGGTTTCATGTACGCTTAACTGGTCAAGATGTTGAGAGAGGTACATTTAGTCATAGGCATGCTGTAGTGGTTGATCAGGAGACAGAAGATAAGTACTACCCACTTAAACATGTCATGGAGAACCAGAAGGATGAGATGATTACTATCAGTAACAGGTGGGCTGTATATTTTACATCGTTGTCTAGTCTTGTTGCCTAATATTGTATGTATGCATGCTGTATACTCTGAAAGACATGAACCTAATTTAATGCTAAGTTACCTATACATTTTTTTGTTATTGCTAAACATCACTTATCTTTGTTGAGCTTATTTTTGGTGACTTGAGACCCTATTTTTGTTGAAGTGATGAAGTTATAGCATCCATACTATATAGTCTATATTATCTTGCTTTGAATGTAGCGTTGTGCCATTGTCAAATACCATGTCGATAGAGTTGACAAAAGCTAATTAGCCTGGGAAGATCAGTCATGAGTAATCAATAGATTCTTCTTACATGTAATGAGCCAAGCATGGACCAAGTCTGAACTCAACACTCAATTTGTTTTAGTAGCTAATCAATTATGTTTCAAGTTTCAACTTAAATATTTCGCTGATTTTTTTTTTCCTTTGTTATTCCATTTGCCTATTCGTATGCGTACAAGTCCACACAAAGTTCCTCATTGACATGTTATTCTTGCTATGCAGTTCCCTCTCAGAGTACGGTGTTCTTGGATTTGAGTTGGGCTATTCCATGGAGAATCCGAACTCATTGGTGTGTTGGGAAGCTCAATTTGGTGACTTTGCAAATGAGGCACAAGTAATATTTGACCAATTTCTGAGCAGTGGGGAGGCAAAATGGCTACGTCAAACAGGTCTTGTGGTACTCTTGCCTCATGGCTATGATGGCCAGGGACCTGAACATTCAAGTGCTCGATTAGAGCGTTTCCTTCAGGTACTTTCACTTTGAATATAATTTTGTTCCTCCAAATTTCCTTATTAAATGAGCTTGCAACACAAAAATATACCTCTATATATAAACATGTTTTTCATTGTGGTCCACAGACGTGTAATGACAATCCACATGAGATCTCAACTGATTCTACAGAGCAGATCCAAGAATGCAATTGGCAGGTGGTTAATGCCACAACCCCTGCAAATTATTTTCATGTTTTGAGACGTCAGGTAAGTTAAACTGAGGCGAGAAAATGTACTACAAACTCTATTCTACTTGGAATGTTTTCATCATCCTCAAGATATTAACATTCTAAGTTCATCAGCTGCACCGGGATTTCAGAAAGCCTCTTATAGTGATGTCTCCGAAGAACTTGCTCCGCCACAAGGATTGCAAATCAGACTTATCTGAGTTTGATGATATACATCAAACCTCCTTTAAGAGTCTCCTGGGAGATCAAAGCATCTTGTCTGACACTAAAAAGGATGTGAGGCGCCTGGTTCTTTGTTCAGGCAAGGTAATGGAAGTCAAAAATTTTATTTACTTTTAAAATCATTAAGAATGATTAATAGTGAAATAATTTCTTTATTTTAAAACCATTACTTATGCTGGTGAACAGAATAGTATTTGCTGTGAGAAATGCTTATTGACCATATGCATTTGTGCAATAGTTCATTTTATATCATTTTGTCTATTTATTTTTTCTGCTTATTGTCTATTCAGGTTTATTACGAGCTTGATGAAGAAAGGAAAAAGATAAATAACACAAATGTAGCAATATGTAGAGTTGAGCAACTTTGTCCCTTTCCCTATGATCTCGTTCTTCAGGAATTGCAGCGATATCCAAGTAAGTAGCTTAGAATTGTTGGGATTTGTTTTTATATTTAGCATGATGGGAGATGAAATGCTTTTTTACTGTTGTATTTTGTTAGTACTCTACAATTTTGACTGTAAGTTGGCATCATCGTAAGGATTACTGTTAATCTGGTTATCTTTCTCATGACTGTTCAGAAGCCGAGATTGTATGGTGCCAAGAGGAGCCAATGAATATGGGAGCATTTAATTACATAGCACCTCGTCTTAGTACTTCCATGAAAGCTCTCGGGAGAGGTAATATTCATGATATAAAATATGTGGGTCGTTTACCTTCTGCAGCCACAGCAACTGGATTTTATCAAGTTCATGTCAAAGAACAAACTGAACTTGTTCAGAAAGCTCTACAGCACGAACCAATTCATTTTCCTTGGTAAATAAAATTATATGTCATATGCTAGCTGGAGGAAATTTCAAAGATGTTTGGTTAAAAGTACTAGATTTGAGAGAAGACGGTGTTTTCTGTTAATATATTGCCTCATTTCCCACCTGCTTTCTGTATCTGAACTCATTATTAGTCAATTACTTATATGTATTTCACAGTAGTTGCTAACAGAAAGACAGGCAATATATATGTTAGATACATTGATCATACTGTCATGAAAATTTCATCTGACTAATGTTACATAAACCTCATTTTTAATCTTTCTGAAATCTGATGGTCAACTTTATTAGCCCATTCTGATTAGAACAGGTCTTGCTTATATATAGATAGATAGATATCCCACAGCTGGACATGGATGACTAATCCCCGCGACCATAGTCTGAAGATCTCTCATGTGATAGCTAGTGGACTAGACAGCCAGTATGTCATTTGCCTTTTCATTTTTGTTTTCCTATGATAAGCTAATGCAGTACATAATGATCATTTCATTTGAGGTATAGGATAGCAGAGGAGGTACAACAATTGTCAAATAAAAGATGATGTTGTACATCACTCTACAAGTTTCCTTCTTTCCTCAGACATCAGTCCCGTCACAGCAAGGCTTCCTGCTAAAAACTACATCTTGATTGTACGTACTTAACAAATATCTACGCCTAGATTGGTTCATCGCTTATAGTTATAAACTTTTTAATAAAAAACCATATGTGGATATGATTAATGGGTGAGTTGGACTCCATCAGAGCAGATGCTCAAGAGTCAAGACTTTATGCAGAACTGGTAAGCCATTTCATCGGTCCAACCATATTGCTCTTGTATTAGAATCACACTTGTTATGAGACTAGTTTTAGCATATTCAAAGTACTTGTTATTATCATAGTCTCAAATGGTTTTACATGCAACATTTCTCATTTATAGTCATTCATTTATTCATTCAACCTTGTGTTTGCATGATGACAATTTGCTCCTCAGGTTATTGCAAATACATTATTATAGCCCATATTGTCTTGCATCATCTCTTTGACATTTGGTGATAACTTGCTACGTATTTTGATATATACGTGACATATTATGCCTAATTTCTGTTTCGGATCTTCCTCTTTACTTTGAGTACACTGCTTGTTTAGGGCATATGGCTGGAAATATCACCTGTTTTGCCTCTATATTAACTTTGTGTCCTATATTGTGGTTTGTTGCACACATGATTTTCCGAGAAAAAAAAAAACACACACACTTGATTGGCTGACAAATTGACATTGCTTCTAGCTAGTTTTCTAATGTCAAGGGTGTGTACTGTATGTATAGCTCATCTCACTAGTTTGACACCAGAATCCGAGAAAGCAAACTTAAGTTATATTTTCATGATATGTCTGTAGTTTATCTTTTTTATGTTTTGCTGTAATTTATTGTTACTTGGTTGGTTGGCTCTACGTTGCATTTGTACCTTCTTGCCACAGGAAACTAGAATTTATGGACACTTTGGTCACGAATTAAGCTGCAAGCATTAATATCCTTCAGTCCTTCATCAGTAACGTACGAGGTGCAGTCCGCGATTAAAGCTTCTATCAGATGGTTGCCTAATCCAAGTTCTTCCTAGAGTTCATCAGCATGGTCGAAATTCATAATCAGACTTCAGTAGTTGACAATTATGGATTCCCTGGAAAATGATCGAGGGACCTCGTTAGTAAGTACATGTATTGTACTGTAAATATGTATTATATTTGTGCTTAGGTTTCACTTATTTTTGTTATGATTAGTATTTTTCTTGAACAAGAGTACTCATTAATTGTTCTATTGGTTCAATCAATTTAGCCTTCATTACTTGGTTAGGTCGCACAATGTTGGATCTTGCAAAGGAAAAAAAAATAGGGTTCAACCTCTTGGCTATACAAAGAGTACTTTACCACCAAACCAAACATTTTTATATGTAAAATAAGGCAAGATATTGTCATAATATATGTAATAAGTTCAATTCTTTAAAAAAAAAAAATAATGGGTAGGGCGCCTACCGGCCCCAAGATTAGATCCTCCCCTGAGACCGCTTTAGAATATGTTTATGGAAAAAGAACGGTTAAAAAGTAAACACATATATATAGCTAAAGTTAAAGGTTTTATCGATCAAACACTTCATTATAAATTAATCAGTCTTTGTTCAATTTGTCATAGCCAAATTGACAATGGGGACATTTAGTAACATTATACGTAGTCAAACGAAATCTGATTCACGAAAAAATTTGATCGATAGGCAACATCATAGTGATATAGACCATAAACTTGTAATGCCATAGGAGTCATTACCGCAAGGCATAGAGGGAGAGGTTATAAGCGTCTATATCATAAACTTGGTGTCCAAACTGAACGAAAAAGACATATATAGTAGAATCGTAACTATAGAATACGACCCTAATTAAAATTCAAACATTTTTTTTGTAAGTATAGAACTTTAAGAAACACACATGGTATATACTTGGGTATATATCAATTTCAAGTTTCCTTTTTTTTTTTTTTTTAACATACATCTTTTTCCCCTATAGCCAATTTTGATCAGTTGATGCTGAGTTGAAGTGTTGGTGGTTTAGCTTGATTAGTAAATTCAAACATATCAGGAGAATTGTATCTGTGCGTTCTGATGCAGATCTTTTTTGGACATTATCTATCAAATTAATGTGGTGCTTGTACCTTGTTTTTAATAAGAAATATAGAGAGTGATCGATGTGGGTCTGAGTTTGGACATTTTTCAATCTTACAAGAAAACCTAATTCTTATGCTACGTACTGTATTTGACTGGTTTAGGCTAGCAAATAACACACCTGGTATATAAAAAATTTATTCATTTAATTAGAAGCTAATTTTTAGTTCATTTCAATTCGAAAGAACAAAAAATGTTGTCTTTTGCCGTACCTACAAGTTGAATCAACTTGACCAATAGCATTACTACTGCCCGGATTTGTTTGACCAACAAACCCTTGCATAATAACGTTAGGGGAAAATGTCGAAAAAATAATAAAAAATTAAAGCCTAACAAAGCTGGCTGTGACGACGGCGTATTTTGTCAAGAAGAAGGATCACAAGTTCACAACCCATATATAGGGAAAAAATAAGTAACCCACAAAATATGGGGTAAAGTAACCACAAGGATGAGAAAACAAAGTCATCTTATGCAAATAATTATAAATAAATAAATAAAATAACAACAACAATAATAAAGCCTTAGTCCTAAAAGAATTATTTGGGGTCTGCTAGACATGAATAAATACAAGGAGTCGCAAATGTCATCAGCAAAAATCCTCTCCTTCCAATATTCCCTTTTTAATACCAAGCCATGATATGTGTTACTGCCTAGCTGCCACAAACCTACCACCAAACTTTCCTCCTTTTATTCGGGCTTGAGACCGACAATGAATGTCACAAAGTAACACTCACAGGCCGAGTTAAATAAAAATATACTAATTAAAAAAAATGTAAAGATAAAGAAAAACCTTAAAGCTTCACTAGTGGCTTTGTTGACTTTTGTAAACGTATTTCACAATCCAGATATACCGGTGGAAAAAGGAAGGAAGAAATGTGAAACGGGTTCATTAATTTAGTTAGCGACTATTACAGCTTGTTTGGTAGGACAGATTGGGGAGGAAGGAAGAAAAGGAAAAGGAAAAATTAGACTTTCCAATGTTTAATTTAAAAAAACAAATAGATGGGATTTGATTAAAAATAGAAGGAGAGGTTTGAAAAGATTATTAACATTTTCCACTTTCTTTTCCTCTCAAAATTGGGGGGTTTGGTATGAAAAAAAACAAAATTAAAAATTTTACAAGGAAAATCTTTCAAATGTCTTTCTTTCCTTTAATAATACCAACCAAACATTGGATTTCATGCAATTCCATCCTATTCATACATTTGAAACCGAATATGGGAAAGTAGACTTAATTTCTTTCCGGCCTTTCCTTTCCAGCCTTTCCTTTCTTTTACTGAAAATGAATCAAACAAAGTGTTAATAAGTAGATTTTTAATGTATTTTAGAGAGAGATTTTAAAGAGAAAGGAAGTCTAGGGTTTGGAGTAAATCCAAAACATGGTAACTAGAAAGAGGTTGATCAAAAATGTTTTATGTATTTATTATTATTTCTAACGATCTAGTTAAAATTACTGGGCCAAGCTTATGTTTTTAATTTATGTTGAGTGTGGGTTAGGATGTGTG
>PYUH01004018.1:25015-50982 GCA_016808085.1 Suaeda aralocaspica | reverse complement strand
TTTTTTTTTTTTTTTAACATACATCTTTTTCCCCTATAGCCAATTTTGATCAGTTGATGCTGAGTTGAAGTGTTGGTGGTTTAGCTTGATTAGTAAATTCAAACATATCAGGAGAATTGTATCTGTGCGTTCTGATGCAGATCTTTTTTGGACATTATCTATCAAATTAATGTGGTGCTTGTACCTTGTTTTTAATAAGAAATATAGAGAGTGATCGATGTGGGTCTGAGTTTGGACATTTTTCAATCTTACAAGAAAACCTAATTCTTATGCTACGTACTGTATTTGACTGGTTTAGGCTAGCAAATAACACACCTGGTATATAAAAAATTTATTCATTTAATTAGAAGCTAATTTTTAGTTCATTTCAATTCGAAAGAACAAAAAATGTTGTCTTTTGCCGTACCTACAAGTTGAATCAACTTGACCAATAGCATTACTACTGCCCGGATTTGTTTGACCAACAAACCCTTGCATAATAACGTTAGGGGAAAATGTCGAAAAAATAATAAAAAATTAAAGCCTAACAAAGCTGGCTGTGACGACGGCGTATTTTGTCAAGAAGAAGGATCACAAGTTCACAACCCATATATAGGGAAAAAATAAGTAACCCACAAAATATGGGGTAAAGTAACCACAAGGATGAGAAAACAAAGTCATCTTATGCAAATAATTATAAATAAATAAATAAAATAACAACAACAATAATAAAGCCTTAGTCCTAAAAGAATTATTTGGGGTCTGCTAGACATGAATAAATACAAGGAGTCGCAAATGTCATCAGCAAAAATCCTCTCCTTCCAATATTCCCTTTTTAATACCAAGCCATGATATGTGTTACTGCCTAGCTGCCACAAACCTACCACCAAACTTTCCTCCTTTTATTCGGGCTTGAGACCGACAATGAATGTCACAAAGTAACACTCACAGGCCGAGTTAAATAAAAATATACTAATTAAAAAAAATGTAAAGATAAAGAAAAACCTTAAAGCTTCACTAGTGGCTTTGTTGACTTTTGTAAACGTATTTCACAATCCAGATATACCGGTGGAAAAAGGAAGGAAGAAATGTGAAACGGGTTCATTAATTTAGTTAGCGACTATTACAGCTTGTTTGGTAGGACAGATTGGGGAGGAAGGAAGAAAAGGAAAAGGAAAAATTAGACTTTCCAATGTTTAATTTAAAAAAACAAATAGATGGGATTTGATTAAAAATAGAAGGAGAGGTTTGAAAAGATTATTAACATTTTCCACTTTCTTTTCCTCTCAAAATTGGGGGGTTTGGTATGAAAAAAAACAAAATTAAAAATTTTACAAGGAAAATCTTTCAAATGTCTTTCTTTCCTTTAATAATACCAACCAAACATTGGATTTCATGCAATTCCATCCTATTCATACATTTGAAACCGAATATGGGAAAGTAGACTTAATTTCTTTCCGGCCTTTCCTTTCCAGCCTTTCCTTTCTTTTACTGAAAATGAATCAAACAAAGTGTTAATAAGTAGATTTTTAATGTATTTTAGAGAGAGATTTTAAAGAGAAAGGAAGTCTAGGGTTTGGAGTAAATCCAAAACATGGTAACTAGAAAGAGGTTGATCAAAAATGTTTTATGTATTTATTATTATTTCTAACGATCTAGTTAAAATTACTGGGCCAAGCTTATGTTTTTAATTTATGTTGAGTGTGGGTTAGGATGTGTGTGGGGGGGGGGGGGTGTTCTCAACAATTTTGCATTATGTGTGTGGAAAATGTCGATAAATTAAAAGATCTCAAACAATACAATGTTTGAGATTCACAAAATGCATCTCAACATTTCAGCACACAAAAAATTTAATGTGTTGACTATGTCCACCGATAAAGGAGAAAATGTATATTATTAGATAAATGATTTTCAAAATATAGAATCTGGTTAGGTTACAAAATAAAGAGTATATACGTAGCTTCACATTCCCTAATATGGAAAAGCCCAATAATATGCCCAAAACAATTATTACCGTAGCCTAACATAAGATAATCGATCAGCAAAACCACTGTAGTTGAATTGTGAAGTGGGGAATAAAACATATTCAAGGCATATTGGTACCGTAAATATATGGACCCTCCACATCACTTGTGATTCTAGAGGTTACAAGGTAGTGCACAAAGATGCTTGAATATTTGAGAACACTATATATGATAATTCACCTTTTCTCATTATGAAATATGAAATCCACATGTTATATGGTAAGTTCACCTCTTTAATTAAAATTTAGGAAGTCCACACATTATGTATTATTTTCTAGCTAGTTGCCACGACTATGGATATCCTTAGCCAAGCAACATTGTGCATATCCTATCATCCTTCTATTATTGTGAGAGGACATACAAAAGCCCTAAATAATGCACTTTATTATTTAAAAGCAAGTTCATTCATACAAAAAAAGTTCATTCATAAATAAAAGGAAAAAAAAAAAAAAAAGCAAGTTAGGGAGATGTAATGTCATGCTATATTGCCAAACTCAAATGATTATTACACTTCATATCTACGTACTTTATAATTGTCACATACTTAATATTATGTATTTAATATCATGTGATTATATGAAACATAAATGCATTTTGTTATTAAGTCTAACTTCTAAATTCAACAACAAATAAATATCATAAACTTTGTACTAGGTAATTCATTTTCCTCTTTAAGAAAAAAGACAATAATATATATGTAGTTGCCAAAATATACAAACTCCTTGATTATCTTTTTATAATAAGCAAATTTCCCCCAAAAATAATGAACTAATAAAGGCATTGTAATTTGATAGGTAACTTGTAACTGAATTAGGAGCAAACTTAATGTAGTAACAGAGTCAATGTAACTAATTACCAATTGTATTTCGTCACACAAAGATTACTAATAATTTCTGTTTTTCTAAAAAAAAATGAACTAGTGCATGTTAGTTGATGCTGATTCAATACTTGGTTGTCATCGTAGTAAAAGTGATAATAATAAACCATAACAAAAACCATTCACAATAGCAAATGGAGAAAAAAAAAATCTATGAGATTGATCAATACCATGAGTCCATTCGGCAAATAGATAGCTGTTAAACAAACTTTAATCTTTTAAAATATCTTGGTGTATCCTGACAAACTTTATCGAACCTAGACACAGGTCTACATTGAAGGAGAGAATGACAAAAAAAAAGCCTATTAAGATTCAATCATAAATCCAATTGGTAAATGCGAAATAGTCCTCTAAGCTTATATGTTAGTCATTCTCCATCTGATCATTTTTCAAAGTGAGTTTATTCTTTCAACACGTCCCTTACAATAAAATAAAAAAATCTCGATGGGAGTATAAGTTGCAAATTAGTTTTCGTTATTGAGTGTTTCAGTATTTTTTTTTCATTTATTTTTATTACTCCGTATTTTTTAATAAAAAAAAATGTTTCGGACTCTTGGCTAGCTAGTAACATCAAACGACAACATTTTTGGTTGTATTCTTAAAGAAAAAAAAAAGGGTCAATGCATGATACATGAAAACTATAATCGATTGTTGGTGAGAGTATTGTTATTATTTATTAATTTTTTTTTTTTGGCATATCTTGCTTAATTTAATGAAAACTATATTGCTGATGCAATGTAATCATTGTTGCATTCTATATTATGCTAATAGGATCTTTTGTGGTGATTAAAAGTTATATTATGAATTTATGATGATGCTGATGAATTGATGATGTTGTTGTAATGCTTACATGCTATCTTCTTGCAATTTATTTCAAGATTTATATTTTTTATTTGATGTAATTTTAACCTTCAATATGACCAAACACTTATTGTAACTGTCTTGAAATTAAGATATTGTGTAGCCGTGTAGGTAAGTAGGCTACATACAATAATACTTTAATTTCCTCCTCCTATAGTACTCCTACTATTATATTCACAGTTTTATTTAAACTAACAATATATTATGGGATATATTTCTATGAAAATTCATATAAGCTAAGTTTCATGTAGGTTTCTAATAAAATATTCATGAAGACACAAATACAAGTAACAAGATTCAATATGAATATATTTTTAACAAGTACATCATAATTAGTAGTAAAAAGGAACCAACGCACATACATTGTCCATCAATAGCATAAATTTTGTTTTCCAATGTTGCAAGTATATTAGAACACACTATTAGTTTTAGAAGGCAAGAGCACGCATATGCTTAATTAGGAGGGTTTAATCCTAGGTTGCACAGTTGCACCTAGCTAGGTGCAAGAGGGATCGGCTCCTTGCACCTCTTTTAGGTCAAGACTCCTAGGAGACCGACTTGAGCCTTTGCACCTTCCCTAGGTATACGTGGCTGAGTTCCTCTCATAGGTTGCCACGGGTGGTGCAATGGCCTTGACCTTCAAAATCGATAGAACAATTGGACAAACTTATACATGCTACTTAAAGCGAAGATCGATCAGTATCAAAGAAGTACATACATTATGTTGTCGTGCGAATATTTCTTTTGTGAACAAGATACAACGATACATTAATAAAACACTCCTTATTATGCTTGGAGGATGTCACCTACAACCAATTGTGTGAAGAAAAATAAGCACCAATTCATCAATCTTCTTTAAAATGCTAGCATATATACTGTTACTTGTGGGTAACTAAATTCAATTTATTTTCCACTTATTGTACGTGTACATGCATAAAAGAATATGATAAAGATGTAGGATTACATTAGTGGGCTGACTCAAACTCCCACATATTTTTTTTAATATATAAACCAGCTTAACTTCTTAACAATTAAGATCATTGGTTTCTAAAAATTTCTTAACTCCTTTTTTAAAAATACATAAGCAATTCTACCTCATAACTCCACTAAATGACCCTTGTTTTTCATGCTTTTTATTTAGCACAAAAAATAAATAAAAAAGTTATGTTATTAGCACATCATCACTAATTAGTGGAGTCCATGGGATTCTAATACTCGAAGCCGTGTAATAGTTTGCATAGAATTTCATACACTCAAAATACTCCTATATAAATAGATACATATTTTGCATGGAAGAGTAAGAGATATTAAATTCAAAAAACTAAAACAAAGAGAAAGATAGAAAATTATTAGAGGTTTTTTTTTTTTTTAAAGGCGATGGGATCGAAAATGAAGTTATGGAATCAAATTGCACCGTACTTTAACGTACTTTTTTTGCAATTTGGGATTGCCGGGATGGCAATTAGTGCAAAGTTTGCCACTAATGATGGTATGAGCCATTACACTTACGTTGTTTATAGGCAAGCTGTGGCGGCCATTGTTCTCACACCCGTTGCCCTAGTACTCGAAAGGTACGATCTTTATATGTGTTTATAGGTAAGTTTTGTAAGATCTATATATGCATCGAACATAACATATAACCTTAATATACCTATTTTACCAATATAGTATATGTTTGTTTTACTAAATGTTGTAACCTATGCAGGAAGGTAAGGCCTAAGATGAACCTTTCCGTTTTCATCAAGATACTTGGCCTCGGTTTCCTAGAGTAAGCACTCCTTATATAATATGCACGATAAATCAACAAATACAAAGTACGTGATTTTTAATTTACTACTTATTATGAAGAAAAAATAAACTATTTGGTTTACCTTTATGCTTAATTTCAAATTAGATGACCATTTTTTTTTTTGTTTAATCCAAATTAAAGAGTGTTAGTCTATCACGTGTTGTTTCACAACTTTCTTTGTAAGGATTAACTAAATAATATATAATTCTAGATAGCACATACGTAATTAACAAAAGTTGTTCCAATTATGTAATAAATGTAGACCAAATTTCCGCAATGATAATGATTATTTTCAAAAGCATGATAAAATTGAACTATAATTTTTATAATTAATGCTTAGTATTTTTATTATTTAAGTAATCAATATATTTAAAATAATTATTCATGCAGGTCAGTGATTGATCAAAACCTCTATTATGGTGGCATGCAATATGCACCAGCTACATTTGTTAGTGCTTTAAGTAACACAGTTCCCGCGCTAACGTTTCTTTTAGCTTGGATCTTTAGGTACGTAACATATTATAGCACATACAATATTAATTGATACAATGTTTTATATATAAAACTAATGTTTAATGATCATATATATATATATTAATATTATTAATTATTAATCATGTTTTCATTATATATTAGGCTTGAGAAGGTGAATTTAAAGAAAAGTGGAAGCTTAGCAAAAATAGGTGGAACAATGGTTACAATTGGAGGAGCAACAATGATGACTCTTATAAAAGGTCCTGGAGTAAAATTGCCATGGACAACAAACTTGGGTCATACTCCTAAGATTCCTTACCATCAAGATACAATTAAGGGTGCTCTTATGATCACTTCGGGTTGCATGGGATGGGCCGGATTTGTCATACTACAAGTAAGTCTAATTAATCTGCTTTTATTGTATACACACATATGCTGTCGTAATTGAAAAAAAAAAAAACACTAATAATAACATTGAGGGTTTTTTTTTTTTTTTCCTTTTCTTTTTGGCACAACGACTAGGCTATAACATTGAAGACGTATCCAGCTGAAATGTCTGTAACAGCGATGATGAGTATATCGGGTGCCATGGAAGGTGCCATAGTAGCATTTGTTATGGAACGTGGAAACACTTCAATTTGGGAACTCCAATGGGATTCGAAGTTGATATGTTACATCTATAGTGTAAGAGATCTTGGTTGTGTTTTAGTTTTTGTTTATGGAACTTTAGAGAGCTTACAATAATTGTACCTATTATTACAAGTATTAATTTATTTCAAAGAAAAGGATGAAATTGAACCGTTTGTGTTTTAATTTTGCAGGGGGTTGTTTGTTCGGGAGTTGGATATTTTCTACAAGGGAAAGTAATGAAACAAAAAGGACCGGTTTTTGTTACTGCTTTTAATCCGTTAAGCATGATTATTGTTGCTATCCTCGGCTCCTTTATTCTAGCCGAGACACTCACTGTTGGAAGGTACTCGTCTGGCTAGCTTAAAAGATACTCCTTACGTTTCCTTTTTTGATTTTATGATAATTAAATGTGTTACGCAATAATAGGATTCTAAATAAGACGAGCAAAGAATTGATACTCATTATATTCTCGGAATCCAGTTTTATTTATACACATAATAGAACACAACACAACACGTAAGTTAAGATCCATATATAATTTGTTTCTAATCAATGATTCTAAAATGTTGTTACAGGATCACAGGAGCAATGGTAATAGTAATGGGATTATATTTAGTAATATGGGGGAAAAGCAAGGATGATGACACGTGTAACACCACCAAAGAGCAGATTCTACCAATGGATTCACCAGAATCCAAAACCAAAGATAAGGAAAGTGGAGAAGATGCAAGTGTTGTTGTTAATGCTCTAAGCATTGATAAAGTGATTCCTTAATAATGCATATCAATTAATGTAGACGTGTAGTAAATAAAAAGAATTATTCTTAATTCTACTACACCCTAAATTTTTGCCCACTTTTTTTCCTAGGTGTAAATTGTACGTTTTATTTTTTTTTTTTTTAATTTAAATTTTGTCATTCATGGGATGAATTGAATTTGAATCTTAGACTTATGTACGTGCAATTTTTATATACTACTCCCTCCTTTCCTAAATGTTTGATATGTTTGGAATTTTGACACTATTTATAAGATAGAAGAATCTTTTAAATTACTTTTAATATATATAATATAGTCATACGGGGTCTTGTTTGATTCGTCTTAATGAGTATGTTATTAATATTCAATTATTATAATTTTTATATATATACAACAAAAGATATTTAAGGTCAAACAAGTACATTGACATATGTGCAAGTGAAAGTGTATCAAATAAATAGGAACACAGGGAGTATAATTTTTGACAAACAAGCAAAATATAAGCATTATTGTTTCTATATGAACATCAAAACATGGTAATATACACTACACAAGTACATGGAGTTTGTAGTTTGTACTACCATGCATTTTTGGAGCTCAGCTTAACTTTGTGCCTATATATATTCAGAATACTTGGTAGTACAGCAATATTAAAGCTTAACAAGTGTTATACACTAAAGTAAAAAAAAAAATTGTTAAGCTTATAAACACTACAACCACCATACACAATTGAAGAATATTTGTTAATTTGTACACTTGTACCTAGTGTATAACACGGTGTTAAAACTTAAAAGACACTAAGTACATGGCTGGTGCTATATTGCAAATACGTCGTGTATATATAACATGGTGTTATAGCACGATTTATGTTTGTTGTAGTGTTTGATACCATTGTATACACGATTTATTACATGGTGTTATAGTGCAAATACATGGTGGTGTTGCATACGTTGTGTATAACTTGGTGTTAAAAGGCACTAGTACAAGCAAACACTAATATGGTGTATGGTATGCTTTATATCGTGTTAAGTGCAAATACTTTTAACATGGTGTACTGTCAATTGTCAAGCTTTAAATCGTGCATTTGCAAATTACAAATAGATCAACTAAAAAACTTTAATCATGCAATCAAATTTCACAATCTTTCAATCCTAACCAAACCCTCATCTGTGCCTATACTATAACTAGGGGTGTACACGGTCTAGGGTTCAGACCAGACCACAAAATTGCGGTCTAGGTTTTTTCTAGACCAAACCACAAAATTACGGTCTAGGTTTTTTCTAGACCAGACCAGACCAAACCTCATTTTTAACTAGACCGCGATTTTTTAAATGATCTAGTATAAGTGTGGAAAAAGACACAATACGTGGCTCATATACAACAAATGATAAGCTTACATATAGGAGTGAAAATCGCAAGAAACTTACGAAGTTATAATTCCACAAACCTTACAACATAAAGTGGCTTTATAGTCATTTACGATTTACAATCTGATCTGGTCTGAAAATTTGAGGAGACCAGATTAGATCGTAAGAATTGCGGTTTGGCTTTAATAAAACCAGACTGCAAAATTTAAACCGCAAACCAGACTAGACCGTGAAATTACTATTTAGTCTACAGTTTAGTATGGTCCAGACCATACTCAGTACAACCCTAACCGAAACCACGAATGTATGTACAACCATTGCAAAAACAAACTCTAATTGTACACTAAGCCACTAACACAAGTTGTCACCAACTTCCTCTACTTGTTACGTGACTTACGTCATGCACTTTATTGTGAAAAAGAAGGCTTTGTAAAATTAAGTATTATCAATCTTCCATGCATGCAGGTAAAGACAAATGCTTGAATTGATTTTTTATTGATCCCCATGTATTTCATTTATTATTTAGTTTTTGTCCATGAGATATTGTCTTTTCTACGTTGTACACTCTTAAATAAAAACTTCACATGGTGCCTTTAAAGTTTATTAAATTACTAACTCGTAACCTTTTCGTGAAGAATGTAACAATTTCAATCTCAATTTGGTGACTCATACACTTCTATTCATGACACGTAATCGTCCATTTTCTCTTGGAATTAAAGAACACTATGATAACCATGGTTCAATTCATACATACAGCAAATAATTTACGAGCATTTAATATTTGTTTAACTATAAAGTCATGGCATAGTAACTAATTGAACCTTAGGGGTACTACGTGAAGTTTTAATTTGGGAGGACACAGCATAAAAAACCTAATATCTCAGGGATACAATATAGAAAAACCCATTATTCATTTGAGATTTCACCCATATATAATCACCGTGAGAGATTCACCACTACCATACATATCATAATAAAACAACTAGTTTGAAAATTTGAAGATAGAAGGTTATCATAAAACATATATACTACCCTACCATGAATTAATTGCAACAAAAATATTAGTTTGTAAGATATAATAATACTTCAATCAATTCGTGGCGGATATAATATAGTTTTTTTATTTTACATAGATAATCAATCATGTCTTATGTAGCGAATCTAGGAAAATTGATTGGTGGATTTTCGTCACTACTATAAAAAATGGTCAGTCGGGCAAAGGAACCACATTAAAATCCAATTACGGAGTATATCATTATCAAAATATGATCTTTTGGTTTAGTAGACCATTTTTAATCGTATAAAGGTTTCCCTAATATCAACAAAGAAATGATGAAACAATTTATTTTAAATTAGGTTTTGCGTGATATAAAAAAGGTTTCTTAATATGAAAATTAATTAATTAGTTTTTTTAATAAATTTATTCCTCATATGGTCAGCTAAGGTTTTGTTTTCGTAAACTTATTTTTGCTTAACTTAACTTATTTTTGTTGATCTAAATTTATTTTTGCTGAACTGAGCTTATTTTTACTTATTAGAACTTATTTATGCTANCACTTTATTGTGAAAAAGAAGGCTTTGTAAAATTAAGTATTATCAATCTTCCATGCATGCAGGTAAAGACAAATGCTTGAATTGATTTTTTATTGATCCCCATGTATTTCATTTATTATTTAGTTTTTGTCCATGAGATATTGTCTTTTCTACGTTGTACACTCTTAAATAAAAACTTCACATGGTGCCTTTAAAGTTTATTAAATTACTAACTCGTAACCTTTTCGTGAAGAATGTAACAATTTCAATCTCAATTTGGTGACTCATACACTTCTATTCATGACACGTAATCGTCCATTTTCTCTTGGAATTAAAGAACACTATGATAACCATGGTTCAATTCATACATACAGCAAATAATTTACGAGCATTTAATATTTGTTTAACTATAAAGTCATGGCATAGTAACTAATTGAACCTTAGGGGTACTACGTGAAGTTTTAATTTGGGAGGACACAGCATAAAAAACCTAATATCTCAGGGATACAATATAGAAAAACCCATTATTCATTTGAGATTTCACCCATATATAATCACCGTGAGAGATTCACCACTACCATACATATCATAATAAAACAACTAGTTTGAAAATTTGAAGATAGAAGGTTATCATAAAACATATATACTACCCTACCATGAATTAATTGCAACAAAAATATTAGTTTGTAAGATATAATAATACTTCAATCAATTCGTGGCGGATATAATATAGTTTTTTTATTTTACATAGATAATCAATCATGTCTTATGTAGCGAATCTAGGAAAATTGATTGGTGGATTTTCGTCACTACTATAAAAAATGGTCAGTCGGGCAAAGGAACCACATTAAAATCCAATTACGGAGTATATCATTATCAAAATATGATCTTTTGGTTTAGTAGACCATTTTTAATCGTATAAAGGTTTCCCTAATATCAACAAAGAAATGATGAAACAATTTATTTTAAATTAGGTTTTGCGTGATATAAAAAAGGTTTCTTAATATGAAAATTAATTAATTAGTTTTTTTAATAAATTTATTCCTCATATGGTCAGCTAAGGTTTTGTTTTCGTAAACTTATTTTTGCTTAACTTAACTTATTTTTGTTGATCTAAATTTATTTTTGCTGAACTGAGCTTATTTTTACTTATTAGAACTTATTTATGCTAAACTGAACTTATTTTTGCTGAAATCATTAACAATTTATTAAGGATTGAAACTGATTTTTGCTGAAATGAACTTATTTTTGCTGAAAATAAGTAAAAATAAGACGAGGAGAACAAGGCCTAACTAGGAAACAAATCAACACTTTCCCTCTATTCTCCTCTCCCTTTCTATCATAAACCCTCGATTTTCTCTTCAAAAAATTAGAGACTACCACAATTTTGGGTTATATCTACCCATTTTGGAAAAAAAATATGTTGTCCTAAACTTGTATATCGCAATATGTGGAGTTAAGTATAAACTTAGGCATTGAACTTTCATAAAAGTTGCAGTTTGAGTACCATAGTTGCAAAAGTTGCAACTCGAGCCCTACAAACAAACACCGTTAAGTATATGGCATATTCATTTAAATTGTTGATTCTTTCCTTTATTAGTTAAAAACATGCTACCACCTGTATTCATTTAGCCAAGATTATGAATGGTCACAATATGTAAGTGGCTCACAACCATCACAAATAATCACTGCACAAGGACTCCAAGACGATGTTGCAAGGGCTAGAAGGTTTCAACAAACAGATAAAACAAAGTATTTTTTTTTTTTTAACGCAACAATATTATTGATGGCCTAATTAATTTAAACTAATACTTACTAACTGATGGCCTGATTTGCAGTTAGTACGTGAACTCTTCACTAGAAAGGTGGCAGGGAGCATATGCAACTTCAATTCAGAAATGAAAATTAAACAATTTTTTTTATATATATATATTTTTGGTTTGGTAATAATATATACTCTGTAGATTTTTGTTATGAACTTGTGTTAGCATCCTAAGTAGGCTATATTGCTATATTTCAATTGTTGGAAACAATTACTAAGCTGTTTTAATTTTTTTGCTCTTTGAAAATCGGATGTGATATTTTAATTGAAGCTTCATTAAAAAAAATTGTGCGAATAATGCTATAAATTTTCAAAAATTTAGTACCTTAACGAAATAGTTAATGGAAGTTATTTTAAGTACCCAAGTTGCAACTTTTGCAACTAGAGTATTCAAAGTGCAACATTTGTAAAAGTTCAGGGTCTAAGTGTATGCTTAACTTCAATATGTGCCATTGAATATCATTAGTTCACTTCATCAATAAAGTAAGAAAGAAAAATTACTTTTAATTTTTCTTTTTACAAAGTAAAATAAAAGGTGGTTGTTTTTATGAGGCCCCAACATTTATGCTATAAGTGTGGTTATTTTTAGCAGATTTTATGGATTTCCATCTCTATTTTATGCTATATCTACCTATTTTTAGCACTACCCGTATTTTGGGTTATACTAATTTTATGGGATTCATTTCTACTTTATGTTCTTTTTGGGTCACCATCAGAACCGATGGTATGCCCTTCTTGCCCTTTTAGCCGTATCCATATTTTGGGTTATATCTACCCTTGTACGAGTATATAGTTTTATTTATACTTTATATTATTTATGCATGATATTATCTTATTACATTTCTACATGGAATTATGGGATCGAAATATAAATCATATTTCTGCATGATATTATTGTCTTATTTCTACATCACATTATTGTTTTATATCTGCATAATTTTATCTTATTTTTCCCTGAAATTTTCTTTTCTTCTTTAAAATCATCTACTTATAATCACCTACATTATGATAAATCAAAGAAATAATCCTATGTCACGTACTCTGTGTACATAAACTCATTTTGGTGCAACATTAAACCTGCAAAATTCATAATATTTACAAAATCAAAGTCCAAAATTGTAAACACTCTGCAAATCCTTGTAAAAAAACTGAAACGCTAAATGTTGCCCGGAAATTCCTTACTATCGTCCGTATTTTTACCCATTTTCCCAACTTTGCCCTTTACTCTCCAAAACACATACCTTTTAAGAAAAAAAAACTTAATGACGTTAGTTACATAAAATAAAGCATATATATATTACTGTTACATGCAAACATCCATTCATCAAATGATGAACAATTAATGCAATTTCAAGCAAGTCTCCTTATTATTATTTTTTTTACTTAATTACATTATTTATATTATTAAAAAAAAATTGGGACCTGCGTCTGATTTAGAGGTAGATATCAGGATACATTCTCATTTTTTTTTTTTTTTTGCTTAATTACATTATTAAAAAAGTTGAGACCTGCGTCTGATTTAGACGCATGTATACTGACACTTTTGTCTAAATCAGACGTAGGTCTCAATTTTTTTTTTATTTTAATGTGATACTCGCGTCTGATTGAGACACAGATCTCAATTTTTTTTGGCTTAATTACGTATTTAACTCGATTAATTATATTAGCATGATTGTTTAGCTTTATTACTCGATTAATTAAGGCGAAAGTGATTGAGGGAGGAATGAAGTGGGAAGGGCGAATTTGAAAATTTGCGGCAAAATACATGCGATGTTAAGGATTTTGCAGGCGACGAATAGCAATTCCCGTAAAAAAAAAAAAAAAGGAAGCACAGTAATATTGTCAGCACTTCACAAATCCCATTGTAAAATTCAACATTGTATAAAGAACCTACTTTATAAATCAAAATGTATGCCTTCATTAAAGCCCTCCACCAAATTCTTCTAAGAGAAATCCCCTTCATGTGTTCTGGCCACTAGCCTCGAAGGATTGTTGGAGGAACATCCCTCCAATGTCTAAAGGTCTGTTTACTTCAACTTAAAATCATCAGTTCCGTTTAAATTTAGTTCAAGTTATATTTGTTCATTGTTATTTTGAACTTGACTTTATTTTGTTCATTCTATTATTAATGTGTCCATAATATATATTTGAAATATTAATCATCATTATATATATATATATATCATGTATTAGATTGACAATCTCATATATCTCATCTTGTGTCTCTGATATATACAGATGACTATTGACTATGCCAAATTAAAGCACATTTACCCATGGCATTGGATAATTGATTTAAGTTGGTTAATACAAGATGTGACAAAGGGGTGGCTAGGGGCGAATTGGGCTGGGTTGGGTTGGGCTAGGTTGAGAGGCGGGCTGGGTTGGAAAATTATAAACCGTGTTCAACCCACTAGTTTGGCGAATTGGGCGGGTTTGGGTTGGGTTAAGTTTTTCTCAACCCACACACAAACCATGTGGGTTGAGGTGGGTTGGGGAGCGGGTAGGGTTGGGCTGAGTTGATGGGTTCATGGGCTGGGTTATGTCATGGGTTGGTGGGTTAAGTTAGTTGGGTTAGGACATGGGTTAATGGGCTGGGTTGGGTTATGGGTCGATTGGTTGAACTGGATTACGCTAAGTTTCATAGGTTGTTGGATTAGTGTAACTTTGTTAAATTGCAAATTTGTAAGTAATGAAATTAATCGGTATATGAAATTAAATAATAACATAACATTAAAAATAACCAGTATTGATATAATAATGAGCTTAATCTATGAAAATATTATTTAATTAACTTTAATGTAAAATTTGTACATCTTAATTCTTAAAATACAAAATTAATTGAACAAATAAATAAAATTTGAAATAAATTTATAACTTTGAAAGTTACAACACAATACTAAATAAAGGAAGAAAAATTACTTAAATATTATTTATACATATTTTACATAACTTACATAAAAAATAATAATAAAACTATAAAAAAAAGGGGATGGTTCATGGATTGGGTTGGGTTGGGCTGGCGAATTGAATTGGGTTGGCTTGTGGGTTGGGTTGGGTTATATGGCGAATTAAAGTAGGCTGGGTTGGCGAATTAGGGCGAATTGGGCTGGGTTAAACGAACGGGCTGGATCATGGGTTGGGTTAGAAAAACACGACCCATGACCCACACCCTTAATTGGCAGGCTGGTCTGGGTTGGGGGCCTGACCCATATGGGTCATTTGGCGGGCTGGGTTAGGATTGGGCTGGGTCAACCCAGCCCATTGGCCATCCCTATTGTATACTGAAAGTTTAGTTCTGCTAAGGGAGATTCATAATGTACCTTCGTTACCACTACCTTGGCAATGGGTCAATGGCTTTGATTGAATTGCAACTTGCGACTAATTTTTAAATGCTTGTTTCTTAATTCTTATGATAGACCAAACAAGGTTGTTATTGAAGCAAAAATTATATATTTATGAGTATATCTTATGTCCTATGTGTTGCTAGAAATTTAGTTTTTTTTTTTTTTTTTTTTTAATTTGCTTGCTAGAGCTCTCTCATAGATGAAGCCATATATATATATATATACCTTTTTTTTGTGTGGTGGTCTCCAATATCAATTTTCACTCAGCTCGGTCGATAGCTCATTGTTTAGCCAGATGATGTGGCCATTAGACATCGTCTATTAGAGCGAGAAGGATACATGTTGATCAGTCAGTTAACTTAAACGTATTGAATCTCTCCAACATAATTCTGCAGAACCAAGATCAACTAACCAAATGTGGACGATGTTATTATGTTACATACCTATGACATTATAAAGTATTGGGAACTTACATATATAGTTCATCTATATACATAATCATGCTTCATTTTTGTGCTCAATCGATCTATAATTAACCTATTTAGCTCGCATTTGTAATTAGTCTTAATTATGCTCATGACTTTCTGATATACTAGTCATGGGGAAAGAGGAAAGAAGAGTTCGTTGATATATACATCATTGCTCATTGCTCAATATGACAAGGCAGAAAATTTAGATACTTACAAGAAAACCATTTTTTCCGATCACTAATCAATTTTCATATGACCTTTCAATTTTCTTCGATTCAAAGTGTTGCTTTTAGGTAGGTGCACATATTGGCGAGGCTTTTACTAGGTGGCCGGACTGTATTCTGAGCTATTAGGAGCTTTTGAGATGGCGCTTCTGGTTGCTAGCCATAAGCTACTTCATTTCCTTTTTAGCTACGACATCTTGCTATTTGGAGTAAGTGTGGATAGCTTGCTTGTCTCGCACCACTGTATGTGGGCAAGCCTGGCAGGCAGCAGGCTGCTATGGCATCAGGTGCGGTAGGAGCTTAGGGGCTTTAGTGACTGCTATATTATGGTCATTATTGATAGCTTGAAATACAGAAGAAGCATAACTTTGCTGCTAGAAGTACAAAACTTGGTATCTGTGGAAATCGAAGTTGACAATTTGGCTGCATACCCAGAGCTTTATCTACTTCTATTTCACTCGAAAAGACTTCAAGTACGTGTTAGTGTAGTGCATTAAGGTTGCAACTTTGCTCATCAAAATGCGACTAAGTTTAAAGTCCATGATTAAATTAAAGAACTTGATCTGTTCCCTAGAAGATTGCACAATCATATATGTACAATTGAACTTAGCTTAAATTCTGGTTTGGTTATTTTTCAAAATCGTACGATAATGTCTTCCCTTACAAACATGAAACATACACAATGAGTCTATGATAGATAGATCATTAGACCACACCTATTCATCAAACCTTTTGTTAATACTTGTGGGTTTTTTATTTATTTATTTATTTAAACTATCTGAAGGTGTAATTAAAAGTTTACAATAAAGCACATATCAAACACTTTTGCAATGGATTAGTTTGTTCTCAACTAGTTCACTGACTTCACAAGTACCATAGAATGCAACAAGTGAAATAATGGAACAGTTTGAATGTAACAAGAGAAACTATGGAATTACCAATTAAGACAAATTTAAAACTTATGTGCCGCAAAAAACTAGCTTAATAATATAATGCTATTTATTTTAGAATTGTTAAATACTTATCAAATACTCCCTCTAGCCTCTGTTACCTATTTTAACTTTATTAGGTTTATGATATTTTTTTATTAAGATGGATCCCACATATTACCCACTTGATTAGTTGTAAGTTGTTTCTCTTCCATCAATTATTACCTCAATTTGACCCTACTACTATTATTATATCATATGCCATAATAAAAAGGTGAATAGTGACTAACAAGAAAAATAGGGAACAGAGGGAGTTGTATATATAGTACAAAATAAGTGATTAGCTAATCAATAACAAATTTATATTAAACTTGACAAATTTATATTCTGGTGCCGTCACAACAAGGAGGGGTCTGTTGGTGGCAGCCATCGCTGGCAGAGGTAGAGTAGCCATGGTGGTTGTTTATTATTTTAGGCTCCCTGATTGTTATTAAATTACCCTTTTTTTCTAATTACCATTATCAAAAATTGCTTAGGAGAATGCGCCAACAAAATTGTTGTACTTACTAGACCGGAGTTAGCATGTATATAAATGCATAATGTTGAAGTAAATATATAGCAATTAAAAAGTGTCGGAAGACTCATGTTTTTCGGTCTTAAAAAAATTATTAAATACTAAATTATAATGGATAAAAATGAAAAAAAAAACACAAAATATTTTAAATTAAATTATTAGAACATAGTATTCCGTATCATATACTCCGTACTTTTTTTATGTTTAATATAAAATCATCTAGTTATCCTGAAAACATGAGCAATATGATAAAACTTGAAAATTAATGAGCAATAATTGTCCCTAGAGTCAATATTGTTCTAAAACTTTCGTTTTAACATGTTATTAATTAATCCAGATTAAAAAGAGGATGTTCATGATTTCAGCTTGCAAGGTACAACCAAAAGTAAAAAATTTATTCATTTGATTCGGAATAATTTTTTAGTTTATTTCAAAATCAAATGAGTTTTTTTTCTTTCTTTTTCTTTTCTTGTGCCTTACAAGGTATCGTAGTAGGTGCAACGTAACATACAAATCAATTGTACACTACTCCCTCAGTTTTTTTACTTGCTACATTTACTTTTTTACATCTCCCAAAAAGCAACTTATAAAATTATTATCTTATAAAAAAATTATAAAAACTATATTTTCGGAAAATATATATCGAGACGAATCAAACAAAACCCCATATGACTATGTTTTTTTATACAAATTAAACACCAAAATGAGTCAAAGTTACAATATGAATAGTGTCAAAAAGCCTAATGTAGCAACTAAAAAAAAGACCGAATTAAGGAGTATAAAAATGCATGTTAAAAACAAATACAACTTTAATTGTATGTTGTTATTAGTTTAAGATAAAAAGTATTCCCTCCGGGTTTTTTTTTTTTTGTTGCAACTTTTTAATTATTTTATTTCTCACAGAAAATACCTGCAACTTAAAAAAAAAGGATAGAGTATTAATTAAGGCATGTCACATAAGATTTGAAATCAATTATAATCCTTCCATCTTTTTTTACTTGCTACATTTAATTTCTCTTAAATGTACATTACTTATTTTGGTAAGTAGAGTGCACATGTATCTTTACCTTATTGTCCTCATTTTTGTCATTTTGCATCTATTTAATGATTTTAATCTTGATTTATCCTTCTAACTACTACCCAACAAAAATTTAATCTCACTTTACCTTTTTAACACATAAATAAACAGGTGGCTTTCACGTTGAAAATGACATGTATAAAACTTTGCTCCATCTCTCTTTGTAGCAACTAAATTGCTACCGAGAAAGTATCTTATTTCTTACTAATTAAAATAATAATGCTTGTGCAATGCAAGGTTTCAATTAAATTAAGGCAGCCACACTTGTCTCGTTTAGTGTATTTAGTTATTTGCTCTATATTGTGTTTTGAAGGTGAAATTTCCAAATTCTTTGTGACTCACGGTTTTCATAAAATAAGCAGTGACTTTAAACATGATAAACCTAGATTTAATATTGTACTAGCAGTGGATGTGTATATATACACTCTAGTATAATTATTAGGTGAATAAATAATTATTGGGCATATTTTAGGCAGAAATTTGGTGGGAAAAAAAAGCAAGAAAAATTCATAGTCAACAGGTACTAGGCAGCCAATTGTTGGAAATTCTAAGTGTGAAAATAAATAAGAGGATATAAAAGGTTTTATCAAAAACCGTGCTATCCCACATCAGAGAGAAATGAGGAGTTTTTCGGGTTTATATATGCAATAATATTATAATATCCTAAAAGCTTTAGTGCTAGGTGGGCTGTTGGGCTTAACACTTCACACACGCGCGTCGAGCCGAGTAGGGTCGGGCACGGGCCTGGGCCTTGAACTTGGGTCTTGGGAATGCGATGCGTGGTGTGCGTGTGTGGGTTGGGCTTTGGGCCTTCTATCTTTTTACTGAAAATCCGTTCATTGTTTTTGGAATATTGTTTTATTACAACATTTACTCTTTTAGACTGTTGGGCTTCCGGTAGTCATTCTCCAACAGTCATATATTTATGTATTGAGTCGTTGGTTATTAACTCATATTCAATGCCATTAAGGTCAGCCCGTTGGATTCCTTTCAGTACTCAATATATTTATTTTAGCCCGTTGGACTCTCTTCCCTTTTCTCCTATATATACCCCAACTCACAAGTTCAGGAATACAACAAACACATTCCTTCTTCTGTCTTCTTCAAAAATAATTCAAAACTATTCTAGTCTGGTTTGGGCAATAACTTGAGTTCCAGTCGGTATCTGTGAGTGCACATAGATTCCGGCGCTGTGCAAATCCTGGAGGGCGACCGCATTGTTTCTACTACACCGGGGTAGCGCGGAATCGTCTTTTAGGACAGTGGTCCACCACGACGTGGCAATTTCTTTTTTCACTCTCGTTTCAACAGATAAGTAACTTATTAATTTACCTTCTATTTTAACATCAATGAGGCAGACGAGGTATTAAGGCTTCCAGATTGAAGACCAATTATCAAGTTTATTATTCATGTAAAGGTTGACAAACTACATATAATAGGATTCTGAGCTTGCGGCCTTGAGCTTAACTGCGCTGAAATTGAACTATATAGCGTGTTAAATCGCTATCACCGACTTCTCCGAGGGTTATATTTGCCTGCATATATAAAATATGTTCATCCTCACTATCATCTTTTGTAACGACTAACAACTAACAAGTACTCCATAATTCACTAATTCTCTTGACAAAATATCTCATCAAACCTAACTAAATGATCATTCTATCTAGCTACGTAATTGTCTTAAATTTAGAATAATTTTTATCTGATTATTTAATTATTACTTCGATCATCTGTATATCGTACAAGCTTATAGTCGAAAGAATGTACGAGATTATTCTTACATATATGTTCTAACATGGATCTTCATGTTAATACATTAATTGTGCTTGGTATTATGAACGAAAGACGAAAGTTTGTGTGTATTTGGTGAGTTACACAAGCAAGTGCTATGAGAATTAGTCTTAATATTTCTTACAACAAAGAAGAAAGTTCTAACCAAATAAGTAATCCTCACTCGGACACTCTCATATCATGATCATAGCCATTAAATCCAAAGTTATGGTCAAGTTAACAATGTATATTATATATTCCACTTAAGATCATTAGGGTAGCTTATTTAAGAATGATAATTAGATTAGATCTCAAAAAAAAAAAAATTAATATTGCTAATTTTGCACTTGAAAATATATAATCAATCTTAATATCTATAATTCTTCCCAAGTCAGAATCTAGTTGCTATTATTTTCTAAAATCATCCTTTTCACCATTATAATTCTAGGAGAAGAAATTAAATATTAAGGAAAACTTT
This sequence comes from Suaeda aralocaspica, assembly GCA_016808085.1. Classification (NCBI taxonomy): domain Eukaryota; kingdom Viridiplantae; phylum Streptophyta; class Magnoliopsida; order Caryophyllales; family Amaranthaceae; genus Suaeda; species Suaeda aralocaspica. The sequence goes on along the minus strand of PYUH01004018.1, from coordinate 30,001 downwards.
AATACTCGTTTGGTTTTGGATCTACATATTTTTCATAATCCGTAAATAATAACATTTGTAATACATTGTTCTTGATATATTTTTAATCTAAAAAAATACTCTCCATGGAAGTGGGCAAGGATGATTCCAATCACCCTCCACAAACGTCAGAGGAACAGGATCAATTTGCAAGATCAACAAAAAAGCACAAGAGAAAAAACAACACGGATTACATTTTCTCCCAAGAATTGGGAGACACAAATGATCGCCAACATGTCGCTACCACTAACAATGAACAACCTTTAAGGGACCCTCAGCATGTAGAACATATACCTCCCCAAGGTGACAATACCTACAATTACAAAGCAGCTGCAGTGGGGCAACTAGGTATTAGCCATGCACACCTAAATCAAAGATTTGTTGATCATGCTATGGGAGATGAGGATGAAGAATCGGATGACGATAGGGATCCAGGAGAAATGGAGGTGGAGGATCGTTGCCCCCGAATTCTCCTATCAAAAGAAGAGAAAAAACGAATGAGATCTCCTTGGAAACAATCTCTTATCCTCAAGATGTTTGATGGAAAGCTAGGCTATATGGCTCTAATGCGTAGACTAAAGAGGAAGTGGCAGATGAAAGGAGACTTCTCCCTCACGGATATTGGGTGTGACTACTTCATAGCTCGCTTTAGCAACAAGGAAGACTACTCCTATGTGCTAACGCAAGGTCCATGGCTCATCGATGACCACTATCTAACAATTAGAAAATGGGTTCCAAATTTCATCCCAGATAACGAACCTATCAAGGTGCTCACTGCATGGATATGTATCCCTCACTTGCCAGTTGAATATTTTGATAGAGAATTTCTCTTATAGGTGGGATCCAAAATTGGTAAAGTCCTATGTATTGATCAAACAACTGCCACGGCAACAAGAGGGCAATTCACAAGACTAAGCGTGGAAATTGACATCTCCAAGCCATTGCTATCAAAGTTTTGGTTAAGGGGAAAAATTTGGAAAATACAATATGAAGGCATCAAGATGATATGCTTCAAATGTGGCAAGATAGGTCACAAGGACGAGGTGTGCCCCCTATTCACTAACAAGGAAGGAGAGGAGCAGCGACTAGCAAACCCCCAAGCTCCTTGTGACAAAGGGGACTCTGTGTCTAAACCGGAAGAGGAAGAGGAATATGGTACTTGGATGCAGGTCAAAAAACCTATTCGAAGGAGACAGGCCCGAGCTGACACGAAGGAAAATGTGGCGCCAAAAGCAGGGGATCCAAGGAGAGTGCAAAATTCAAATTTTGGAATCCAGCAAACAAATAAGGAAGGTTGATCAAGATTCCATGCACTTAACACCGAAAAATTAGGTGATTCCTTCATTGGACACGAAAATATTGGAATTCAGAAAAATATGGAAAATACTCATTCAAGCCAAAATCAGTCAGAATATATGGCGAGATTTCCTACTATTGACTTGGGAGATTCTTCCCAAATATGCCAGCAAAATATTGTACCCTCCTTTAATTTAGGCGAAAATGTGGGAAAACACAAAGCAAATCTTGTGAATGCTGAGAGGAGGGGAATTAGGAGGAAGATCTGGTCACCTAAAGTCAACACACATGCCAAAAGCAAGCCGCTTGAAGATATCACTGAAGCAACCAAAAGTCAAGGGAATATTATCAAGTCAACATCCAAAGTCAACCAAACTAATTCACAAAAAAGTGAACAAGCCACCCCCACGCAAATTTTAGTCAAGCCATCAACTGTTCTAACTGAAGTCAACAACAACCATGAACCCAACGATGAACCAAACGATGCCCTTATCCATGTTTCCCCCACCTTCGAATGTAATCCACCTAAAAATTCCCCCAGAGAAGATAATATGCATGGGGGGCTCGTTGGAAGACCCCTATCTAGTCTCAACCGACCCCCGAACCCACATGATGGAGGTACGATTCGAGACATGGATGGAACCGACGCCAGAACCATTGGAGCTAGTGGTAACCTTATTGGTACCCCTTGAAGTTCAGCATGCTTTATCAAGAATCTCCGAAGCATGTATGGACAATTTCCCCCATAACCAGGATTTTATGGAAGAAAGACTACCAAAATTTGTTCGGTCATCCTTTCCGATCACTTGCTTGGTCTGGAACGTGCAGGGTGCAGGCAGTCGGGAGTTTGCTGCGGCACTAAAGGAGGTAATTCGTATAAATAAACCGAATGTGATCGCTTTAGTTGAGACCCATATGGGAGGGGATCGTGCTGTGGAAATTATGAGGATTATTGAGTTTAATGGCCATTTTCGAGTGGATGCTGAAGGTTTTAGTGGTGGCATTTGGATTTATTGGAGAAAGGAAGAGATCATAATTGAACCTGTAACCCAATCAACTCAATGCATAACGATGACGATACGAAGAGCAGAGGACGAGCCGTGGTTCCTATCAGTAGTATATGCCAGCACGGATTCCGTCAAACGAAGGGACCTATGGCAAGAATTGAAGGAGTTTGCTACTCAACACAACAAACCATGGCTTTTAGCAAGTGATTTTAATGACACTAGGTTCTCTTGGGAAAGAAGTTCGGCTTGTGATGAAACACAACGTAGAAGCGTGCGTTTTAACGACTGGGTGGAAGACATGGAGTTAGTGGAGCTGGAATTTTCAGGGGCTTCACATACTTGGGCACGAGGCAACTCACCTGAAACTAGACGGAGTGCAAGACTAGATAGAGCACTTTGCAATGGAGAATGGGCATTACAATTTAATGAAGCAAAAGTAAAACACTTACCTGCGATACAATCGAACCACTGTCCACTCTTAATCTCGTCGAATGGTTTTGCTCCATTGGACCAAGTTACTCGCCCCTTCCGATTTCAAGCAGCCTAGTTAACTCATGACAGCTTTGAAGGTTTCCTGAGTGCTAGCTGGTCTAAAGATGAGCCTTTAATCCCCATGTTACAAACATTGGCAAACAAGCTCCAAGATTGGAACAAAACACAATTCCATAATATCTTCCGTCAAAAACGACGTCTCTTAGCTCGTATAGAAGGCGTGCAGAAGGCACTAACGACAAACAAGCATGGTGGAATGATTAAGCTAGAGGCGAAACTACGAAAGGAATTAGATCAGGTCCTCTACCAAGAAGAGCTCTTGTGGTATTAAAAAGCGAGAGTGGAATGGATAAAATATGGAGACCGCAACACGACATTCTTTCATCTTAGTACTGTTACACGAAGATGGAAAAATAAAGTGAAGGCGCTAAAAAATAAAGACGGTGAATGGGAGTTCGAAAATGAGAAGCTTAAGAGCATGATATTAGATTATTACTCCGAGATTTTCATGGAAGATGGTTACATGCAGGAAGCATATATCCCCACTGATGTTTTCCCGGAATTCACAAATACTGCGTGGGAGTTACTAGTCCTGCCTTTTACGAAAGCGGAGATTGATGGAGCTATCCTAGAGATGGGCTCACTAAAAGCACCGAGTCCAGACGGTTTCCAAGCCCTCTTCTACCAGAAACACTGGGACTTAGTCAAAAGCAATGTCTATACACTAGTTTTGGGTGTCTTAGAAGGTAGAGGAATGCCGCTACAACTTAACGAAACCTTTCTCTCGCTTATCCCGAAGGTTGGTAACCCAGAATTAATTTCTCAATTCCGACCCATTGGACTTTGCAATGTTGCCTACAAAATTATCACAAAGGTCCTAGTAAACCGCATAAAGCCAAATATGCCCCACCTCACCTCTTGCAAGCAAACTAGTTTTGTGCCGGGGAGACAAATTACAGATAATATAGTAATAGTTCAAGAAGTGCTACATACAATGAAGAATAAGAAGAGTGGTAGAGGTATGATGGCGATTAAAATCGATTTCGAGAAAGCCTATGATAGACTAAGATGGGATTTTATCAGGTCTACCCTTAGAGAGGCAAATTTCCCAGTCTTACTAGTGGAAGTAATAATGGAATGCGTGACTACTGCCTCCTTGCGAGTGTTATGGAATGGAGAACCAACAACCTCCTTTCAACCTTCATGAGGGGTGAGGCAAGGTGACCCCCTATCACCATATCTATTTGTGCTGTGTATGCAACGCCTAAATCATATAATTGAGGAATCCATAATTAGCGGGGCTTGGAAACCAATACGTGCAAGTAGAAACGATCCCCTTCTTTCGAACCTCTTTTTTGCCGATGATATTATTCTCTTTGCGGAAGCTACCACTATGCAAGCCACAGTTATTTCTCAATGCTTGGATATTTTTTGTAATGCCTCAGGCCAAAAAGTAAGCAACACCAAATCTCGTATTTTTTTTTCGCCTAACGTGGAGCAGGAAGCAAGGAATGCAGTTTGTAGTGGGTTAAACATGAAAGAAACAAAGATCCTTGGTCTCTACTTAGGGATGCCTACTATCACTAGTAGAGTTACAAGGGAAACGTTTGGTTGTCTCTGTGAGAAGGTAGACCGAAGGCTTGCGGGATGGAAGGCATGCAAAATACCTCTCATTAGCTGGAAAGGCGACATTAACAAAATCGGTAATCTCATCAATGGGATATTATTCAAAGCAATCGGCTAAATTACCGAGAACAGTTTGTGAAAGTATTGACAAAAAAGCAAGACGTTTCCTATGGGGAGGGGATGATGATCATCGTTGTAATACCCCGTAATTTTATACACGTTATAAAATTAAAATAGTATTTATACGTACATTTTACGTATTTTAAAGGAATAAAAGTATTTGAAAATAATTAATTAAAGGAATTTAATTAATTACGGAGTTTTATTTACTTTATTTTAAAGAAATAAATTTTTATAAGGTCATAAAATAATTTTTATGAAGGTCTTAAAATGTGTGAAAATATTTTGTAAGGCTTTTAAAAGTGTTTTTAATGGGTTGCCATGATTAGTTTAATTATGGGCCCAAAACTAATCCCACTTCAATTAGACCTTTTGGGCTTTTCCTAAACCAACTCTAAATCCTTTTGGGGCTTTAAATACCCCCTTT